>JALIZF010001737.1:0-57500 GCA_029948255.1 Telmatactis stephensoni | reverse complement strand
ATGGAGTACACACACTAAGCGTGCAATACTTTGCACTATTTAGTACTAAATAGCACTAATTAAACAAAAATAGAAAACAAAACGACTGATCAGTTCGGAGGGTATTACGTCAAGAAGAATTTGACAATATCCAATATTCAAGAATATTCGAAACATCAACTAAACCAATTCAATAGTACGTATGCAAAAGTATGCGTATTTTTGTACATTAGGTCAGTCAAGAGTATATGGAACGAAATTAAAATGGAAATTCTCTCCGGATTCGTACCGAGTGATTCTAGCATGATGTTGCATCACCCGGACTTCATCACTACCTACCCTACCCTACCCTACCCTACCATATGAAGCATATGCATGTCCGGAATACTCAAGCATATTCTTTTCGAATATTTGCCATTTTGCACAGTGTAAAGATTTTGATACAGAAATTCGATCTTGGAATCTCAGAAAAAATCGGAGCTCCGGATAAGCTGGTAAAGTTTTAGTTTTATAATATAATTTGTTGCTGAGTTTTCGATAATGCGTTCGCTGAGTTTCTCCTAATTCAAATTTAATTTCAAAATATAGTTGTTTATTATTTAAAAATCTTCAGCTAAGAACCTCTTTTTGTGATGAAGAGCGGGTTGGATAAGGCGGTTTTTGAATTCTTCAATGTTTTTGTTCCATATCGGGAGTATATGTTAATAACATTAGCTATTTGTGAACAGGAAAAACTATATTCACACAATACTTAAAATCTCAGTAATCGTTCGCCGTCTTTTATCTAATTTCTTACAAAAGAAAAACACCCCTCCTTTTGGGAAAATTTCGTGCATGCTATACTACTTAGCTCAACTCGACCTGTTAAAAAAGTATATCAATATCAAACACCCTATCAAAAATTATAAACTAACAAGCATTACCTTGATTTCACTGTCTTCTTGATAGCTAGAAATGTTATCGAATACCTGTGTAAAAACTTACATATAAAGCTAGAGACAAATGTGAACAAACCAAGATGGGCTAACAGTTTTTGAAACGGTTGAATTGAAACTGGGAAGTGAACTAGCACGCATTATCAAAGCTACAGCCTATTCTTGAAGTTGAATGGGTATTTCACTTTCGACGTTTGCCTGCAGTGTTAGTAAAAAAGTGAGGTACACGGGGAGGAAAAAATCTTGATATTACCTAAAAGCGGAGGATAAGAACCCCAGTCCCCCAAAATAAGGTAAGGCAAAAATATTACTAGCAACTGAAAGAAACAACAATATAGAAATTGCTTAGGTAGGGGAAAATATGATGGAAAAATGGAAGTCTCCCTTACCTCAGCAAACGTTTATGTCCTTGCAGAGTCAAGGTCGGCGTGATAGTGATATCCGAATGAATGCAATCTGAAATTTAAGACTCGGAAATTTATTTAGAGAGTCGGAAAGTTTGAATGATGCAAGAATGTTTGAATGAATAACCGATAAAGAGAAATACTGAATGAATGATCAAAGAAAGTCTGAATGAATGGCCGATAGAGAGAAAGACTAAATGAAGGACCGATAAAGATAAAGTCTGAATGAATGATCGAAGAAAGTCTGAATGAATGACTGATAAAGAGAAAGACTGAATAAAGGAACAATAGACGAAAAATTGGAATGAATGATCAAAGGAAGTCTGACTGAATGGCCGATCCAGATAAAAGTCTGAATGATGATCAAAGAAAGTCTGAATGAATGGCCGATAAAGAGAAAGTTTGGATGATGACCAAAGAAAGTCTGAATGAATGACTGATAAAGAGAAAGACTGAATGAAGGAACGATAGACGGAAAGTTGAGTGAATGATCAAAGAAAGTTTGATTGAATGGCATAGCCGATGGAGAGAAAGTCTGAATGAATGATCAAAGAAAGTTTAAATGAATGACCGTTAGAGCTGAGAAAGTTTGAATGAATGATCAAAGGAAGTCTGAATTAGACAAGGTGCAAAACTGAAAAAGTCGATCGCAAAAAGTGCACGCAGAAGGCATTTTGGGGTAGAGGCTGGTAACATAACTATTCTAAACTAATTTTTCATGCTGAATCCGAATATGACTGTTACCAAGACGTATTCTGCACTCTTATACGTGTAAATGACGTATTTTGTGAATTGCTACAGTCATTTCATATTAACGGCTTTTTCATGTAATTCCAAAAGTTCCCAAACTTAAAAACAATTATCATTGCTGGAAAGAGCATATCAAAATCAGTAAAACTATGAAGGTTGAAGGATATCAGTTGAAAAATCAAGGAGATACGAATTTTTAAAAATCGAAATTTCTTTGTATCTCTTGCATAGCTGTAAGTGTTTTCATACAAAATGTCGTTTTTTGAAAATTCGTATCTCCTTGATTTTTCAACTGATATCCTTCAAACTTCACAGTTTTACTGATTTTGATGTGCTCTTTCCAGCTATGGTAATTGTTTTTAAGTTTGGGAACTTTTGGAATTACATGAAAAAGCCGTTAGTATGAAATGACTGTAGCAATTCACAAAATACGTCATTTACACGTATAAGATTGCAGAATACGTCTTGGTAACAGTCATATTCGCATTCAGCATGAAAAATTGATTTAGAATAGTTATGTTACCAGCCTCTACCCCAAAATGCCTCCAGGTATCTGATTTTTCGAAAATGCGCCTTGTCTAAATGGATGGTCGATAAAGAGAAAGTCTGAATGATGATCAAAGAAAGTTTAAATGAATGACCGTTAGAGCTGAGAAAGTTTGAATGAATGATCAAAGAAAGTCTGAATGAATGGTCGATGAAGAGAAAGTCTAAATGAATGATCAAATAAAGTCTGAATGAATGGTCGATAAAGAGAAAGTCTGAATGAATGATCAAATAAAGTCTGAATGAAGGACCGATTGCTAGAACGAAGGTCTGAATCAGGATGGCAAATAGATGATGTAGAACAAAATCCAAATGAATGCGATCAGAGGTTCAAGACGCAAGTTTCACTTTATTCCACATGATATATTTTACATAGTTTGATCACTAGAGCGTTTTTCAAAAGTAAGCCTAGAATTCACCAAAAATTAACATATTTAAAAACTGAGGGGAATTCTTTCGCCAAATTGCCAATATAACGCCGATCACCATATAACTACAACGTCATGATTTCTGAATGTTTATATTCGCCATTGCGAAGCTATAGTTTGAGTCCATTTATGGAACTGCTTTGAAGGACACCATTTCATTTTAAGTTGCAGCTCTGTTAATGAATGTAACTATCTAATCTTAATCATATTATTTCTCTATCAAAGCATAACAACAGTTTTCTCAACTATGTTAATTTCAAAGCATAACAACAGCTTATAAAATAGTTATGCTTGGAAATTAACATAGTTGGGAATCGGATCTGATACGGACTCGTCATATTTATGTTTTACCTGAAATGGTCAGGAACTCATGGAAATTGCAAAATAAAGCACAATAGTAAATAAATAAATATATATTTTAATTGACACTCCCCTGAAGGGGCTTTTCAGTGACAATCACTCCACACTCACTACCACTACATTCGATATACTCTACATACATCACTCAACTCACATGTTGATTTTTACTGGAGGGAAGGAAAAACCGGAGAACCCGGAGAAAAACCCTCGTGGCAAGGGAGAGAACAACACATCAAACGAACTCAATTCACGTATGGTCCGAGCCGGGAATCGAACCCGGACCACAGCGGTGAAAGGCAAGCGGTGAACCGCTACGCAACCCTTGCCACCCTTGCCACCTTCCTACGGCCGGTATAGTGCAGAGCATAGCTGCTTCAAAATGATATGTACTTAAAGAATTGCGTACTATTTTCAGATACTATTTGCTGAATGTTTTAAAATAATCAAGGACAAAGAAAAACGAAAAGAAGAATAAAAGAATAAAATATGTGCAAAGATTTAAGTATGATAATTTATTTTGGATTTTTTTAAAAATTTCAATGAGCCTTTAGCTGCAATGTTCGACTCATGCAAACTCAGACATCTAAACAGTCTGCTGGATTTTACCCATTCGGCTACCGTCAAATATGATCAAAATGATAAACTCATTGATCTCAAAGGCCTCGAACTACCTACGCAATGATCCAACATGATCTTCAGGAAATATAATACCTCAATAATTAATGACAATAATTATTATCTGTATTTCTTCGCTTAAATGAAATCAACAAACTGAGCAGACTGTTTGGCTGTCTCAGTTCGCATGATTTTGAAAATTTGAGTAAATCAATTACGACTGAACGTAAATCGCTTAATTAAGGTGGCCCGTACCTATTGTTTGTCAGACATCAATTTTAATCGCGTCTTTTTACATTAAAACCTTGTCCGATTTCTGAGAAATTTGCAGCCATTTGTCTACAAGCCTTGAAATTTGTACCGGTAATTATTTTTCTGCGAATTAGATCAAATAATTCGAGATATCAGACGATTTTTAAAATTGGCTTTTTGAGAAAAATTGGTCATAAATCCAAAATTCCAAGGTGAATTTTTTTCCTATTTCGTCAACCAAGTATAAAGGTATAGAGGACTACATACAACATGTATCGTGCCAATTAGTGCCTTAGAAGTTGCGATACAAAATTTGTGCTGCCTGTTACGACGCAAAATTATGTAGTCAAAACTACCGCCAAAATCTCAACAAAATTTCAAAAACAGCGAGAACTATATCTGCTGTAAGAAAGACAAATACCTACTGTAACTTGTAAATAAAATTTGGAGAGATAAGAAGCTAAACACGTTATGTTATCCTCAAGCAAACTTGGGGAGTAATTTTTCTGACCACGAGGTGAGCGTTGCGAATTTGTATTACTTCGACTTCTACAAATTCTGTCGAATTGTTTTGTGAAATTTTCTTGGTATGGGATAGAACAAGATGTTAACATACCGGTTGCCAAGTGTCGTTGTGTTTGCTGCACTATGTATAATTCAGTAAGCTTCAAAAGTAAGCAACTTCATCCAGTCGACGTTTGAGTTGCCAAGGTAAAGCCCTCATGGTTTGTTAATTTATTCAAAACGACACCTTACTATCTGTTGCAAAATTCCTCACGGGATCCAGACTTTTGGGAATAAAGACAGTAGTTCTCTGAATACAATTGCTTCTGAGTCTAAATCCCGTGTGGAATTTTGCAACAGATAGTAAGGTGTTGTTTTGAATAAATTAACAAACCATGAGGGCTTTACCTTGGCAGCTCGAACGTCGACTCGATGTAGTTGCTTACTTTTGAAGCTTACTGAATTATACCTAGTGCAGCAAACACAACGACACTTGGCAACCGGTATGTTAACATCTTGTTCTATCCCATACCAAGAAAATTTCACAAAACAATTCGACAGAATTTGTAGAAGTCGAAGTAATACAAATTCGCAACGCTCACCTCGTGGTCAGAAAAATTACTCCCCAAGTTTGCTTGAGGATAACATTGGCGTTTAGCTTCTCATCTCTCCATATTTTGTTCACAAGTTACAGTAGGTATTTGTCTTTCTTACAGCAGATATAGTTCTCGCTGTTTTTGAAATTTTGTTGAGATTTTGGCGGTAGTTTTGACTACATAATTTTGCGTCGTAACAGGCAGCACAAATTTTGTATCGCAACTTCTAAGGCACTAATTGGCACGATACATGTTGTATGTAGTCCTCTATACCTTTATACTTGATTGACGAAATAGGAAAAAAATTCACCTTGGAATTTTGGATTTATGACCAATTTTTCTCAAAAAGCCATTTTTAAAAATCATCTGATATCTCAAATTACTTGATCTAATTCGCAGAAAAATAATTACCGGTACACATTTCAAGGCTTGTAGACAAATGGCTGCAAATTTCTCAGAAATCGGACAAGGTTTTGATGTAAAAAGACGCGGTTGAAATTCATGCCCAACAAACAAATCAATAGGTACGGGCCACCTTAAATGCACGGGGATTTTCATCAACGAAGACCTCTCGTCCAGGGTGATGAAAAGACGTCAAGAGTAGCAGGATGAACTCAAGCAGGCCTGAAAAGATGGAAAGACAGCTTATTTCAGCCTCGATAAATTAGTAATTAAAGAACGACTGAAGTTTAATTTTGGCTACTTTGGTGGCTTGGGTGCAACTGCAGCTTTCAAACCGGTACTTCAGCCTAGTAGCAGCCCTTCCAAACAAGATGATAAGGAGAAGACATAAACTGTTCTTTGAGGTTAATATGAAACGAATCAACTACGTAAAAGCGAACTTAACATTTACAGAGATAAGTACGCTTTATTTACTTCTTGTACAAAATATTTATTTTAGAATCAATTTTCCGATTTTGCGTTAAAACTAATTATGCACATATATTTTGTACTTTAGATACCTTATCATTTTCACGACTTAAAAGAATGTTTAGTTTGCCGATAACAAGGCTTTGTTACTGATCGAACTCATTAGCTAGAATCTTATGAGATTAGTAAATTAGTATCCAAATGTCTTCTACAAAGCCCAATAGAAAGTTGTGTGTACTTTGTAATAAACGGATTTATGCTGATGTGAGTTTTTTTCAGTGTAAGCATTGTTGTCACTATTCGATTCGCACTTATAGTGCATGAATAAGTGTACACAAACAAGTGAACTAGCTTCTGGGAACATCTTATGCCCCATATGCGTCGTTGATGCATTACCTTTTGTGTCCCTCAATGACAACGAATTTTACTCGGCGTTGTTCGAATTACAAAATGGATCTAGTTGTCGTTTCAACACTGAACATTTAAATTCTTTGTCATTTCATCCTTTTAGAGATGATGATTTCCACAAATCTAAAGCGAATTTCGTTGACAACTTTTGCGACCCCGATGAACAAGTATTTACTAAAATAGATAGAATGAATGACAAGTGCAAATACTATGTAGAGGAGAGTTTGAAAAACCTTACTAACAAATGTATAGATTTTTCCCTCATACACCTTAACATAAGAAATCTTTGAAAACATTTTCATGATTTAGGCTACTATCTTTCTTCTCTTAATTTTACTTTCGATGTAATTGCGTTATCTGAAACCTAGTTAAAGGATGATGATGACCAGAATTACTTTTCGTTATCCAATTACCATCCACCAGTTTGTTTAAACAGACCAAATATCACTGGTGGTGGTATCGCTCTATGTTAAAGCAGATTACAACTTTAAAATTCGCGATGACCTTATTTATAACAGTGATGATATTCAATTTCTTTTCATTGAATTAGAAAGAAATAATGAAAAATCCCTAATTGGCGTTACCTACAAACCCCCAAAAGTAGACATTAACAAATATTCAGAATGCCTTAATTACTGGCCTCTTAGACAAGCTAGAACAGAACACTAAGAAATATTTCATTGTTGGTGATTTCAATATTGATCTCTTGAAAACTGATCTTCATGAAGAGACTTCCTCTTTCTTCAATAATTTTTTGTCGTATTCTTTTTTCCCTACAATAATCAAACCAACTAGAATAACTAGTTCTACTGCTACCTTAATTGATAATATTTACATCAACTCTTTTGATCAAGTTGATGATATTCATCCGGGTATCCTGTATACAGACATTTCTGATCACCTTCCCGTGTTTCTACTACAGTTTGCCTCTAAGCCCAATAAACGTTACAACAAGATAAAATAAAAGCCCTCTAAGAGGACATGTGGTTACAGGTAAAATAATCAAAAACAACAAGTCGAGAGAAAAGATAACAAAACTGTAGAAATATATGTAATGACTAAAACCATGAAAAAAGTAGAGTGATATAATGCACTTAATCCGTGAAATTGTACTAGCTAAATAATGCAAAGTAGCGCTGTTAAGGGTGTACTGACATAAAAATGGCCCGTTGCTAGGGAAATTTGAAAATGCTCTAAAATGCCACCAAATTGTCATATCGCTTTTATATTTTGTAGTTTGTCTTTCCTGGGGAAACTTTCGTATTTTATGACGCCATTGCATGACGTCATCATGTGACGTCATAGATACAGTAAAAAGCTATAATTTTTTTCAGCACTGTATATTTGAGAATTTAAAATGCATTATTTTAATCTTGAGACCAAGGTGCATAGAATCGAGCATGGGTTTTAAGAATGGTTCCCAAATAAGCCTTTTAGGATTTTTTGAACGTCAAAAATAATCGATTTATGCCAATAACTTTCGTATTTCTCAATTGTTCGCAAATCCCATGCTCGGCTTTGAAGAAAAGGCTGTAAAGAATATAAATATCGAAAAAACACTTCGTTTTGATGAAATTCGCCAAAGATTATAGCTTTTTAAAGAAACCGGAAGTAAAGTGTCCTGCGCATGCGCAATAAGAACGAAAATGAGTCCTTTTTGTCAGGTGTGCGTCGCTCTACCGGAAACCAAATGATTCGCGCCAAAAACGCGCGCGCGTGCGTCTATTCAATTTTGCCGGCCAAAATAAGACCCTATTTTGCATAGCAACTGTTGCACAGCAACGATATATGTCAGTACACCCTTAAACAATGGAAAACGAATTCTTTACTATTAGTTAGTATTAATTACTTTGATTATATTTCACAGTTTAACTATGTTTGCTCTAAGATTACAAAATTATTCAAATAAATTTAATTTGAAGTAATTAAATACAGTTCATGAAAAATAAACATGAAAGCAAAAGCACACACATGCAAGTTCTTTGTCACAAAATCAAAATTTCAAGATTTCATGGGGATTCTGCACACCTTGCGTGACATCACCGTGACATTTCACATTTTAAAACAACAAATACAAGATCAGTACGCCTCAATCGAGAGGTAGTAAAAGTTTCCAAAACTCTATATAGTCATCCCCAAGGACACACAAAGGCTCTAACGGGCTCTATTCAAGAAAGGTAAATTTAATTGGATATTTCTATCGAAAATATTAATTGAATAAAACCCACTGAGTTGACTCACCCAGACTTAAACCTAAGAGTAAACACGTCGAGGTTTCAAACCTAATCAACAGTGAAATTAATTGCAGGAAAAATATTCTTTTGTATTTTGAAATGCTAACTAGTGTAATACCACTAAACAATCGTCAGTGCGATCGACGAACGCCGTGATCTAAACTACAAACGGTCCGGATGGAAATTCTCAACAAGCATTACAGAAATCTGCAAATCATAAATCGAAAAGAACTTGTGTACATCGCTGAAAACTACATTTGGCTGTGTAGGCAAAACAGCACAAGATTATTTCGATTTCTGTTTTGTAACCACGATATGTTTATTGATATTTTTGGATTTAATCGCCAACATTTATCGTCAGTTTTTGTTGCTTCGTGTAGCCACCACCGCGCGCCGATCATTTCAGAAAATCGCGTCGCCTGTGCAAGCAAAAAATCGCTCGTGTAGCCGCGGCTTAATATACAATACAAATATTTAATTGAAACAATAACTAAATTGTTTAACAAATATTTTCCCTTGAAAAATTAAATGTTCGTATCAATTCAAGTAGCATGAAACACCCCTGGATAACTCCAGTAATAATATGACCATCAAAAATTATCGATCCTGATTGGTCGGCTGCTTGATGATTTTTTCGAAATCACTGTGCAAAAAGACGAAATCACTGAAATCACACATGTGCAAAAAAGTGAAATCGCCCTCGCTGATTGGCTGAAAAACAATGAGCTGTCAGTTTCAACCAATCAAAGTGTGTTGGAAGTGATTTTGAAAGTACGCGTGCAACATGTCCTCGCGCAACTTGCAACAATTTTCTGCGCGCGCTAATCATCTGGCATCTGTTTTGAGAATTTTTCTTTGATCAAAATATTTTTGATGGTCATATTATTACAAGAAAATCGAACGGGTTTCTCGTGCAGTTTGAAAAAATATCACTAGTGCAGTTTAAAATCAAGATTTTCAAATTGCACTCGCCTCCGGCTCGTGCAATTTTGAACATCTTGATTTTAAACTGCACTCGTGATATTTTTTTCAAACTGCACTCGAACCCGTTCGATTTCCTATACGAATACTGAAATCTATCAGGAGAAAAAACAAACTTTATCGCTCTAAACTAAAAAATCCTACTCTAAAGAATGTAACAAAATTTCGTGAATATCGGAACAAGTTAAATCACTTGATTAGATATGCAAAAAAGCGCTATTACAAATCTATGCTAGATAAAGCGCAAGGAAACATTAGAGCTACATGGAAAGTTATCAACGAAATACTAAATAAGAAAAAGACTAGACCGTCAAACGTCGTGTCTTTATTACATAACAATAAGCACTATACTAAAAAAACGGACATAGCAAATATATTCAACAACTTCTTCACGAATGTGGGCCCGTCGTTTGCCAAAAAGTTCCAAAATGATAATGACGATCGTTACAAAGAATGGATGAAGATATCATGTCCCAATAAATTAAATCCGTCTATAATTTCATATCAGAAAGTTTTAGATGTACTGTATAGTCTGGACTCTTCCAAGGCAGTGGGTAACGATGGTTTGCCCATACAATACCTAAAGAAGGTAGCAGAATATATTTGCCAGCCTCTTTCTTCTATATTTAATGCTTCCATTTCTTCCGGTGTAGTTCCGGACGATATGAAAATTGCCAAAGTGATACCTCTTTTTAAAAGTGGTGACAAAGAAGTAGTGTCAAACTATAGACCTATATCACTGCTTCCTACCTTCTCAAAGGTATTCGAAAAAATAGTGTGTGAGCTTTTAACAGATCACTTAGACAAAACCATTTATTTTATGGTTATCAATTTGGATTTAGAAAGAAGAGGAACACCTCTTTGGCAATTCTTGATTTTGTTACCAGAATAACTGATTCGATTGACAATGGCAATATTTCCTTAGGCATCTTCCGGCTTGATTTGTCCAAGGCGTTCGACACTGTGAGTCACGATATTATAGGAAAATTCATTGGCTGACGAGGGAATTCCAAGTTGAATTCACGAGAAAAGGCGATATCGTGCGATATCGCCTTTTCTCGTGAATTCAACTTGGAATTCCCGAGTCAAGCCAATGAATTTTCCTTGAATCCCATATCACTATTCAATCTAAGCTAAAAATAAAGAAAAGAAAAGGAGAAAATCCCATGCGTCTTGCATGCCTAGGAAGGAAACCATTTTGATGCCATCCTCCCAGCCAATAGGAATTTTGCTCAAAGGAGATCGTTTGGTCGTTTGATTTGAACCTCGTGGTGAACACAATATCATTTGCTATGGTGAAAAATCTGGCTTTTTATTCTTCAAATTTGCCTAAGATGAAATACTTCGTTTAATATATTACAAGAGTAATGAGTTCATCTTGATCTAACGAAATTTAAAGCAGTTCAGCAGTCTAAATGTGCGAAAATGTCATCGGCAAAGCAAAAGGGCAAAAATGTGGTGAGTACACAAAACTATGTTTATAACCTAAAATTTCCTTTACGTTACACACTTAATGACTAAATTAATGAAGTCAAATATGTTAATACATTTTTCTTTTACTGTTGTGTAGCTCACTTTGTGTTGGATAAGAAGCTAACGATGGACACTAGCCTGTATTGATGGAAATATTCACCGGCGAGTTGTTAAATGTGACTCCGGTAAATAGTCCACTTACGGCTCCACTTAATCCAGGACCATTATCAGGAACTTTTACAGCGCTTCTTGTTTGGTTCGGCTGACCTTCTACATTGACAGCTATTTCGTTCAAGGCATTTCTTGCTGATGATTGAGGACGTTCAACTACTGTACCGGCCATATTACCTTGGCTGCAGGCAGAAAATCCAGCCAGCTTGTGGGACATTTTGCGTTGTTTTTCTAGTGGATTATGACTGTAGCTGCATATCGATTCTGGATTAGCATGGCCTGTCAACTCTGATATTTCTAACGGGTCGAAATCGTCTCGCAAAGCTTGGATTGCTGTTTTGCGACCACACGTATTAGTACACTTGCCCTCTAGGGATGCTATGTCGGCAATCTTCTGCATGATCTTAGACAAGGTGTTAACTCCAACTGGTGAGATTTCGTACCATACTTCGGATTTTGGCTTGTCAATTGGACTTAAGAACAGATTTTTGGGGACTCCTTCACCTTTTGGTCGATGTTCCAAGTACTCAACAAAAGCGCGGTATGGGTCGCGTTCGCTGCCATCGGTCTTCCAGATTTTGTTGTTGTACTTTCTTGTTCTTTTTCTACTATTCTCATCTCCTTGGCGGTTCTTGGTTTGGCGCTCTGTATACTCTATGTACTGCTCAGTGACTGTAAAGTCGTCAATTGTACAATTGTACTGCTCTTGGAAAGCCCTCATTCCCAGATGAGTGGTATTGTTCCACCAAAGAAGATGGAGGAGAGATCTTGGACTGTGCAAACCAACAGCACCTGATGACCACATTTTCTCGATGTCATTGTCGTCTAACGGCCTGGCAGCATTTGGTTTTTCCCCAAAGCCTTTTTTCTTCAGATCTTTTTTCTTCATAGACAGCATTGTTGCGACCTCTTCAAACTCTACATCTGCTTCTTTATCGATGTCAAAGTTGTCAGGAGCGGGAGGACATGGCCGCTCGAGGAAATACCTTCGCAGGCCGTTGCGATATGTCTGAAGAGACCCAGGCTCATATTCTTTGCCTTTGTTATCTTTGGTTGTTTGGCGTATTTCTATGAAGAAATGCTTCAACAGGTAAGGTGCTTCTTAGTTTTTTTGATATCTGATTTAAGTCGACTTCTTTTCCATATTTTTCTTTGTACCATGACTGAAAACGGCGTAGAGATGTAGTTGTACTTTTTTTGGTGTTTGCAGCGACCAAATTTTCTTTAAAGGCCACAATTTCTTCATCTGTGTACTGCACAATAGTGGAAGTTTCATCGATGGACTTAGTGGAGACAGACTTTTCGGTACTTTTGTTACTTTTGTCGGTACTCGTGACACTTTTTTCGCTCACTACATTTTCTTCTGAAGTTGATGCCGCCTCCATTTTGGCTATTTGTCTTTTTTTTCTTGTTTTTGCAAGCGTTAATGGTTTTGTCCGCTTTTCTATTTCAGCATCCAGCTGAAAACTAAAATCTGGGAACTCAATTTTTCAACTTAATTAACAGGACAGGATGCAGTTATATTAATTTGAGTGAAAGTGAAAATTGAGCTAAAATTACGAGAACAAAAACAGCTCGCGGGATCCCTATATATCGTTGTATTCAGCTTTTCAAACCATTGTATTCCACGCTGAATACCCACTGTCGATAGCCAATCAGCGCGCGAGATTGAATAGTGATATGGGATTCTCTTTTAAATAAGTTGTCTTACTACGGTCTTTCACCAATCATGTTAAAATGGTTTGAAAACTACTTAAAAAATCGTAAACAGTACGTCCGTATTGATGGAACCCAATCTGAATGCCTACCTTTAACCTATGGCGTACCCCAAGGCTCGATCCTTGGGCCCATTTTGTTTCTCATTTATGTCAATGATGCTCAATTTGTAACTAAAAGTATACATCTATTGTTGTATGCTGACGATATGAATCTTCTTTGCAGCAATAAATGTAGTAAAAATGCTGTCCAGGTTCTTAACAAAGAACTTAGTGGTTCCAAGCAAAAAGACTTACTGTTAATGTCACTAAAACGAAGTATATTATGTTCGGTTCCAAGCAAAAACTAAAGAATATTTTGGATGATAGCACCGGTTTGTTGTGTCTAAAACATGGGCAATTTATTAATAGGGTCTCTAACAAAAAGTTTTTAGGTGTGCTAATTGACGATTGTCTATCATGGGATCCTCATATTATATTTACTTGTAGGAAAATTGCCAAGTCAATCGGAATTTTATACAAATGTAGGAACTACCTTTCTCTTGATCTTTTAAAAAATCTCTATTACAGCTTTATATACTCATACATCTCGTTTGGTGCATTGATATGGGGAAGTAATTATAAGTCAAAAGTTTTACCAATTCATATCTTACAAAAACGAGCCCTTTGTACAATAACCTTTTCGGCACCAAGAACTCCAAGTAGACCACTTTTTCAAAAAGTAGATATACTTAATATTTTTGAGATAGTTAAGTTCCAACTTTGTGAAGCTGCATATAAACATATAAACCACAAATTACCAGATATTTTTCAGAACTACTTTAAAGAAATAGAACTACAGCACCGTTATAATACACGTTCAAAATCAAATAGAAATCTGTTCATATATACCTCGTCAAAATTTAAATTACGGTAAATTTGGGGTGAAATATGCTGTTGCCACATGCTGGAACGAAAGTACCGATTCAAATAATAAACATCGAATCACAAAAAAGTTTCAAAAAACAGCTCAAGCGATTTCTTCTTACTCAGTAAAGTCAAAAATACTTTTATTTATTGTTACTTCCATCATTTTATATGCAAATTTTGTAATTATTATTTCACCTAAGCTTATATTTCTTTCAATTCCACTTTAACCGCTATTTCACATTTTTATTGCTATATCTATTTTTAGGTTGCAGGAACTTCTTTATATTAACCCCCTGGGTTGTAATCCTGCAACCTTCCACCTTTTTTTCTTCTTTTGTCTAACTTGTAACTGTTAAATTTTTCGTGGTAAATAAAAAACCTTGAACCTTAAAACCTTGAACGACTGTATTTAACAAATTGAAGATGGTTTTGAGTTGTCTGTCCTCTTATTGACACACTCTTGACGTCATAAAATGTTCAAAACTCAAGTGGAATCACGAGCGCAGCGAGTGGTTTCACTGCAAAGTTTTGAACATTTTATGACGTCAAGAGTGTGTCAATAAGAGGACAGACAACTCAAAACCATCTTCAATTCGTTTTTTACAACAATTATTTGAGATAAAAGTTCAAAAATCCTTTTCAAACGGGGCAACAGAACGAGCGTGCGCGCTGAAACGCGTCAGCAGTGTGTCTGTCCTCTTATTGACACACTCTAATCAACCAATCAGATCGCGAGATTAGTATCAAGTGTTGTAAAAACGGCTATAGATCGTCTTTGGTCCATATCCAAGCCGTACGAAATTGAAATATCTGTAAAGCAATAAGAAGTTCAGTTATAGCATAAGCTATATAGCTGAGTAAATTTATTCAATTTCGACGCTTTTAATTGTTTTTGTTCATGGCGTTAATTTCATCTTTTCAATTAACAAAAAACGTGTTCGCATACTGTGTGCAGATCTACAGCACGCGGGGATTGATTGATCAGAACACGAGAGAGGTGTTAAGAGAAGAGGCGTATTAATGAGGCGTAGCCGAGTGTTCTCAATGCTTGTCGACTGTTGTAATCAATCGCCAGGTGCTTTAAATTGCACACAGCACAGCGGGAAAGTTTTCTTTTATAAAATATAACATTGTTTTCGAGCACATTCATTATTCATTTAAACTGATGGAAAGTACTCGAAAAGTGCACGTTTATTTGTGCTGTGTGCATATTTAGAGTTCGCGCCGCAGTATACGCGTCCTTCGGCCAATGACAGCGCGAGTTATATGATGATCAATCTATCTAAAATAATTGAAACGGCAATTACATGACATTTTCCAGTTTAAAAGAAAAAATTAAGGCAAAGAATACAAAGGTCTCAATATCTAAAAGTTTTCTTTAAATATGTGTAAGTATTTGCAATTATGTTTGTAATTTCTTAAAGCGTTAAGGTGTAAAGGTGTCAATGTGTACTTAAGGTTGATTGGTCAACCTAATTAGGCAACCATTACATATAATTATAAAGGTAAAAAGGTAAAGTAATATGAAGTAGAAGAAGAAAAAGAAGAAGAAGAAGAAGACGAAGAAGAAGAAGAAGACGACGACGACGAGGAATTAAAGAAGAAGAAGAAGAAGAAGAAGAAGAAGAAGAAGAAGAAGAAGAAGAAGAAGAAGCAGAAGACAAAGAAGAAGAAGACGAAGAACAAGAAGAAAAAGAAGAAGAAGAAGAAAAAGAAGAAGAAGAAGGAATGTGAGTAAATTAATTTGTATTCTTTTCAGTTTGTTGAGTGTATATACTGCTGCAAGAGATAGTTTCTGTTCACTCAAGCCATTCAGTGCCATTGCTCTCTCGATAGATGCACTGTACAGTTTGTGGACATTTTCAAAACAGTCTCTATTTTTTCGCATCTTGTCTTCTCTTTTATCGCAATTGTATGAAAATCATGACAGAACTGGAATGTTCAGAACATCTTCATTTTCTTTAAAGCCTTGGGTAGACTATGCAGACCCGTTGCCAGCATATTGATAGGGGAGGTTTTTGATTTCCACCATAATCGGTTTGGATTATAGGGAGTACTTAAATGCCTCTAGAAAGTGAAATGAAAATTCTATTTGAGAGTGTCGTAGATACATATCATAGATAAATGACCGAATCACTATTATTCCAGGGATTTTGTTTTTCTAAATTAGCAAAATTTCAAAGCATACGTAGTTTTCTTCATTGAAAACCAGAAATTTAGGCCGATAAAAATTAGAGAAGAGAAATAAAATCCATTAAAAACAGAAGAAATTAAAAAGAAAAAAAAAAAAAAAAGAAAGAAAGAAAGAAAGAAAGAAAGAAAGAAAGAAAGAAAGAAAGAAAGAAAGAAAGAAAGAAAGAAAGAAAGAAAGAAAGAAAGAAAGAAAGAAAGAAAGAAAGAAAGAAAGAAAGAAAGAAAGAAAGAAAGAAAGAAAGAAAGAAAGAAAGAAAGAAAAAAAATTCTAACCTAATGTATCCTGTGAATTGGCAATCTATCAAGGCAGCTTAAGCACAAACTTACGAGTACGAATACGAGTACGAAATTCAACTGATAGAATTTAAAGTTATTTCTGGATAAACACCATGTTTCAAGCAACTTATAATTATAAGTTTTCCGATGTATTCTGGATAACAATTAAGCTAGAGTTACAATCCCTTAACCGAAAAAGAATATTTTGAGTGAAATAAAACAGTCAAACACAGATATCCGTGAAATTTCCATTTTTTTTTACAACAATCCGTCATCGACGGCACGAGGTTGCACGGGGTTTTTGTCGTTGTATTAACTGCTTCACTAGTTTAAGGTGTCTAGAAACAGTTTCTTTTTTCCACCAAAGAATAACACTGATATAAACGGTTTAAAAAGTACTTTCCTTTGACCGATTAAGGGATCAGTGCGACTAAATGTCGTTGCGCAAAAAAAATCCTTTCATCCCGCTATGTACACAGAGCTGTTTCCAGACACCTTAACTGCTTCACTAGTACGCACAAACGAACAAAAAATTCAATCATTTTAACTTATTTAGTTGTGTACTTAGCAAGTTAGCAGGAATGCACGCTTAAATGTTAACTGTGTTATATATAGACTTGAGTAAAGACATGCCATAAAAGAACTCTACAAAAAATCTTCTCTCTTAGCTTCCCCAAATTAGAGCTTTGAGCCAATTCGTCTTTTGTGCTTAAGGTCCTTATTGTTGTGCAAATTACAAACCCCTTGAACTGTGAAGCAGGTGAGCAGAGTAAGAGCCGGGTTCGAAACCGGATAGGGCTATGCATATTTCTTTTTCTTTCTTTCTATCTTTTCATTTCTGTTCATTTCATTTCAATTACTCATATCTTATTCCTTTTTCTTTTCTTTTCTTTTCCTTTTCTTTTCTTTTCTTTCTTTTCTTTTCTTTTCTTTTCTTTTCTTTTCTTTTCTTTTCTTTCTTTTCTTTTCTTTTCTTTTCTTTTCTTTTCTTTTCTTTTCTTTTCTTTTCTTTCTTTCTTTTCTTTTCTTTTCTTTCTTTCTTTTCTTTTCTGGCTCAAAATTAGTTTTTAAGCAAAAGATCATGAAAGAGTAATTGTAAATGGTGGAAAATACTTCAGCTTTAAAAGCGACAGACTTGCTTTGGGCTTAAAATCATATCTTGCCAAATTAGAACAAACTAATCAACATCTTTGACATCTTGCTAAGCCCCGAGTTAAAGAAAAACAAATCGTCAACTTTTGTAAACTGATTTTTTCGAATCCTCACGTATCATCAAGTTTTACTTTATATGAAGATTTTCTAATTAGAATCAAATCATTAAATTAAATTAAATCTTTGTTCTAGAATGCACCGAATAAAGCTTCCTCAGATTGTTTATGTGTCTTTGGTTTTGCTTCTCGGTGATTTCATCTCATCAGCAGAACCATGCGAACAAGGGTCCGCAGTTAGACAGCTCGTGAACAATTTTACTCTCTTGTCCTCTGCTTACAAGACAACTACAGCTGAACACTTTGATGCATGCTACATGAACTGCCTTGTCGATGACCGATGTAAAAGCATCAACTATTACACCAATTGGACGTGTGAACTCAATAACTTGACCAAGGCAGACAGCTCGTCAAGATTTGTACCACAAGACAAGTCGATTTATGCTGACGTCCGAGATCCAGGTTTGGATATATTTGTTTTGCATTTTTAATGTTAGTTAATTTTGATGGCATGGTTTGTAGTTCTTTTGTTCATTATTATTTTCCTGACATATAACAGTTCCAGAATGTGTTGCTTGAGCAGACTAGCGATATAGTCTATTAATGGTAGTAAATTTGGATCTTGATAAGCAGTAAAAATCTGAAATATATTATAATTATTTCAATTATTATAACCATATACGACTTGTTAAAAGCTCTGCTGATTTCTACGTGCTGTTATTGTCATTGTTTTGTAATTAAAGCCATTGCCTTATTAGGCCGTTGTCGCCCTCTTAATTGCTTAAGGTCTGTAGTATCGCGGGCGCATGCAACTCCGATGGCTGATGGTATAGAGCCTATACAAATAGAATACTAACAGCTTTCTTTCCTGGTTAGATTGCTTGGAAGCATTGGGAATGGAGTCTGGAAGGATCCCAAACTCTGCTATAACTGCCTCCTCCTTTTTCAGTCCTGGTCATGAGCCCTGGCGAGGAAGACTTCATAACTGGCCAGCCATGCCTTATATCCCATTTAAAGATGCTGCGACTTGGGTAGTTGCGATGCGTCTAGTAGGGCAGTACCTCCAGGTGGACATTGGTGTCATGACCCTTGTTGGTATGGTAGCAACCCAAGGGAGAGCATACAGGCACAACCAATACGTCACAAAGTACAAGCTATCTTATAAAAACAGCAATAACATTTTTGTGGATTATCATGTAAATGGTGTTGTGAAGGTGAGAAGACAGGAATGTGATGCAAATCACTCAAAACTAAAAAAATTGCATAAAATTTTGCTGAATCAACCTTGAGGAGGTCAATAATGATGTACAAAACTGATTTCATCGCACATCATCTTGTTTAATCTAATATATTTGTACAATAGAACTCCGTCCTGTATTTACCGGAAAAGCACCTGCAGGCCTACGTAAAAAAATATGAATCGAATGAGAAGTGATGTCATGAACTCAACACATGCACATATCAAAATACTAGAGGCAAATAGATACGTCTTCAAAAAGGAGTTATTGTACCTTTTAAAATCTTGAAAACGATAAAATCATCATCGGAGAATTGACAACTTATAACATTCGCTAAATATGACGAGAGTGGCGAGTAGATGACGTCAGAAAGAAATCCAAAATGACGGATTGACGAATTTGGACTGTGACAGAAATTTCTTTTGAGATTATAGCTCAATAACTGTGATGTTTATGAATTATTATTGCATATAAATAGAGTACAAACAGTAAAAGTGTACAACATAATAAGTACTAAATAGCGCTAAATTATATTCTATTATTTTCTATTGTTTAATTAACACTATTTAGTACTAAATAGTGCAAAGTTTTGCATACTTTTTGTGCTGTGCTCTAATAGATTCGAATTGAATTGGTTACCTTGTTATAAAAATTCATTGAAGTCCTTTAAAATGTTGATTGAGCATTAATACTGCACTTGATTGAGATGATTATCAAATTTCAGTTTACGACTTTCCACGTGTACCTGTTTCTTGCTATGATATCCCTGAATAGTAGAATTATATTATATTTTGGTCTGTCTTGAGGTGGGGGCATATCTACTCTTCTTTTAACATGTATTCCAATGGTACCGTAAGCCAGTGTTTTACATAGCATTCTCAAACTCATTAATTATTCATGAGGTAATCGACCAACCAGGTGTCTCGAATTAGGTCACATGATGAACTGAAACCCCGGAATGTCCGCTCAAAAGTAGTTTGAAATGATATCAAAGTCCACTTTAAAGTACGTACTTTGAAGTGATTCAACGTCCTTGGAATTTGAAATGATTTCCAGACAATCCTGGGGTGTTTTATTCTGTATATCTTATAAATGTACTTTAGTAACGCTTTCTATAGTAACACTAGAAATATTTGCTCAGAAAAATATCATAGTTCCTTATCTAACTTTACATTTTAAATCATTAAAAGACGCTTAAAATATTTTTAGGGTAACCAGTACCGAGACTCAAACTCATAACCACTAACTTACGAATTCCTATTGCTTACCACAAAGCCACAAGCTAATTCACTGACCAGGACGGAATTTGTTGAAGTGTTATAGCAGTGATATCTGTGTATTCATAACTATTAGTACATGGTTTCATTGCCGATAAAATGGATAAATATGTGGACGAAGATTCCTCCCGAATAATTAGAGTTTGAGAAGTCGTTCAAAGACCTGCAATTCGGACATGATGGCATTTCAAAGTCCTTACATTAGTTTTCAGTCCTTGGATGTGCCTCAGAATGGAATTTATTGCGCGGACTTTGAAATACCGTCAAGTCCTCATTATCGGCCTTTATTAATAAACATTACTTTTGTTTTCTTTCACCAGGTTTTCCAAGCCAATAACGATACGAAAACAGTCGTTGCAAATCGTCTTCCTGAGAAGATTAAAACACAGTACATACGTATTGTTGTCATGGAATGGGTTGAACTCACCGCAATGAGAGCAGAGATATATGGATGTCATTTGACGTAGAGCCCAATAAGAATTTCTGACGTAGGTGTAGTAGACCCCTGTCCTACTCGGCCTTATTCAGTTTTCCTACCCTCATTCAGCTTCCTTTAGCACATAGTGCATTATTTTACCAAAAAACGATAAGAGCACCGTAGTTGCCTTGGCTTTGAAGGCGTTACAAAATATCGCACAATAGAGCACTTTTCACATGTCGAATGTGATATTGAGCGGCCACTGCAGAAGTTGCTATTGTATTTATGCCCCATTATACACGACAACATTTTTACGGCACGCGGCACCCCTAAATTTGGGCATATATTAATCTTGACACTGTGATGTACAATTAACAAATAGGCCTACTCCGGGCCCTAAAATCTCCGTAATTTTGGGCGATCGTAGGCGATTTTAGGTGATTAAACAAAATTACCCCCAAAGATGCCCAAAACTTAAGGCGATTTTGACCGATTTTAGGCGATTTTTGCCGATTTTAGACGATTTTAGGTCCCGGAATAGACCTGCAAATGGATTGCATTTTTCTATGTGTGTGTTCTCTAATCGAAGCACAGATGACATCAAAATGTGGTGAGAACAAAAATGGAGACGAAGTCGAGTGGCGTGGCTATAGTTCTCGCCACATTTTGACGTCTTCAGTGCATCGATTAGAGTACAGACGCACGCCAAAATGGAATCTATCTATTTGTTTTATAGAATATTTATCGGAACATGCCAGCCAATCACAGGGTGTGTAAGATTCACAGACGCAATCTTTTTGTGTTACTGTAATAACACATGGCTCTCAACCAATCAGGGCGTGCGTAATATACCAAATATTATATAACGTAGAATAAACGAACACTCAGGAACAGTGCAAAATGAGTAATTATATATACATAGCCTCTAGTTCCCGGGGTACAATAGTATTGCAAGTTGACAGCACAACTGCTTAGGAATACGTATTAATCGAACTACGTACGCAGCCTACGTGGCGTAAAACAGAATGACGGATACACTGAAAAAGAAGAAATATAATAGGTATAAATTTACGTAAACCATTAATTTTGGATTTTTTAAAGTGAAACTTTAGGGTTAATGATTAACTGATCACATGTATATACAGGTATGCGTTGATTAATAAAGGCATTTCCATTTACACTTTCTAATGGAAAAAAAAATTGTTTTATGAGCCTTGAGCTCATGGTTATGTATCTAATTATCTATCCCCTAGCTTCAGGCAGATAACTTTCAGCCGGTTACGTACCTACAGACATGTCCAATGCTTGATATTCTTGAAAATACACACCAGCGCTTTCTTTGAAAACAAAAGCGTGGAGACTGGGAGAGGTTCTACCAAGCCTTAGTTGGCTTCTTCGTAACTTTCGTCCCAAAAGCCGCTACCTTGAAAATCTGTCGTGCGCGCGCGAGCTAGAAAATCATTCGCGGTAACCGCAATTTCATGATAGTGCAAGGGATCATAATGCAAATAGAGCAAAATTTGCGGATTGATGTCTGCGCGATGTTAAGTAATATGTATGGCATGTGATGACAGCACCGGCCTTTCACTGCTGTGGTCCGAGTTCGAGTCCAAGCTCGGACGCTGGATCATAAGTGAACTGAGTTTGTTTGATGTGTTGATCTCTACAATTCCAAGAGGGTTATTTTTCTGGGTTCTCCATTTTTTAATACAACAACAACTACAAATAAAATCGAACTAGGGACCTCTTGCACCAAACAAATTGTGCCATCAATAAAGCAGCTGAAATCTCCTGATTTGAGGTTGTTTGCACCCACGGTAAGCACGAGACTAGTCTACATTACAATGTGGAAGACAATCATGACGTCTATTGTAAATAAAAGCAATTAGTCTTTGCTTCAGGTGGATCGGATAATTTCAATTTAGTCTAGTTGTAATTGCGATTGAAGTTTGAAAATTAATTATGGAAAACTGTTTTCCGTGTTTGATAGCATTAGCTATAGCTGAGTAAATTTATTCAATTTCGAATATTTTTTGTTCATGGCGTTAATGTCATCTTTTCAATTAACAAAAAACGTGTTTGCATACTGTGTGCAGATCTACAGCACGCGGAGATTGATTGATCAGAACACGAGAGAGGTGTTAAGAGAAGCATGAGGCGTAGCCGAGTGTTCTCAATGCTTGTCGAGTGTTGTGATCAATCGCCAGGTGCTTTAAATGAGCTTTAACAGGTATTTTTGAATTCCTAAAACAGAAAAAGAATTACCATAGCTGGAAATTGAGCATGTTAAATTTAGCAAGACAGTGAAGTTTGAAGGAATTAAACTCCAAAACTCACGAGAATATGAATTTTTGAAAAGTATGAATTTGTAAGAAAACGTTTCCTGGTAGGCTCTCTTGCCTTACCAACAAATGTTATCATACAAAATTTCGATTTCGGAAAATTCATATCTTCGTGAGTTTGAAAGTTACTTTATTCAAACTTCATTGTTTTACTAATTTTGACGTCCTCTTTCCAGCTATGGTAATTATATTCCTGTATTGTGACTTTTGGAATTACATGATAAAAGCTCATATTGCACACAGCACAGCGAGAAGGTTTTCTTTTATAATACACAACATAGTTTTCGAGCACATTCAGCACATTCAGTACATTCAGTCAATGTGTACTTAAGGTTGATTGGTCAACCTAATTAGGCAACCATTATATATGATTATAAAGGTAAAAAGGTAAAGTAATTATATTAAGTAGAAGAAGAAGAAAAGAAGAAGAAGAAGAAGAAAAGAAGAAGAAGAAGAAAAGAAGAAGAAGAAGAAGAAGAAGAAAAAGAAGAAGAAGAAGAAAAAGTAGTAGAAGAAGAAGAACAAGAAGCTAAGAAGAAGAAGAAGAAGAAGAAGAAGAAGAAGAAGAAGAAGAAGAAGAAGAAGAAGAAGAACAAGAAGAACAAGAAGAAGAAGAACAACAACAACAACAAGAAAAGAAGAAGAACAAGAAGAAAAAGAACAAGAACAAGAAGAATTAGAACAAGAAGAACAAGAAGAACTGAAGAACGAATGTGAGTAAATCAATTTGTATTCTTTTCAGTTCGTTGATTGTATATTCTGCTGGAAGAGCCATAGTTCCTGTTCACTCAAGCCATTCAGTGCCATTGCTCTGTCGATGCTGTCTGCGGACATTTAAAGGTTTTAAAACCGGTCTCAATTTTCGCGCATCTTGTCTTTTCTTTCATCGCTATTGAATGAAAATCATGACAGAACTGGGGTTTGCGGAACATCTTCATTTTCATTAAAAGCCTTGGGTTGACTATGCAAGCCCGTTTCCAGGATATTGATAGAGGAGGTTTTCGATTTCCACCACTCGGTTTGGATTAGGGAGTACTTAATTATGCTTAACTGGCCTCTAGAAAATGAAATGGAAATGACATTTGAGAGTGGCGTTGATACATATCATAGATAAATGACCAGATGGCTATTATTCTAGGCTTTTTTGTAAACTAAGCAAAATTTCAAAGCATACGTAGTTTTTTTATTGAAGACCAAAAATTTAGGCCGATGAAAAAATTAGAGAAGAAAATTAGAACCATTAAAAACAAAACAAAACAATACACACACAAACAAAAAGAAACAAACAAACAGAAAAAGAAAAGATGTAACCTAGTTCCTTGAATCTTTGTTCTAGAATGCGCCGAAAAAACCTTCCTCAGATTGTTTATGTGTCTTTGGTTTCGTTGCTCTGTGGTTTTATCTCATCAGCAGAACAATGCAAACAAGGGTCCACAGTTAGACAGCTCGTGAACAATTTTACTCTCTTGTCCTCTGCCTACAAGACAACTACAGCTGAACACTTTGATGCATGCTACATGAACTGCCTTGTTGATGACCGATGTAAAAGCATCAACTATTACACCAATGGGACGTGTGAGCTCAATAACTTGACCAAGACAGACAACTCGTCAAGATTTGTACCACAAGACAAGTCGATTTATGCTGACGTCCGAGATCCAGGTTTGGAGATATTTGCTTTGCATTATTAATGTTAGTTAATTTCGATGGCATGGTTTGTAGTCCTTTTGTTCATTATTATTTTACTGAGATAACAGTCCCAGAATTGCTGGAGCAGACTAGCGATATAGTCTATTAATGGTAGTAAATTTGGATCTTGATAAGCAGTAAAAATCTGAAAGATATTATAATTATTTCAATAGACCATTTCACGGTTGTCGTGGCTCCACCTCAGCCTCGACAGTGTGTAATATATTGTTTAGAAATTAACTGCAGCCCATGGTAATGTAAGGAATGTACACATCAACAAACAATCGAAACACTTTAAAATTCCACGGGCTGTAGTCAAATTCTAAAGAATATATTGTACGGTGTCGAGGCTGAGGTTGAGCCACGACAACCGTGAAATGGTCTATTATTATAACCATATACGACTTGTTAAAAGCTCTGCTGATTTCTACCTGCTGTTATTGTCATTGTTTTGTAATTAAGGCCATTGCCTTATTAGGCCGTTGTCGCCCTCTTACTTAAGGTCTCTAGTTTCGCAGGCGCATGCAACTCCGATGGCTGATGGTATAGAGCCTATACAAATAGGATACTAACAGCCTTCTTTCCTGGCAGATTGCTTGGAAGCATTGGGAATGGAGTCTGGGAGGATCCCAAACTCTGCTATAACTGCCTCCTCCTTTCACGGCCCTGGTCATGAGCCCTGGCGAGGAAGACTTCATAACTGGCCGGCCATGCCTTATGACACATCTAAAGATGCTGCGGCTTGGGCAGTTGGG
Organism: Telmatactis stephensoni; assembly: GCA_029948255.1. NCBI lineage: Eukaryota > Metazoa > Cnidaria > Anthozoa > Actiniaria > Isophelliidae > Telmatactis > Telmatactis stephensoni. The sequence goes on along the minus strand of JALIZF010001737.1, from coordinate 31,974 downwards.
ATCCTTCAAGTAGGGCAGTACCTCCAAGTGGACATTGGTGTCATGACCCTTGTTGGTATGGTAGCAACCCAAGGGAGACCATATAAGGACAGTCAATACGTCACAAAGTACAAGCTATCTTATAAAAACAGCAATAACAATTTGTGGATTATCATGTAAATGGTGTTGTGAAGGTGAGAAGACAGGAATGTGATGCACATCACTCAAAACTAAAACGAAAGGCCAAAAAATTTGCTGAATCAACCTTGAGGAGGTCAATAATAATGTGCCAAACTGATTTCATCATCTTGTTTAATCTAATATATTTAAACAATTGAACTTCGTCCTCCATTTACCGGAAATGCACCAGGCCTACGTAAAAAATATCAATCGAATGAGAAGTGACGTCATGAACTCAGCACATGCGAAATAGAGGCAAATAAACGAGTCTCCTAAAAGGAGTTGTTGTTCCTTTTAAATTCTTGAAAATGAAAAAAATCATCATTGAAGAATTGATAACTTATAACAGTCGCTAAATATGACGAGAGTGGCGAGTAGATGACGTCAGAAAGAAATCCAAAATGTCGGATGGACGAATTTGGACTGTTGTGATGTTAATGGATTTTTATTGCATTTAAATAATAGATTCAAATTGAATTGGTTACCTTGTTATTAAAAATCATTGAAGTCATTTAAAATGTTGATTGAGCATCAATACTGCATTTGGTCTTGAAATGATTATCAAATTTCAGTTTACGACTTTCCACGTGTACATGTTTCTTGCTATGATATCCGTGAATGGTAGAATTATATTATATTTTGGTCTGTGTTGAGGTGGGGGTATATCTACTCTTCTTTCAACATGTATTCCGATGGTACAGTAAGCCAGTGTTTTACATAGCATTCTCAAACTCATTAATTATTCATGAGGTAATCAACCAACCAGGTGTCTCGAATTAGGTCACATGATGAACTTTGAAACCCCAGAATGTTCGCTCAAAAGTAGTTTGAAGTGACTCAATGTCCTTGGAATTGGAAATGATTTCCAGACAATCCTGGGGTGTTTATCCTTCCGAATAATTGGAGTTTGAGAAATCATTCAAAGACCTCCAATTCGGACATGATGGCATTTCAAAGTCATTGCATTAGTTTTCGGTTCTCGAATGCGCCTCAGAATGGAACTAATTGCGCGGACTTTGAAATTCCGTCAAGTTCTTATTATCGGCCTTTAAACATTACTGGTTTTCTTTCACCAGGTTTTCCAAGCCAATACCGATACAAAAACTGTCGTTGCAAATCGTCTTCCTGAGAAGATTAAAACACAGTACATACGTATTGTTGTCATGGAATGGGTTGGGCACATCACAATGAGAGCAGAGATATATGGATGTCAATTGGCGTAGAGCCCAATGAGAATTTCTGATAAAGGTGTAGACCCCCTCCGTCCTACCCGGCCTTATTCAGCCTTTCCTATCCTCATTCAGCTTCCTTCAGCACATAGTACATTAACCCAAAAAATAAACATAAGAACAGTGTAATTGCTCTGGCTTTGAGAGTATTACAAAATATCGCACAATAGAACACTTTTCACTTGACTGTGAAATTGAGCGGCCACTGCAGAAGTTGCTATTGTATTTATGCCCCATTATACACGACAACATTTTTACGGCACGCGGCACCCCTAAATTTGGTCATATATTTATCTTGACACTGTGATGTACAAATGGATTGCATTTTTCTATGTGTGTGTTCTCTAATCGAAGCACAGATGACATCAAAATGTGGTGAGAAAAAAATGGAGACGAAGTCGAGTGGCGTGACTATAGTTCTCGCCACTTTTTGAAGTCTTCAGTGCATCGATTAGAGCACAGACGCACGGCAAAATGGAATCTGTTTGTTTTATAGAATATTTATCGGAACATGCCAGCCAATCACAGGGTGTATAAGATTCACAGACTGACGCAATCTTTGTGTGTGTACTGTAATAACACATGGTTCTCAACCAATCAGGGCTCGCGTAATATACCAAATATTATATAACGTGGAATAAACGAACACTCAGGAACAGTGCAAAATGAGTAATTATTTATATACAAGGGAGGACAAAAATAGCTTCTAGTTCCCAGGGTAGTACAATAGTATTGCAAGTTGACAGCACAACTACGTACTAACTGAACTACGTACGCACTGTATGCCAAAGGCGTAAAACAGAATGACGGACAAAGAAAATTGATAAATAAAAAACTGAAAAAGAAGAAACATAATAGGTATAAATTTACGTAAACCATTAATTTTGGATTTTTTAAAGTGAAACTTTAGGGTTAATGATTAACTGATCACATGTAGATACAGGTATGCGTTGATCAATAAAGGCATTTCCATTTACACTTTATATTGGGAAAATAATTGTTTTATGGGCCTTGAGCTCAGAGCTATGTGTATAATTAACCAACCCCTCGCTTCAGGCAGATAACTTTCAGTTACCTACAGACGTGTCCAATGCTTGATATTCTTGAAAATTCTTTGAAAACGAAAGCGTGGAGACTGGAGATGTTCTTCCAAAGAGGCCTTAGTTGGCTTCTTCGTAACTTTCGTCCCAAAAGCCGCCATCCTGAAAAGAAACGTTAGTGGGCATGCAAATGTGTAAGAACAACGGAATCACCGTAAAACGCATACAAAACGTTTTAACCATAATTTCATGATAGTGCAAGAGATCATAATTATAATGCAAATAGAGCAAAATTTGCGAATTGATGTCTGTGCGATGTTGAAGAGCACCTAAACCCATGTCTGGTGTCATTTTATATAAATCTAATTTAATTTCAAAGTTGTAAAAAGGTGACCCTCAGTCTCCCTGTGGTATACCACGCACCCTTGAGGGATTGGGAAAGAGACATGTGATCGCACGTCAACCCACGTCAACGCACGTCAACCCAGGAACACAACATCGACATTCACAAAGAATGCTTCGGAAGTTTAAAGAAATTCGAAAAAGTATATAAAAAAACAATCTGAGATGCCAAATGATGTTTTTTAGAATAAACAAGCGGATAGTGTACTTAGTATAGTTATGATGGTTCCTGGGTAGACGTCACACTCGGCCCCAGTCCATCGGCGCGATACACTCGACCGTGGGCAGCAATCCCAGAGTTTTGAAACTAAATTAAAAATCGGGGATTTATCCGAATCGAATACTTTCTTCGTGAAGGTTCTCAAAAATTATTCTAGATTTATATAAAATGACGCCAGACAGGGGGTTAGGTGCACTTTAAGTAACAGAAAATTAACGCAATATCGCGCGCGATTTCTTTCATCTCTAGCTACAAAATACATCAATTCAATTACAACAGTTTACGCTCAACATGAAAATCATAACATTGTGTACGAAAATTAAAGTCAGGGTCGAAAGGGTTTAAAAAAATAAAACATCAAATACAATTAAAATCAAATTCGGGACCTCTTGCACCAAACAAATTGTGCCATCAATAAAGCAGCTGAAATCTCCTGATTTGAGGTTGTTTGCTTCCACAGTAAGCACGTGACTAGTCTACATTACAATGTGGAAGACAATCGTGACGTCTATTGTAAATAAAAGCTATAAGTCTTTGCTTTAGGTGGATCGGATAATTTTCATTTAGTCTAGTTGTAATTGCGATTGGGAATTGAAAATTATTTAAGAATTTAAAATTTAAAATTTAAATTTTAAAATTATTTTCAGTTTGCTGGGGCTTCAGGTTAGGTGTGACCAAAGTCTGTCCTTGAAGACATTTAGTAGACTTGGTGCTAGCACTATTGAGTCTGGTAGCTGGTTTCAATCTCGTACTGTTCTTGGAAGGAATGAGAACTGATGATATTGGGTTCTTGAAAAGGGGACTTTAAGGCCCTGTACGTTTACATGTCTTGAGGGCTTTCAGTAGGGGTATAGAATGGTAAAATCCGAGCCTCGCGAGCTTGCGAGCCCCTTGACATAAAATCCGAGCCCGAGCCTTTGGCTAAAATAGAAATCCGAGCTCGAGCCTCTGTGTTTTAAAAATTCGAGCCTGCGGGAACTTAAAATGGTATGAAAATCCGTTTCAGAGACGCTAAACTTATACTAAACCAGTGTTAACAGGCTAAAACGGCTGATAATGCGTCATTCAAAAACAAATTTATTTCAGTCTGATCTGTTCAACTTCCGTTAGCTATCAATTATCGCTTGCGTAAATCTCTCCCCACCGATATCCCACGCTATGCCGTTTTTACCTCTTTCAAAGGTCGACGTGGTTTGTCTCGATTGTCGTTTCGTCACACGTAGGGTTAAGCTTCTGGCGCTAGAAGTTATGAAACGTGTAGATCGCTCCAGCGACCTCTACCTTGTGTCTTAACCCCTGACGATTAACACATGGTAGGACGAACGACTTCTGAATCCTTTGTTTTCCTGGTACCTTTTGACCCTTCCGAGACAATGCCACGTTTCATGAGCTCATGATTGTTGCCTTTACTAGTTTTATTTATTATTTTCATCTCTACTCATGTTAGCAATACATACGAACATCCTCCCTACTTTGCCGTTTGCCCACACAATCTCGATTTAGTTTGTTTGTTTGTTTGTTTGTTTGTTTGTTTGTTTGTTTGTTTGTTTGTTTTTTGTTTTTTGATTTTTTCTCTCTTTTTTACACGACGTTCTTGGTAATTGCATATCCTAATTTAGGTTATATTCGGCATTTTCTGATTTTTATTGGGAAATGGTGTTTATCCCCTATCTTATCAAAAACACTATTTGACAGCCCATATCCACCAAATTATTACGTATTTTATATAACATGCATAGTCTTAAGACCTTCCTTCGAGTTTGCAGAGATATCCATCCAGTCTGAGAGAGCATAGCACTGACGCTTTCATACCTATCATATTTATTTAAGACAAAGCGAACCGCTCTTCGCTGAATCATTTCTATCTTGTTTATGTTCTCCTGGGTGAAGGGGTCCCAAACAGTGCAAGCATATTCTAGGGGGGGTCGTACTGAGGTATTATATGCAGTAGTCTTTAGCCTAGTAGAGCCTAAAGACTACTGCATATAATACCTTAGTACGACCCTCCACATCTTAATTCTACCTCGTTACCATGCTGAGAGATCCCATGAGATAGCAAGCGCATGCGCCAATCAGTGCAACGTCTGTCGCCGGTCAGTGAAGTTGTTCATGTGTTTGAACAAAGGAAAATTGCCCGAAAATCCGTCTAAATCATACCAATGTCGGGTTCTAAAGACTCGCAAGATAAATCAAAGGAAAAAGACGACGGCAGAGGCTGTCTTTTGAGCAAATGGCAGCCAGAACCCAAAGGAAAACGAACAGAACAGTCCACAGCTACCATGAATGGCAGCAATGGCAAAGGCGGCAAAACGCCAAATGCAAAAACTCAGGCAAACGGGACCAAAGATCCCACAAAATCACTCAAAAGTGATACTGAAAGCAAAGATCCTGGGCAGAAGTCCAGCGAAACTCCTACAGGAAGAAAGACCTCGAAAAAATCCACAAGGGAAAAAAGCGCGCCAAAAGGGTCACCAAAGCTGGCCGAGAACCATGACAGCTCGTTGAATGAAAGCTCAACGTCAGGCGAAAACATCGCTCAAGTCTTTAAAGACTCGCTTTCCAGCTTGGCGGCTAGCATGAATAAAGGCTTCCTTGACTTAGGAAAACTACTCAAAGACAAAAACGAGTACCGAGGTGGTCGACACGAGGATTTGTCTAGCTCTGACTCTGAATCGGAGGAAGAGAGTGTCAGTGACACAGAGCCACCGGCCCCAAAGAGGCAAAAATCTGATGGCGATGGTGCTTCCTTAAGCGAGGAAAGCAATGCCATACTTAGTCAGCTAGAAAAGCAGTACAACGTTACTGATCAGGATGGACCTGATATAAATGCAAGTTTGGCCAAAATAGTGAAAAACCTCTTGGGGGAAAAGACTGATGAGGAAAAGCTCAACGAAATTAAGAAACGCTACCCCAAGCCAAAAAACTGTGAAATCTTGACCGAAACCAAAGTCAATTCAGCGATATGGAACAACATCTCAGACAAGGCAAGGACAGGAGACATAAAACTCCAAAAGGCTCAAAAAGCACTAGTAAAAGGCATAACTGCTGTGGTCCAAGTGATCAATGAAGTACTAAACAAATCAGAAATGCCACCAAAAGAAAAAATTGTGGACACCCTTATGGATGGTGTGCAGTTACTGGCCAATGCCAACATAGAAGTCAACATAAGACGTAGAGAAGCCCTGAAACCAGAGCTTCACACTAGTTACCGCTACTTATGTGCCCCATCAAATCCTATAACTACTGAGTTATTTGGAGATGATTTACCCAAAGCTGTTAAAGATATAACCGACACCAATCGGATTACTTCAAAGATTAGTAGAGAGCGAAAAGATGGCTACAAACGGTCCAGGGATACCAGTGCTTCAGACAAGTATGGGAAGAGATACCCATACAAATACTCAGGATCAAAAAACTACAACCGCCCCTTCCCCAGCAAGAGGGAAGGGGGGAAGAAAAGTGGTCAAAAGAACCAACACTAGACAACCAAACTGAAACCAATCCAGAGGTAAGAAACTTAAAGGTTGCTGGCAGGCTAAGATTTTATTTGTCAGCTTGGACAAACCTTACCTCAGACAAGAAAATATTAGACATGGTGCAACACTGTCATCTTGAATTTATTGAAACCCCAAAGCAAAACTATCATATACCATCTATGAGATTTAGCCCTAATGAGGCTGAAATAATTGATTGTGAGGTAAACCGATTACTAGAGAAAGGGGTAATTGAAGAAGCTATCCCCATTGACACTCAGTTTATTTCTAACATTTTCCTTAGGAAAAAGAAAAATGGCTCTTATAGAATGATTCTCAACCTGAAAGGACTCATGATCAATGAGTCAATAGAGTACATCCATTTCAAAATGGAGAGCCTAACATGTGCCATACAATTAATGAAGAAAAACTGTTATATGGGTTCCATAGACCTCACTGATGCATATTATACTGTGCCTGTAGCAATAGAACACAGAAAATTTTTAAGATTCATTTGGAGAAACAACCTTTTTCAATATACTTGTCTTCCAAATGGACTTGCATCAGCACCGAGATATTTCACAAAACTCTTAAAGCCAGTGTATTCTACTCTGCGTAGTCAGGGATACCTAAATGTAGGGTATATTGATGACTCTTATATACAGGGGTCCTCAGTTGTGGAATGCACAAACAACATTTTGGCCACACAGAGGCTCTTTGAGTCATTGGGGTTCATTATAAATTCTGAAAAGTCAGTGTTGCAACCTTGTCAAAAGTTGTCCTTTCTTGGCTTCATCTTAGATTCTGTTCAGATGAGAGTATATCTTACACCTGAAAAAGCAGACAAAATAGTCTCAGCCTGCCAACTACTGTTAAAGAAAAAGTTGACCACTATAAGAGAGGTTGCTCAAATTATTGGGCTATTAGTGTCTTCTCTGCCAGGAGTCCAGTATGGGGCCCTGTTCTATAGAAACATAGAAATAGATAAGAATAAGGCTTTGAAACTTAATAATGGAAACTTTGAAGCACCCATGACATTGTCAAATGACTCTAGAAGTGATCTGAATTGGTGGGTTGCTCACCTACCAGGAGCTTATAAGAGTGTTTCCATTAACAACCCAGATATTGAAATGACAACAGATGCCTCCAAAACAGGGTGGGGGGCAGTGTGCAATGGACAGGCTGCACAGGGTATGTGGTCCCCTGAAGAGAAACAAAAGCATATCAATGAACTTGAAATTCTAGCAGTATTCTTTGGGGTGAAATCATTCCTCTCTTTACTAAAGGGACACCATGTTGCTATTAAAAGTGATAATTCTACTACAGTTTGCTATATAAATGCAATGGGAGGTACAAAATCCATCGAGTGTAATTCACTTACAAAATCCCTGTGGATGCTCTGCATGCAAAATAATATCTGGTTAACTGCATGCCACCTTCCAGGTGTTCTCAATGTGGAAGCAGATAAACAATCTAGGGTATTTAATGTGAGAACTGAGTGGCATTTAAAGCCAGAAATCTTTGCCAAGATTACTGACAAACTTGGAACTCCAGAGATTGATCTTTTTGCATCAAGGCTAAACAACCAGTTGCCAAAGTATGTCTCCTGGAAACCAGATCCAGGAGCTATGCATGTAGATGCATTCTCTATATCTTGGGGTGATAAGTTTGTTTACATATTTCCCCCATTTTGTCTCATCTCTAGATGTCTCCAGAAGTTAGAGAAGGAACAAGGAAATGCATTGTTGATAGCTCCTGTCTGGCCCACACAGGTCTGGTGGCCCCAAGTACTCAGCCTCCTTGTAGCAGCTCCTCTGATGCTCCCACATCAGAAAGAACTGCTCACTCTCCCACACTCAGGAGCTCAACACCCCTTGAAGAACAAGCTCCAGATGATGGCATGTTCATTGTCAGGGAACACTATCAAGCAAAGGGAGTATCAGAGGCAGCTGCCAGATTACTCATGCAATCATGGAGAGAAGGTACCAAAAAACAATATTCAAGCTACCTTAAAAGGTGGACACTGTTTTGTGCTGAAAGGAAAGTCAATCATTTTCAGCCATCTATAGGACAGGTTCTTGATTTCTTCTCTGAGCTTTACAAACAGGGACTTACATACAGTGCTATTAACACTGCAAGAAGTGCAATTTCTACATATGTCACAGTATCTGATGGAAAGAGTGTTGGACAACACCCACTTGTTCAACGCTTACTCAAGGGGATTTTTCAATCCAGACCACCCAGGTCAAAGTACAAGGAGATATGGGATGTTCAAGTAGTACTAAAGTACTTGGGTACACTTCACCCAGTTGAGACATTAACTCTGAAACAGCTTACCCTCAAGCTTGTCATGTTATTATTATTAGTTACTGGCCAGAGGGGCCAGACTATTCATATGTTAGATGTTAAAAACATGTTTGAGTCTCAGAACAAAGTTACTTTTGTTATTCCAGACCATGTTAAACAAAGCAAACCAGGATTACCTAACCCTCGGGTTGTTCTTGAACCTTTTGAAAAGTCATGTATTTGCGTTGTAACTACATTGAGAGAATATATTGCAAGAACCAAAGCTCTTAGAGATAACACTAACTCGAAGTTACTTATAAGTTATGTAAAACCTTACAAGCCTGTAAGTAGAGATACTATAACTAGGTGGGTGCGAGAAGTTATGGCTCAAGCTGGAATCAATATATCTATCTACTCTCCCCACAGTACCAGGGCAGCTTCTACTTCAGCAGCCAGTAGGGCGTCTGCTAATCTAGATGACATCTTGAAGACTGCAGGATGGTCGTCTGAATGCTGCTTTGCTCGATATTATAAAAAGCCTATAGCTAGTGTTTCCACTTATGCAAAATCAGTGTTGTCAGATGCATAAGATATATCTTGATATGTATAGTGCCTTGAATAGACAATAAATAGAGCACTTTGGGCTTCATGTCTGTGTATGTACTGTATGTCATAGCTTTTAAATGCAGCATTTTGGGCTTCATGTCCGTGTTGCTTTAAAATCTCATGGGATCTCTCAGCATGGTAACGAGGTAGAATTTAAAAATTAAACGAGACTTACCTGGAAGTTGAAGTTTGATTGTAATTCTACCGAGTTACAGAGTGCTGAGAGATTACATGCCCATAACCCTTACCCACCCATGTAGGGATACCTTGAAGGGTAACACGTACATTCAGTCTTCTAAAACTGATTGGCGCATGCGCTTGCTATCTCATGTAATCTCTCAGCACTCTGTAACTCGGTAGAATTACAATCAAACTTCAACTTCCAGGTAAGTCTCGTTTAATTTTTAAATTAAAGGGTATTTTCCATTTAGTGCACCTAGCCAGTCAGAACGGTCATTTTTTCAAATGGTACATGACAGTTTTTAAAATTAGCTGGAACCAGTTCTAGGAAACAAGGGGTAGAGTTTAGAACCAGCCATTCTGGTGGCTGATTTCCACTAAAAGCTGAGCGAAGCTGTTTCATTTGTCGAGTCTTGTCATATTTAGAGCGATGTCTGGCATCGAAAGCAACGACGATCAGCGACTTATATACAAAGTGAAGCGTACAAGTACTACACTCGAACCCGGAATTTTTACTGACTAGCTAGTCAATCAGAAAAATTCTGGGCTGAGTCGAACCTTAGGAGTTCTAGTCCGATGCTCTACCAAATGAACTATCAGCTCTAATTGGGAGACGTCGTGTGTTAAATCTCGGACAATTCTAGGATTGGATATTCCGAACACGTATAATGTACTTGCTAGTCTTTTGATATCGCCGAACCAATCCGAGCGGAGGAATTGAGGGGTGGGCTAAAAGAAATTTACTCTATGAAAGGGGGTGGGTCATGTTTTTCTGAAAGTTGAACCAGGTCAAGGGACACTATTTTCATATTTGGAAGTGGGGTGGGTCATCAATATAGTTCAATTCCTTACCGTGGGGGCTAGCATTTTTTGTCGGTATTTGATTCCTGCAATTCCTCCGGCCAAGAATGTCCAAAATAGACCATCTGTACCGACGGTTACCGTCGGTACAGATGGTGAAAGTAATTAATATGCACCAGCGATGAATATATTATAATCTTCTTCATTAAAATGCATATCACACTCGTCACCGACTCACGTTTCACTGCATGGTCACCCTTTGGCAGAATTGGTCACCCTTTGGTAAACATGAATATATTATAATTTACTCAAGGCAGCACAGGCACCGTGACCGTCGGTACTGATGGTGAATTTTCTCTTTGTAAGTAAGTCTATCTATTAAAAATTAAAGTTTAACAAAAACAAGATATTTTAATGTTTAGTAGAAGTGATTTGGTACTATATTGTTTTAATTTTGGGCTTTTCTAAAGCGCTTGAAGCATTTGTGTCACGGTCACCATCGGTAATGTTTTTCCGTTGGTAACTGATGGTGAAAAGCTAAGTATAATTTCTCATTCTTTGAAAATCCTAGTTAAAAAACTAAACCCTTGTGGTAGCATACATTTATTTATAACATATTTGTTTCATTAATATGTTTTTCCGTTTACAAAAGTCACAAAACACTCAGTAAATCAATAAAACAGTCATCTTCTTATAGGACAGATCTACGGCAGTTCAAAAACCTCATGTCAGTGTTTCGCCGTTTACAAAAGTCACAAAACACTCAGTAAATCAATAAAACAGTCATCTTCTTATAAGACAGATCTACGGCAGTTCAAAAACCTCATATCAGTGTTTCGCCGTTTACAAAAGTCACAAAACACTCAGTTAAATCAATAAAACAGTCATCGTATAGTTCAAATCTACGGCAGTTCAAAAACCTCATATCAGTGTTTCGCCGTTTACAAAAGTCACAATCACTCGATCAGTTAAATCAATAAAACAGTCATCTTCTTATAGGACAGATTGTACGGCAGTTTTAAAAACTGATGTCAGTGTTTCTTCGTTTACAAAAGTCACAAAATACTTTTCAAGAAAATCAACAAATCAGTTTTCCTTTTAATATAGCACTGCTTGATCTAGTACCACACTTCTAACAGCATGTCAGTGTTTCACCGTTTACAAAAGTTAAAACACTGTTATAGGAAAATCAATAAATGAGTCTTCATCTTATAAGACAGATCTTGAACATCTAAAACCATGTTACATTGTTTGCAAAACAACCTTTCAGGAAAATCAGTCATTTTATAGAAACATCTACGCCTATTCAAGAAACAAAGATTATTGATTCGCCCTTTATTAAACATTTCCCATTAAATCAAAATTAAAAGTTACACAAATTCATCTATCCATTCCAGCTTTTACCAAGAACGATAAATAACTTAGCTGATTTATAGGTAGTAAACAATTTTCGCACAAACGAGAACATCGATATATATAACTATAAACATTTATGTCAGTGATTTGCAATTTATACAACAAACACCACCAATATCAAAGTAATGTTTTAGTGGCTAATACAATTTCAATTTGATCCACACTTAATTTAAATTGTAACACCTAAGAACATCAATAAATAGATAGATACAAGTTCTCACTTTTCATTTTATTGTATCGATCATAAATAAGAAAGGAAGAACAATGTCACATCTTCAATGTAAACTCAAACTAATATTATATTCATTGGCTTTTCCTATTTACATAATTTTTCATTCACATGTACTTCTAAAGTTTTTATGTATGCATGGGATATAAATTGGTAAATAACTACCTTTTGGTGAATGTACTTACCAAGTAAATACTTCAAAAGGCATGTTAAAAGTATCAATAGTCAATATTACAGTTCCACATGTATGTGCATGAAAAAATATTAAACTCAGAATTTAACATGCCTTTATTAGAAGTTTAACATACTTGTTAAGTACATTCAGATCCTTAGTATTAATTAATTAACATACTTGTCAATTTTTTGTGTAGACACAATAGTTGGTTTGGTAAATGACCATCCTTTATTAGCATGTTTCCAAAAGTATCAAAGCCATATCACATTTCACATGGGCTTAATTGCTACAAATTTAGATATTCACATACATGTGGCTAGCCAAATTGAATCTTATGCCATATTCACACCAACCAGCTAAATATGTTTAAAGTGGTTTATCTAAACAAGGTTAAAAATATAATGGTCAAAACATGACTTGTGTATGTTACCACAAAAACAGTTGAAATCTTGTTTCATTAAGCTTCATATGTATTTCATGGTAAATGAAATAATGTCTAAACAGACATGGTGAACTAATTTCATTTACCATGAAAGTTCCAAAAAATTTCCAAACTCTCCCCCAAGGAGGGAATTCTAAATGGACCCTCTCACCCTCTGGAACTTCATTTTTAATTGATCTCTACAAACTCTGAAATTTTGTTTATTTTCTGACAACCCTTATAGTTCTCTTCCAGGATTTGTGATTAATGGATACTTTCTGGAACAAACTACACAAAATATTTAACATATAAACTTCACATTCTATTTACAATATCTGAATTATTTTCATCTAAAACATACAACATTAAAAACAAAAAACGATATCTGTTCATATGCTTTGTGATTGGAGAAAACTTAGATAGCCATGAAAAAAGCTGTTCGCAAACCTCGGTGTTTACATCCTACAATGAAATACAACATTTAGTACTAATTCAAACTTATAATAAATAATGTTGGCCATGTTAAAAATATATCAACATTTCAATACATTAATTAAAAGCACCATATATGCACTCATTGGTCCCCTTGGTTTTGAACCATTTGTGACTGCATGTAAATCCATTCTACATGAAAAGGACAATGGATCACTGCTTCCTATTTGTTAAACACACTGTACACAAGGGATCTAGACAAAATAAGAGCAAAACATTACGACCTTTAAAACTGACCTCAAGGTTTTGACATTTATAGGGATTGCAGTTCCTTCTGCACCAATTCCCAATGTGGTTTTTGTAGTGAAATTTATCACATACAATATCCATTCTTGATAACTTTCTTGCAGTCAGTGTTTCATTACACCTTTTAGGGTTTTGTGCAAACATTTTGAGATGACAAGCATCATCATAACCAACGACTTCTGTAATAAAAAACAATAGACCATTAATTAAAACTATACCAGAACATATTGCATGAACACTTACAAACATTTGCCATTTTAAAATTATATAACTGTATCTAATTTCATCAATAAATTAATTGTCATTAACAATCATCACTGAATTTTTGGAAATGAATAAATAAATAATATACATTTCTCATTTTCTGCACAACTTAATAATATTTATTTATTCAATCATTTTCATTAGGGGTTACATATTTCAATGTTAAAAATTAAATTATATTAGTACAAAATAACTAAACTCTTATTCAAAAAAATTAGAAGTTATATAAATACTAATTTATAGTTAGATATCATGCATGTTTGTATTAAAAACAGCCTTCTCAATTGTACAAATTAAGCTAAATATTTTCTTAGTTTGTACTTTTAAACTCAATGTAAGCATTTATATAATAAATCAACTGAAAAAAAAGTCCATATATAGGTCTATAAAACTCCTTTTGTATAAAAAAAACCTTGGAGATTGTTAAATTTAAGACAATTATAATTTTTTTTTGCTCAATGCTAAAGAAATGAAAGGAGAATCATTATTCTCCTTTTTTCTCCTCTTAAAATGATGGCAATACACAATGTGACTTTAACTATTCATGAAAAAGGCTACTTCATACCACAATAAATCATAATTTGTAATTACATACAAATATTATTTTAATACAATAATTGTTACAGATTGTGTCACCCCGGAAAAATCTAAAAATTTTTTTTTTCATAATGTGAAACAAGTAATCTAACATGTAAGTTTTTCATTCTTTATTTGCACATTAAATAAATTAAGTTCACTAAGAATCATATAACGTTTCACCTACTGTGTATATCTGCATGCATGATGTTGTATATAAGTTTACTAATGCAGGCTATTAATTTTTCTCAAGAACCACAAGTAAATAGTTCAAATATCATTCTATAAAAGATTATTGACCAAACTTGCTCTAAAAAGTTTTTGTAAGATATGAATTTAGCTATAAAATTAGTAGACTTAATTATTCCATAAGTTGATCAGTTCCCTTTTTCGTTGGGCTTCCTGTGGTTGATTTTCGTCTGGTCCAAAAATATATCAGAAAGAACCACCATCTTGTTCTAGCTTGCTCGTCAGGTACAATGGATCCTGAGTTGTTTCTCTCAATTCATTCCAACAAGAAACTGTTAAACAGATTCCAAGTGAGAGCATGTTTTCATTTGTGTTCCCACACTGTTTGGGAAAAGTTAGCATTACAAAATGTAAGAGCCTCAATTTCGGTTTTGTACAAGAATATTGTTGAAACGTGATAAGTCGTTAGTTGAGTGATAACGGCCCAGTTCAAAAAATCGAAAACAATGACTTATGGAATCATATCTACAAAATCAGATATGTCAATTAATTTAATGCAAAAAATTTTACTTACCAATTGACTTCATATTACTTTGGCTTAGCAGGTGATGTAGATGCCCATAAACTTGGGACTTGCTCTCTGAGCCAAAAATTTCTCTAATGTCCATAACAATTCCACATGGCTTCTCAAAAACAATGATTCCTAAAGAAATAATGATAATATACAATTTACCAAGTTACCAAATATCAATTTAATAATAATAATAATAAAAAAAATACTATTCTAATATTTCTTACCAAATTTTACTCTTTTGTATGCTACATGTACATTTAATTTTTTTTACTTTATAATACACTATACACACTGTACAAAATTACTCGATTCTGATTGGACGAAGAGGAGTATAATTATATTGTTAATTGTACTCTGTAGAGTACCTATTAAGTCGCTATTGCAACGATAGTGTATCATAATTAAAAAATCGCATGATCTTCTCGTACAATTAAGAACTAATAGTTACTTGTAATGTTTTGAAAACTCTCAAATAGGACTCACCTAAAGGCTCATCCTATTTTAAGAATTTTCAAAACATTACTCGTACCTATTAATTCCGAATTGTACTCAAGATCATGCGATTTCCTATATTAATTTTTTTTGTCTTAACCTGTAGTCTTTCTTTTTTAAGATTGATAAGTGGATGAAGTACTATTAAACATTATTCAAGTCTAAAGTGTTTTTGTTAATAAAACATTACTATCAACCACACTACCTACATTGTATAGTAAATGCTAGATAATAAAGTTTACCCCTTAATTATCTTTAGTTAGAAAACAATGTTTTAATAACCAAAAAAAAACAAACCTTTTTTGTCATATTTATGCTATTTTATTGATCGTACATAAATTCATAGTTATTCATTTCAAAATAATGCATGTATTATAAATATTTAAAAAGATTAATAATCAATCAACAATCAATAAAAAAGAAAAGAAAAGATAATTAAACAAATAAATTAATTAACTAATGAATTAATATTAAATAAAAAATAATAAATAAACAAGCAATAAAAAGGATAAATAAATAAATTCATTAATTAACTAATTAATAAATATTAATAAATAAATAAATATAAATAGATTGATCGACGGATTGATAGATAGATAGACAGACAGACAGACAGACAGATAGATAGAGAGATAGATAGTTATAGATAGATAGATAGATAGATAGATAGATAGATAGATAGATAGATAGGTAGATAATGCTTTATTCGCATGACCTCAACATTTACAGGTATTGCTAAAGCTATATATTATGATTACATTAGGATTACAAGATAGAATATGAAATATATTTTTTGACATAATTGTTTTGATATTATGACAAGAAACATTTTCTTTTATAAACGACAGGAACAATAATGTAATATAAATTTCTAAGTATAAACTAATGAGATGAAAAAAAAAATTTTTTTAATGAAAACTACACTATTAATGCGAGGAAATTGATGAATATTAATGAGACTATTTTCAAATGCTATTCCAATGGAAGGAAAACTTACTTAATATCTCTAGAAATTTCAGCTTTACGAAATTTAAAACATTTGTGTATATACTTTGAGAAAAGTTGTATTGTTTTTCATTCTTGGTATGAAATAATTCGTTTGTGAACTTCAAATGATCTTATTGTACGTCATCTTGAAAATTAATTTTATCAAAAAAGTCTTTCCGTAACGTTTTATAAAAAGAGCAGTTAAACAACATATGCATTTCTGATTCTACAGTAATATCGTCACATAAAGTACAAATGCGATCTTCAACTTGCAATTTCTTGTAACGACCAGTTTCAATTGCAAGTTGATGATTACTTAATCTGAATTTTGTAAAATGTCTCCTTTGTTCAAAAATAGTAATAACATCTAAATATTTTTCAGAATCATAGTTATCTTCGAAAGACTTGAAAAACTGCAGTTTTTTCGATACTGCTATGTCGCTTTTCCATTTTTCAAAATATTGATTTTTCATTTTACAGGTGAATTCTTTTAGTGATTTATTTGTAACTATGTTATTTCCCAAATCGTTTAAATCTTCCAAATTATATAAATGAAACATGTTTTGGATATTCTGATGAAAAGAAGTTTTATTATGCAAAAATAGAGATTTTGAGATCAAAAATGTTTGTTTAGCTATCGAGTCATCAGATAAAGTAATTAAATGATTATAAAATTTTAAAATAAGTGTATCAATGAATATTTTCAGTGGAAAGCGACCAATTTCTGCACAACTGGCAAGGTTTGACGCTTTCCTGTTGATACCAAGATAGATAGATAAATAGATAGATAGATAGATAGATAGATAGATAGATAGATAGATAGATAAATATATAAATAAATAATAAATCAATAAGATATTTAAACGTTATATATATATCTCCATTTTATACATGACTTCTTATTCTTTGTATAATATGACTGGATGATTAATATATTGCACTGCAAAATTTGAGATTACAAAAATGGAGTCTTTATAATTATATGTACCTGCTGTCTTTTCATTTTTACACTTATGCTTTCCTTTTTCTGTTTGGCATGTTAGTTTTTCTTTTGAACCATCAACAATCACTTCATTGTCTTCTTCCATTTCTATACCAAATCCTGAACTGTAAAATAATGATTATTACTTTTTATTAAGTAACATGTTAAGACATGTAATAAATTAAAACACAATTTCCTGCTATTTAGAACTCAAATCATATGTTAATAACAATTATAATAATCAATCTCATAATAATAATTAACTTAAATTTCTATAATAAGACAACCTCAGTGGAAATGAAATTCACACTACAGGTGTAATATACAGCTTAATCTCAAACTAATGAATTGCAGCTTAGTCTAAGTCTTAGTACACTCAGCATAACTAGCTAGGGTGGTGTCAAAGACAACAAATGACTCTGCATAGCACCCAGCTGCACATCCGGAATACCCAACTCTTTCATGTACCCCACAAAAGACTCAACACAACCCTCAAACAAACAACAACCAAAGGAACCATTTTTGTTTAAACATGGTGCAACTTCTTTATGTCCTTTGCAAATCTTCTCCTCTTCCTACATCACCACATTGCCGTCCCAAAGCACCATGAACTCAACAATCGTTCACTCACAAGCTGCCTGATTCAACACAGTAACATCTGGACGATTATGTTCCATCCTCAGTGTTGTCTCGACACTCTTTATTTCATGACGGTAGCACTAAATAGCCAAAGGCTATAGACTTGTGGCACTCAATAAACTTGTGGTCCTCTAGCTACATACTAATCATATCTACCTTACAAAAACTTTTGCTTCATTCGTCTCTTGTTGGGTTGTGTTCTTTCTTAGTTCTCTTCTTCTTTGTCCAAATTCAGTGATGTTAACAGTTGTAGTATTTGCAATATTCTTAGGCAAATTACTTTCCTTTACCCAGCTGCATCTACCATCACTCCACAGTATCTGAAATAAAATTTTTAGCTTAGTCATAATAATATGGCTTTGTTCACAATAGATGCCATGGCATTTTCACATTGTAATACAGATTAATTACGTGCTTTAACTGAGGGAGCAAACAACTAAAAATCAGACTATTTAATAAACTGCTTTATATAGAATGTGAACAATATTTGGCAAAAAGTAAATAAGACCTCTAAAATATGTTGTACTTTTATAAATTCCTCATGTTTCAAGAAATTCCCTTGATGACCCGTACGTCATTGCTAATTTTAATCATAATATAAAAACTATATGCCACAATTCAAATTTAAAAACTTTGAGTAACCTACAAACATCTTTATAATTTCAAGACTATTGTCAGAAATGCTCTCTTTACCTGAGTCAGAATTAAGATAACACACAAATTATCTATTATTATGTACATATTTATTACTAATAAGTTATTTGTAAAAATGTTATACAGAAATTGAAATTTTTACATAATTTATAGTTACACTCAAACTTTCAAATCTAAAGTACATATAAAGTGTGTAAAATAAATACAATGAATACAATACAAAACTTTATACAATACATAAAAATACAATGCAATACAATGCAATCAATACAATACAATACATAATACAATACAATACATAATGCAATACAATACAATACCATACAATACAATGAGTGAATATAAAGTGAATTTCAAATTTGGGAAAACATCATGGAAAGAATAAGGTTATAAAGATTGTATGGGAACAATATAGACATTTGAGAAAATAGGATAACATTGGATAAGATTGTCTGAATAGCATAGTATAGGATATTATAAATTAGAATAGCATAGAATAAAATGGAATAGAATAGAATACAAGAGATTAAGTATTCTAATACAATACAATGCAATACATATTATCGATATAAATGTTATTTGGGTATACTCTCAGAAATTGGCTTAATCTTAATAATTCTATTTATCTTTTCACCATTATACTTACAATGACCTCAAATCAATTTTTAACATCATGCTATAAGGTATATTTTTTAATCTTTACATACCTCAAAAAATTTGTCATTCCTAGTTTCTTTGTTGCTCAGAATCTTTAATGGTAAGACATCATTTTCTTCACAGTTCAACTTTTCACGTTGGCTGGAACTTGCCATATCATCTTTATATCCACATGTGTTGATATGAACATCACAGAGTCTTGAACCTTTAGAGGGGGTGTTTAAACAACCTAATATATCAAAAAGGATAAATATAAATAATTATTCTGATGAATCATCACCAATGTCATTCAAGAATATCTTTTATGGTTTGAAATTTCAATCAAAGCTAATGATTACACAACATACACTTCATAGAAGGGAAAAAAAACTGCAAATCCCGAGAAATTCTTAGGATCACATTTGTTTTCACCAAAATTGTATTCCTAGGAATTCTTAGAAATTCCTAGGCAGATTATTTTATAATTATATCAAAAAGCCCCAAGACACAGCTTAAATTTCTTGACAACTCTTAATTAGGAACCATCAAATAAAGCCCTAGACTGACTACTTTCATATGTTCTTCAAAAACCAAAAATCAAATACAAAATACAAATCTACTGTAACATCAATCTGCACATTTCACAAATGCTATAGTCCATTAATTCAATAATCTTTATAAACTAAAAGCCCTCGATCTTAGTCATATATTCAGAGAAATATTTCTAATACAGCAAAATATAAATACATTTCAGATTAATTTTGCAACCATCACCAACCCTAGAATGAAATAATCATTGTCTCATTTATTATGTTAATTTTCACACTTAGTGTTTAAGAATTTCATAGCACTATTATATAAGAATTCCTGTATATAATGCAATCCTAAGAAATTTCCTAGAAAATGCTTAAAGTCAACTTCCACAAGTCTGCACTTTTTGTTAAAATGAAAACTTGCTTCATAGTTTACATTAAATTGTCTTTCTGAAAAAAAAAAATGATTGTATAAATAGTAGTGCATTATAAATGCATATGAAATGTAGTTTAACATCCTCAATTATATGAAAACACTATATATTTACCAGTTATTTTATAATGTTTCATAATTAAGAAATGGAATTAATTCATAACTTACCAACAGTAATACAACCTGGTAGTGAATCAAATGTTAACTCAGTAACATTTTTGCATGAGCATATTTGACGGCAGTTTTTCATGTTACCATCTAAAATGACAACATTCTGACATCCTTTTGTTGCACAAACATGGTCTGAAAAAAAAGAAACATTATACTGTCTTACTTTTTATCAATAAATATTTTACTAAACACCCTTTGAATATTGACCCATTGCAAATTTTTCCATCCTCAAAAACAAATAATCAATTGATTGCCACAATTTATATTGCCAAAAATGTCTATGATATACTGATTAAGAGGATTTTTTTCAATGACAAGCAATAATGGCAAAAAGTGTCAAAAACTAGACTTTCGTGCGAGTTTTATACCACATTTTCGTTACTTACAAACAACTTATAAACTTTCTGATAGAAAAGATTTTAGATTTTACAATAGCTATTCTTCAACTCTAATTTTTGTCATTCACTGCTCAAACTTGAAAAAAATCCCCTCTTATAAATTCACAGTACTGTAATTAACATATTACTTTGAAATAAAAAAAATATGAAGCTATAAAACAAAGATTCTGGTAGAATACAGAGGTGCACAAGAAGCACTTTTGACCAAAAATTTCACTAAAACACATTTTTGATGTTTTCTGCTGCCATTTTTCCCCACTTATCCAACTTTTTTGCCTAAATTAATGAAGATTTTAGCAAATTAAATGTGTATAGTTTCAGAATTCATCCAACCCCCCTTGAAAAGATAAGAAATTTCCAAAGTTTGGGGACCCCAATTTAAAATAGTCTTATTTTCAGAAGGAGTGGTGGTGTTTACATTAAACACGTACGTTTTCTGAACGTTATTTTTACAAAATTACTCAAAAAAATTTTAAATGCCACACAATTAAGCTTTGCCTAGAAGAGTAATCGTTTCATCATTCTGCATCTTTGATCATTTATTGGAAAACTTTGCACCTTCTTCAGCTTCGATCAAATTTCAATGCCAATATATCTGATATAGTAACCATTTTGATTTATGACAATAACCAATGACTGGTGACCATATTTGAAAACAAAATGGCTGCCGCAATCCTGAGCTATAAAACATATTCACTTTTACGAAATATTTCTCCAATGTCACAGGTCCAACCAAGGCAAGATAACAAGAAAAAGTTGAATTACATGATTTTAATCCAAATCGTTTGTATATAAGCGATTGTAGCAAAAATTTAGGGATTTTCCATGCGTCAAACACTTGGACATAGAATTACTATATGTACTCAAAACCTTGAATTGTAGCCAACAGGAAAGCAATGAAGGCTTTTCAAGTCTCTAGAGGCATACAATTACTTTGAAACCTTTTTTACAAGTGATATCATAGGAAAATTGATGGTAGTGGGGCTTAAATCACATGTTATATTAAAGTATAAATTATAGGGAAAGGGGGGGGGGGATTTCTTAAACGGATACTCAAAACAACAATTTCTGGGTGTAGGAATGGTAAAAGAAAAAACCCTTCTACCAGGAGTATGGATAATTTCTGGAACTATACACTAATAATGTCTAGTTAAAGTTTTTGTGTAAAATTACCTCCCCACTTTTCAATGAATGCAATATGATATTTGTCTATAACCATTTCAAGCAGCTCGTTTCTATTACAAGGGAAATGCGGTATAATTATGGAATACATTTTCCTTGTATGCAGAACAGCATAAAGAATAAATGCATCTTCAAGTCGTCTTCTATCCATGCTACATCTCTGTTGATATAAACTTCCTGTGTCCACCTTTTGTCTGTCAAAATAAAAAATTGATACATGTTAATAATATAGTTTTTATAAAAAAAATATTATCAATAATTATTATTAAAGTTGATCACCAAACTTAAACAATGAAAAAAACTAATAAATTGATTAACAGATTTATGTACTTATCACTCTGACAATTAGAGAAAATATTAAGAGATAAATCATATATCAAAAATACTATTAAATATTCATAAAACTATTGATATATTTTACAGGCAAATCAGTCAAAGTTTTTGCAGAAGCATACCCTTGTGAAATGGATTTTTAAGATTGGAAATTCCTAAAAAAATGCTTAGTAATTCTAAGGTAATTCCCATATATGGCCTTCCAAAAACAATTTTATAAGTATCTGAGAATAAATGGAGTTCATGGGAATTCTTTTTAAATCTGATCATGAGTGAAGTAAGTTACAAAGGTTGGGAATAGATCTACCCTGCGTTGCTGGCGGTCTGCGGTTTTTGGGCGGAGGAAAATGAAAGACCGCCTGCCCGAACCATTGGGTTTTTGAGTTGTTTGTCCACTGGTGAATGGGAATTACTGATTGGCTAAATCGCTGTCAATCAGAATGAAACGCTATCAAATCTGTCATCAAGATGAAAATTAGAATGAAACACCATCAAATCTGTCATCAACTTATGAAAATCTATAACTGATAATCACAGTCAAAACATAAAATTATTCACTTGAAGATTTATTACTTCTTTTGAGGGTCACAAATATGAACTTTGTCCTACATGTATTTTGAAAGTCAGCACTGGTATATATTGATCATTAAGACATCTTACTTCTGACCAGTTCTTGGCTGTTACAAGTTTTACAATAATGTCAATAATGAATTAAATTTTGCTCTAAAGTCGCTCCTAAAAGTTCAGTTCCGTTTCAATTCAAATAATTTACAACTGAAATCTACAAAATTAATTTACTGACTATAGAATTTGTTTCTTTCTTGGTTTAACAAACACATTTTGGACTTTCTATAAATGTTTGTTTTGAGTGCTACGCTGCTTTAATGTGTGTGTCAAATTACGCTCAAGATTCTGTCAAAAGGTCAGTAGGTCGTTATTCAAAAACCCAACGTATTCTGGCAGGCGGTCTTTCATTTTTCCTCCACCCAAAAACCGCAGACCGCCAGCAAAGCAGGCTAGAATAGGTCAAGATCACATAATTCAAAACTAAGTGAAAATGTGTGAAAAGCCAGTTATTATTTCAAACAATGTTCACACATTATTTCACACTTTATATTCAAGCACAATGACATTCCACAGACCTGAGCCCTTCAGCTTAAAATGCATCTAGCTTATATATATATATATACATAATTATTTACCTTTTACTTGTTGTTGATCTTGATTCTTTTTTCTTTCCATCATTCAAACCAAATCTTTTATTAAATGCTTGGGCAAATGTTGAAAATGCAATTGCACCAACAATAAGAAGACTTGAAAATTCTTTTAAAACATTTACTCCTAAGGCTGTGTCTTCTGTTGATAGTAAATAATCATTTTCCAGAGCTGTTTCTTCATAATGTTTTTTGGAGTCTTGAGTCCAGAAGCCATAATGCTCATAGATTTTGCATTTGTTACAATATTTTATTCCCCTAGAGCCAATTAAGCAACCTAGGGTGGCATCATAAACTGTAACTGAATGCAATTTTGGATCAATAATGAGCTTCTTAGAACACTGTCTACAAATTGTTCTCTTGCTTATCAATAGACATCCAGTTGGTATATTTGCTTGTAAACCAAAGTCATGTAATAATCTAAATAACAGACAAAAAAAATCAAAGTTTAGATTTCATCTGATTTTAAATTAAAGTAATTGTAATAAATTTAATTAATAAACTTTGTCATTTGTAAGTGACTATAAAATTTTCCAGTACATGTATATCTCATTGACAGGAGGAGTGTTCAATATTGCAATTAGGGTGATTGCATAAAAAAACCTTCATGATCAAAATAATACATAGTGTTAATTAGTGTAAAATAGCTGAATAACAAAAGAAGAAACAATGAATATCAGTTCTACTAACTGTGTCATTAGACTATTTTAATTACCTCACAGGTTTATTTGGAGTCACTCTAACCTAATTTTATATGTATACACATATTTCATTGAATGTTAATGCAAGTTTTGATTCCATTGGAAATTAGTTCAACATATGTTTATAATATAGCCATGAAGGTTGTTCACCTTTTATTTTATTCCTAATATCAGCATATTTTCTTTCTGTCAAATATCTTTACAAACACCCAAACTCTGCATGTCTTCCTATAGACTGTAAGCAGTCCCCCTTTTCCCACCAGAATCAGTAAAAAAAAAATTTTAATTAGTTTTGTGAATAAGCAATGAAGTAGGGAAGGGGTAATTAAAAGGATAAACTGATACTATCATTACAATTAGTGCTTCATTTTGCACATGTGATATAAGTATGTCAACAGATCTAGATCATCATAGTTATATTCATGCTATTCATTTACAAATTACTACCTATATTGTTAAATTTTGAAATAAAATGATTCACAGTCAGGCCTCCTTTTCCAGGTATTAAATAATATTTTCTAATACCCCATGCAATTTTCTATGCTAATGAGTTTAATTATATGCAAATCAGATTGATAACATACTACCAACTTTTTTATCTTCAAGATTCTTTTCTACCTAATGTCTGTAAGAAATATTTTTTTATCAAAATTTTTGTGACTTTTAATTAATTTCTCTTTCTTTCAAAAGTAAAAGTACTTTGCATGTAGAACATGTTGAACAACAATATTAGGCAACATATAAAAAATGAGACCATCAAACTATACACAATGAATTTAAATCCATTAATTTCTAAGTTTATATGGATGTCTTTTAAACAAATTCTTATTCCTAGATCAAGGCAGATGTGCATAATTCATAAAAAATGTGTCTGTATTATATCTGTTAAAACTTGGACAATAAATTGCGTGATGGGATTTTATCCTCTGATATATCAAAAACCAAACAACCAATTAAAAAACATAACCTATTCTGGGACACTTTCTGTAATGGATATTAAGAACATAAATTATAATAATCTAAACCAACACATAATTTTTTGATGACATCACAGAAAACAAATAATAGCATAACAAATTATTTCATTTGATTCAGGCTTTATGATATGCATACCTGCATGCGTGTCATTTTGGCACCTCGTGCAAAAATGCAAATACATGAAAATATTTAATATTCCAAGTTACCAGGACAGATGAACTATTTTCCTTCACCATTCTAGCCTTTTAATGTGTTTTCCAGCAATATTTCACTTCTCTGTTTTCTTTTTGCACAAGGAAATACCATAGTTTTAGAAAGTTTAGTAAGGAACTGCTACGTACAGCATTACTCTGGATATCACTGACACGACTTTCCATGTATATTTGCATTTTTTACCAAGGTGCCAAAGCAACACACATGCAGGCATGCATATTTAAACACCGGCAGCAACTCGGAGAATAGAGATCTATGCACATATGGTAATTTGGAGTAACTTCAGAATACCCATCCACCATTGTATTCTAGAGCCAAAACTCTTTGAAACGACACTAGAATACAAGAGCTTTTATTGTTATTCAAAAAAGTGCCCGGGTATTCTGAAGTTAAGCGAAGGATTGAATATTCAATATTGAGAAATAAAAAAAAATTCAACTAGTTTTTAAGAAACAGTATTATTAATGTGGATGTTGAAATTCCAAGATAAACATGGCAATTTAGTGCTTTACGTACAGTCATCTCAACAACGATCAAAAATAGCAAATACGATAACATTTTCACATAATAACAACCATGTCTTGATATTATTTAGAACCCAATATATTGCAACTTTTCTTTGAAAATCATTGTTATAAAATAAATTTAGTAAAATGCCCGCGGTTATAAAATTCTTCAAAGTTAGATAATTGCTCTGTCTTTATTCAAAATTGACTTATAGAATTTCTTTAAACGCTCTCACATCATATAGGTCTACAAACATTTGATATACAAAGTCTCATAAATCGTTTTCCTCAATGAGGTCTGGATTTTGAGTAAATTGGCAAAATTTCGAATCCAATGTATAACAATTTCAATGTTATAAAATGCTCCGATTTCAAGTAAACTAGTATCATTATAAAATTCGGTCCATTTGTAGTAAGTGTGCGTAAAAAGTTTGGTCAACTTAATTTTGTAACACGATCCATAGCCGCTTCAATTCCACTATCCACGCACTGGCTAGGGTCCAGCCACCTTAATTAAAAATTAATATTAAAGTTACCTCAATATTTAGTTTAAGAAGCCCATTAAAACTATCTAATTGACAGACACTTGAATTTAATCTTTTAAAACGACAAAATCCTACATTCATGTCACTATCCTACTTTTTCTTTTGTAATTTGGTCGTTTTCAAATCATAAAGTTTGTGGTTTTTCAAAGAAATTTCGTGATAAGATCCAGTCGCAAGCTTAAATTATTATAAACATGTTCCCTAATACAAACGGTACCCTTTTCACATACCAATACATCAAACATAAACATTTATATTAACAATAATTCAACTAACCTGAAATCTTTCACAAAATTATTAGATGATCCAGGAAGCAGATGTAGAAGAGTCTCAGTTTCAGCTTGGAACTGTTCAACGCCAATTTCAGTACAATTGTCTTTGCCATAAACAAAATTCTTCAACACAATACATAGATTTTTAAAGTGTAAAAATGAGCTTCCAAATATTCTTAAAATGAAAAGAAATTTTGGTAAAACTTCAATTTTTTTTATAAACATCGTGCACGGTACGAACGGTACTGAGGTAGTTGTTCTGGCAATGACTATTAGTAACCCTAGTAACGTACAACTAACAAACAGACAACCCGAGCCTGCGTTAATTTTGGTCAGCCGCCACACAGGCAACCCAAATTCTTACTTCAACAACCGTGTCCTTAGGGCCTTCCTTTCGAACAAACATGGAAGGCCATGGGAACGAGGTTAATTAAGGACAAGAAAATAAGAAGAAACACGTGATAGGGTATGGACTAGATCGAGCTATATATGCAAACCAATAAAAGAAAAAAAATTACACATGTGATCATTTCAGTCAACGTTTGTTGAATTCCCTTTGTTTTGTCTCCAACAGTGATATTTGTTACACAAAAATCAGGGTGGTGAAGAGGTTTTTCGTAACCCGTGACTCAGCCTAAATTAGGCTTGTGATTCGTGAAAAGCTAATAGCCGTGATCCGTAAAATCATATTTGTCCGTGACTGCGATTTACAGTTTTTCATTGCCGAGATTCGTGATTATAAAATTGACGATTCGTGAAGTATGCGACCCGCAGAAAAGAGATAACGAAAAACAGTGTGATCCTTCGATTGTACTCGTACTTTCGGACTGTCTATAAGGACAAAATTCGTGCAAAAAATCTTAGGAATAAAACCAGTATTTCTTTTTGAATGAGAAGCAAAAATCTTCTATGATTCGTGAAACCCCCCCCCTTCACCACCCTGAAAAATCTTAAGGACAGACCGTTTGTCCGTGAAACCACGTCGCGATTCACGGTCCCCGTCGATCTATAGATTCTTCATCTTTGAAATATATCATATGACGAGTGAAATAGTATCTTGTGTTATCTTGTCAATGGGACTTTAAGAAATATCAATCAAAGACGAGTTACTTGTTGGGGTTTTAATGGGGTGGTTTCAGGAGGTTTGTCAGACGAGTTATCCGTCTCTAATATGAATATAGCTATCAATAGCTAAATCTGAGTAAAGTACTGGCAATGGCATTGAATATTGGCGCAATCGAAATTTTATTATCATTTATTATTGTAAATAATTTGTAATCCCTATCCGATAAAAACATGATTTTTATTTCCATGGTAGGTAATACTTTAACACATATATATATAAATGTCCATTATCTGTTATCAACAGAAGTACTTTATAACTGTAACTCTTTACTGACATCGTTACTCAGTAAAACTGAAATTTCTATTCTAGTCAGTGATATCTTTCTGATTTACTCCGTCAAGTTTTCTTTTTCATGGCAAGGAACACTCATTGTTCACTGATTGATATTGGTCTGTCTTTCTTCATAAGTTCACAATTTGTCTCCATTTAAATAAGAATAAACATTTCTTTGTAAATCGAAGAAAAACCATCGACGTTCAAAGTCGTTTTTCACCATGTTTTGCCTAATCCACTGGATTTGATGAATTCTTTTTTTTCCATTGTTGAAGCTTCCCCAGGCATATGATGATATCAGCCATTTCACTGCAACTTCTGGAGGACAGCCATTGCAAATAAAGAATAGTATTAACTCAAATGTGTTCTTGTCTGTTGCTGGTTTGCTCCAGAACATCATCTTGTATTTAAAAGGCCAATTTGATAATTTAAAAAACAGTTCTCCATCTAACATAGAAAGGATGTCCATTCTTTCTTTTAGCAATTCATCCTTCGATAATCTACAAACCAAGCTCAAATATGTTTCCATCTCGCTCAAATTTTCCATGTTGTCAATGTTGTTAATTTGACTCTAATGATTTGTATAAACACAGGTCACAAAGATGTTTTCGGGAATTAATCAAAACGACCTCATTAAATAGACCCGACTATTCCGGTTAAACAGGCTGGTATCTTTTGTTCTAGTTTTCCCGTGGGGTTACGAAAGTTCAACTGTTAGCCCGCGTAAACAGGCCGCTTCATCGGTCCATCCCGCGAAGTTTACATAATCATCGCCAACCAGGATAAAAGGTGCTAACTTAAAGTTAGCTTTTAACAATAGAGGTGCGCGGTAATCACAAAGCAATAATAATCTGCATGTCGTGGATTTCTTTACATGATCTTCATTCGTCTTTTTAAATCTTGATGACAAATTTTTGCATTAACTCATCAAACATACCATTTAAATCAAAACCACAGTTTTGTTCAAAAACTTTTTTGAAGAAAATACTGACAGATACAAACTTTGATAACACACATCAATAGCTCTCCTAAATATTCGCACCATCTTTACAACTTATCTGCACAATCAAATGTTTGTAATAATTTTTGTGTATAGATAATAGTGGGGTAAACGAAAATTTCTTTAAGTTGAAGTCATATAGAAAGTTTAGAAAACTTGTGAAACTATCACTTCACTCATTATAATTCAATGTCACACCTATTGTTTTCGCTTATAAAAATGTCAATCACGTATTACATCTCTATAATCATTACCTTCCCAAGGGAATAAGACAAGTATTTTCATTGGTCTAAAAGACAGAAAACCTGTTTGTTGTTTACGTGAAAAGAAGTGATGAGTGCGCATAGACTCATTCTGCATTACAACTTTGTGAGCAACTGTTCTCCGCACTTTCTTAACGTCATGGAAAATCGTCTGCAGGAATGTAACAAGATCGATATTGATTGGACTTATATTCCACCATATATCAAGAATGTAAGTGAAATAATCATCACATTTGCTTTTTTTCTTATTAAGGATGGCCTGTGACAAGTTTTCCATTTCTTTTTGATAGATATGCCAGCTGTATGGAAAAGCATACAAACAGTCTCCAACTACGGTTTTATTGGCATTGTTGGTTCTTATTGCCTTCTGCCTAGGACATGCTGAGTGTGAAGTAAAAGAAAACAATTGGGCCGAACCTATCATTTTGTGGGTAGCAACTGCTCTTCCAACAGGTGAGTTCCATGCAATCAAGTGAATTCGACAACCCAAACTTACAACTTAAAAGAAGACAAAAGTTTTCACTAGGTCAGAAATCTTAAATCTGAGCATATATGATTTTACATTATACACAGAGAACATGATTCACACAAAGTAGCGGTTATCGATTTATAAAAAATTCAAGATATGACCATTTACCGGTAATTTGGCTTAGAAAATTTCTGAACGATGTCACGTATAAAATAAACCTGGCCGCGTTACTCGAAATAGGTAAATGAAGAAAGTCAATATATTCCTTGATAACAGACCTTGTTTCATTCGATTCTTACGGTCATAGTTATAGCCTTTAAGCCAATATTGTTGGGTTAGGTACAAACCCACTCAGGCAACTATAGTCATAAGGACTGACATTTATTCTGTAGTCTAGAAAGCCGTTTTCGTTCACATAAGACACGTCGCTAAGGTCCGCAAATAAAAATAGCTTTCTTATACATCAATGTTTTCTTTGTATCAAAACAAAGCATGAATACGTTATAAATTGGAAAAATTAGACGGTTTCTTTATATTTATGTCAATAGTTTTCATAAAGTGGAGCAGTGGATTTTGTATGTCTTCAAAAAAAGGAGCCACTACGTACGGTACACCTCAACTGCTCATGTCTTTGAAATTTGTGAAGCACATTTGATTTGAGTGTGAAACGGTCTGAAACAACACCGTACCGTGCTTTTCGTGACCGTATTATGCTTTTCAGCGACTTTCCAAATTTACAAAATCTTCGATGTGACGCCAAAATCATAGGTTATTTTTCCCGCCAATTTGCAAACAAAAAATATGACGTCATGTGAAACCGGAAATTTATCGAATTTTGTGAACATGTAATTCATTGGTCAGTGGTCAAATGTATGCAAGCATGGAAATGACACACCGCATGTTCCTTCAAATTTATAGCAAAAAAGGCAGCTTTTTTCCACGAGTCAAAGACATTCATTAGCCTAAACTCCAGACGAAGCTCTACTTGAGTCTTCATCAAGGTAAAATTTAAACTTCTTCCTTTAAAATTTAGCAATCGAAGCCGCCAAAATACTTATCCGTACTTCATCCGAAGTTGTGTCAATTGCTTGTGGGCAAAAAATTGCAAGCATATATTTCGTTTCGTTTTAGTATCGAACTCAAAACATGCCGAAACTGGCTTTAACAATTTATTATTTATTTATATCTTTTATCATTGGAGATAGGGAAGACTTTTGAAATTTACTAACTGCATAACATGCGCAAAACGTGATAATCGATTTCCTATTTCCTTCTTGGTCTCTCTCCATGCTTAAAAAATATTTGGTAAACTATTTTCGTTTGATGTTAAACTTGACAACATGAAAAGTATGTACAACATTTTTTTTTTTTGTAAAATGTCTGCTTTTGGGAGGATATCATGAAGAAATACATGTGAAGACTAAGACACACAACACATGACAACAAATCAGTAGTAATTGGTAATGACAAACTTAAACAGCTGGAATGAATTTTGGTAAAACAAACCTTAAGCCCAAGAACCGAACCATATTGTGCCCAAGTCGTTGTGAAATTGTTTATCAATAAAAAAACAAACTAGTAAACTAATCTAAAATTAAAGCATCTGGCACAATTTTCAGTAAAGTTAACAATAAAGATTTTTGAAAAAGATAATCACACGTTAACTTACAGTTTACAAATTTGTGCAATCAGGCAAAACTTGTTGATATAGAAAATGAAACACACACTAATCAGTAAGCAAATATTCAAACCAACAGTTTTCATCATCATTCAATAAAATTTCTGTAAATCTTTCAATTACTGATTCCTTCATCATCACTTATTTGATTTTAATTTTGTGCTTATATTTATAGCTTTAATTAACCTTTCATGAAGCTACAAAGCAAATTCACACATTCTGTAACTTGCTGGCAAGACCCAACAACACTTTATGTAATGTATCAAGTCTGACAATGAGGACAGGACAGGATTTCAAGTCTGCGCAATTAGTTCCAGT
>JALIZF010001759.1:612500-712685 GCA_029948255.1 Telmatactis stephensoni | reverse complement strand
GTCTTGCTCATTTATATGTTCTTTATTATCACTTGCTTTACGTTTGTTCCCTTTTTGGTTTTTATCTTTACTCTGCTTGTTCATTACTTGCTTATTAGTATTATGAGCATCAGCAGTTATTTGCTGTTTAGTATTATGAGCATCAGCAGTTACTTGCTTTTTAGTATTATGAGCATCAGCAATTGCTTGCTTTTTAGTATTACAAGCATCAGCAGTTACATGTAGGTTGTGGTGGAGTTAGGTCTTGCTTGGTCACATATCCACAAAATAAACTAAAAGCAGTTAATAATAATAGCACTAGTAGCTATGGGTACATATAAGTCTTGCTAGTAATGAGTTTCACGCTTAATCCATGTGGCTAAAAAGGTGAACGTTGACCTACGAGTCTGTTCTATCATGAAGAAAACAGAAAACAATATAATTGATGCCATATCTTGTCAACCGGTGCAATAGTTAACACAAAAATAGATACCTACATAGTTCCTATTGAACTTGGAATGGCCTATCGCTCAATGATAATGTTATTCAAAACAGCTATGTGTTTAATTGAAATTTATGGCTGCATGTATATATTGTGTAACAATTTATTCACTTTTGAATTATTTTGAGAAGGGAAAGTGATTCTATTCAAGATTCTTAGGTATGTTCTTGACAATTGTTTGTAAAAGCTTTGCATATATATGATATTTACAATCAGCCTATGTTCGCTGTAGACATTTACTGTAAATATGTAAAAAACATTTTCAATATCTCTATTTTTCTATTGTATACATCTAGTTATAGTTTTTATCATATACCGATATTCATGTACATATATTTCATAGTTTGAGGGCCAGGGTAAGGTGTTTAATTACTCCAATAAAATTATTATTTTTCTATTATTAAAAGCTAGTATACACAATCAAGTTATATGTAATTCAAATTTCATATGGTTTTCATATGGTTTTCAAATTTACTTTGTGTTTCACATGCATGTGAAAAAATATTGTTTTGGGGTTTTGCTTTTCACATGTTTTATAGATTTCACATACTAGGTTTCACGTTTGAAAATTTCACGTTAGATTTCACATGCTTCAAAATTTCATATGTTAAGTTTCACATGTTTAAATATTTCACATGTTTCATTTTTTCTCACTTGAAATTTCACATGTTATGTTTCACATGTTTGCAAATTTCACATGTGATTCACAGCAATTTCACATGTCTTGTTCCAACAGTGATATAGTACATGAATTAAGAATATGTAACAAGTTATAGTGCACAAAAATATAAACATGGGATCACTTCGAGGAAATTGACAAAACTACACATTATCAGTACTCAAAGTCTTTATCATTGATTTCAATGATCTGCAATTAGATCTGGAACGTCAGCATAATTTTATTTCATTAAACATGGTTTGCAATGTCAGCCATTCTTGTTCTGGATTCAGCTTCAAATCTGGTGTCATAAAGAACTCTGTCAAAGATATTGGCCTTGGGGAGTTTAAAATCCTGATAGCTGACATTAAATCTAGCTTAACACAACCGTCTACTCTGTATAATCTTAGAGTAGGATGATAAAGTGCAATAGCAATCAAATGGTCAGAGTTAAACTGCACACACATTCTTAAATTTAGAATTTCTAAAGCTTGCAAAACACTTTTGCTGTAGTGAGAACTGCAGTAGCAGTCATATGATCGATATTTTTGCATAATTCTAAGTGTAGCTCCTTCAAGTTAAATGTTTTTCAATAAAAGGAATATCTCAATGGGGATATAGACGTCAAATCTAAAAACTACAAGATTACAGCAACTTCGTAAGGCTCTGGTAAATTTGAACTTTGGGAAAAAGTACAGCAAATCGTGGTTGAATTCTCCGTTAAAATATAAATTTCGAAAATGCCCAGCATGTTTTTGAAATATACTTTCAAAACTGTGTATTGTGTAATAAGCAGGACCAGTTTCTTGTAACGTAAAACGTTTCCAGAGCGCAGCAGTTCTCGTTTACAAGTGCATGTCAAGCTTTGAATGATGACAATGACTTCATCTGGACAATCCAGCAAACCTATTGATTCAAAGAATGCTGGTGTCAATTAAAATACTGTAATCATCTACTACTAGTATTCTAGATACAGGTAGGGCTAGAGGGATCCATCATTAGATACTATATAGCGGTTTGTACAAGGCAAGACGAGCGAGCGAAATCATTAGGTATAAACAAGCCAATAATTGAAAAATGACACAGTGCTCCTCCACAACAAAGTGTAAGCAAGAAAACTCGTATCTTTACTACTCCGTAATAAATCATCACTAACCTCACTGAAACTCATGCAAACTTACCACAAGAAGCTGCTGCTTTGTTATTTTTAAAGTTTTCATTGATACTAGTGTCAAGACTTTTCTTCTTTGGGGGAGGCAGTGGTGGTTCACTGACAACCTGTTCGTTGATCTCATCTCTAAATACAAAATTTCTTATTGTAGGAATATTTTTTACCTTGTATGAATATCAGAGAAAGTTTAATTTTACTTAAATTCAAATAAAATTTTTTATAGACTTACATTCAAGCTTACATTCAAGTTACAAGTCAATAACCAAACCCCCAAAATAAGACAGTTTACCAATTACCTTAAGCAATTCAACTGCACTCCAACTGCTATGTATAGGAAATTCATGGATGACGAGCCTTTTTTTTCAAGCCTGACTCTGCTTTTATGAGTAGGAACAACTGTCATCTCTGGATTGGGGATTATAACCAACTCCTTGTGGACTATTTCATCGGCTAAGGACGTTATGTTGCTATGACTCATAGACTTAATGGCCTGTAGTGCATCTTGGCAAGCATCAGCTAAACATGTGATCTTGTCATCCTTCTTGTCTGCCATTTTGAAATCAGACAACTAGTTTTCAGGCTTTCCAGTCCAAACTAAGCCTGCAAAGCATGATAAATTGGCCACGAAAAATAAATTCAAAGACCACGAAAAATATATTTAAAGACCACGAAAAATAAATTCATAGACCACGAAATATATATTTAAAGACCATGGAAAATAAATTTAAAGACCACGAAAACTAAATCCAAAGACCACAAAAAATACATTCATAGACCCATGAATTTAGATAAAAGACCATAAAAATTAATGAGGCATGGTGACTTTTGAATTCTTTAATACCACATTCAATTAATTATTAGCTACTGGATGAGTTAGAAGAGTGTGCCTTGTACCATCTTATAATTTGTTTGAAGTCAATGTAGTACCCTTTAGCAACCAATTGCTCCTGTCTGGTTAGTGCTTGGGCTGGTCTTATTTTACCTTCGCTGACATCTTTAAGTAATTCAATCTTGTCTTCTTTTGGATTGAAATTTGGACATTTTGTTTTTCTGGCAGACTTGACGGGCGGGTTCTCAGATTGGCATGGAGGTTATTCAAGGAGGTTATTCGTTGCTGGTTGTCTTACCCTCAAGAGCAGAGTTTGTATCCACCCTTTGGTTACAAAAGTTTCAAATTCTCAAGTTGAAACTTGAGGGTTCGCAAATGCTGTTGATTTGATTAATTCATCAGCTAGTAGGTCACAAAGTGTGGACTTGTTGAGATCAGGAAATCTCATCCCGAACGCAAGAAATATGAGTCTCAACTCTTGACATGTATACATTTTTAGAGCTACTCGATCACAAAGGATGCAAAGCTTTATACTAGTATAGGACATCAGTTTATTGTCTGTAGTGTCATTAATGATCTCTTGCATTTATTGGTGCTGCTGTAGGTATATGGGCGTCCACCTTTCACTTTTTCTTTCATTTTACACACACATATATATACAATAAATAATATTTACAAGAGCTAGTTTTGTAATAAATAGAATACTAATTATAATGGCATAGATAATGTATAAATGAATGAAATGTGTGTGGCAGCCAAAGTAAACTTTCGAGTTGGCTGCCACAATGAAATAGAAATTGAATATTGAGCAGTATGGCCTATATTTTAGTTGTGTTGTATATGTAGGTATAGAATAGGAACTATAGGAAGTTACATTAGTATGAGTAAGTCAATACTAAGGGAAAAGAGAGAGTAGTAAATTCATAATTAAAATAAATGAGTAAAGAACTTATAATCATATATGGCTAAATATATATATATATACAATCAAATGCTTTGGAAAGCACCTGATGGTAAATTACTTTTGATTTAGGAGCAAGTGCTTTTTAATAGATATCTTTAAGTGTTTTTAAGCTAACGTAAGTATCTAAGTTTGTTTATGATTCCAGTGTTTTTTTGTTTTGTTTTTTTCCTTGCCTAAACTTTGGGCGATCCTTCTTTTCCAAGACTTCAATTGCACCTTCAAGAATCTATTGACTATTCTGTGGTATAGCACATCTCCAATTCTGGTAATTCTCGGTTTTCACGTTACGTCATAGTGTACATATTTCCGGTACGATGGCATAGGATTGATGTACAGTCCGGCCTAATTTGCATATGTCAAAATTGCAATGGTTTTGAACTCGGTTTTAGTATGTCTGAAGGTTGTAATGAGGAATCTGACGAAATCTGCTCAAGAAGTAACAGAAAAATCCGACGAAAAAGATTGCTCTCTTGTTCCTCTGTTATCCGGAGTACAGCTAAAAAAGCTGGAAAGTTCGTGTTAAAACGGCGCGATATTGAAGAAAATTTCAGTCATTGGTATCGACCCGGCTACGCTGTGGAATGCGAAGTTGGAACCTGAATGTTTGCCTCCTATCGAAGCTACAGATCTACTGTCCTACTTGGTTTTGTATACCAGCTTTTATACTGCTAAGCAGTTCAAAGCCTTCAAGTGTTTCGAGGCGTACAACCAGATGGTTTCTGGATTTATTACCAGTGTACAAGGGAAGGTTATCGCCGGAAAGTATGTGGTCTTAGCAAAGGTGCGACATTCACATCGTATGAATGACCCTCCGATCACCATTTGGATTATATCAAGCGACGAAGGAACTGTTATTTCAGCCCACTGCATGGGATGTAAGGCAGGTTTAGCAGAAACGTGTTCCCATGTTGCAAGCGTACTTTTTTACATCGAGGCATGGACAAGAATCAACGGGAAACTGACATGCACTCAAGTCAAATGCACGTGGCTTTTGCCGACGTATGTAAACGAAGTTCCCTACGCTAGAGCTCGGGATATCAATTTTAAAATCTTCTAAGAAGCTGAAAGCTGAGCTGTACTTAAAGATAGATGCCTGTGTGTGGGAGAAACAGTTCGAAACAAGCGCTCAAGCAAGGCATTGCAAAACATCAAACGTTTTAAGACCACCCAATGAGGATTAAATGAACGCTTAGCTAAAAAGTTAAATGGTTTGAATGTCAAACCAGTCATCCTAAGTCTCTTTAAACCTTATTGTGATGTGTTACGTTGTTACAATGCC
The DNA here is from genome assembly GCA_029948255.1 of Telmatactis stephensoni. Classification (NCBI taxonomy): domain Eukaryota; kingdom Metazoa; phylum Cnidaria; class Anthozoa; order Actiniaria; family Isophelliidae; genus Telmatactis; species Telmatactis stephensoni. The sequence goes on along the minus strand of JALIZF010001759.1, from coordinate 707,303 downwards.
AGATTTATATGACCCAAGTTATCTTAACCTCATTTTTCCGAATGAATCTTAAGAAAATATCTAACCTTAATTATGCTGTCATTTTTTAACTCGTGGATTGCAAATCCACGAGTTATAGTGAGGGGTCAAAATATGCAAATGATCAGCTTACTACTTCGTGTATGACAACATGAAATGGCACTATTCAATCTATCTATTGTCTAACTAGAATGGTGCCATACATAAAGTAGTAACCTATTGTGTCACTCACTCGCAAATGTGTTAACTATATGCCACTGTGCATGGTCGACACAATTGACCGCAGGCCAAAAGAAATGTGGGCTCTGGGTACGAGATTGAAGGAAATGTGATTTTTATTCCGGTACTCCCGAAGGACTCCCGAACTATTCACAGATCAAAGGCCTGAGATCAAAGACATTTGCCTTTCACGATTTTTCTTCAGACTAGACAAAACTTTATATTTAGTTATTAAGAACAGAAAAACTATACAGAACATATGTTTCAAAATAGCTAGCTAGAAGGAAAATAACTGAATGAATTTACTGTCGTATAGCCGAGTCAAATAGTACAATATTCTCATCGGTGAAACACCCAACTCATTGTCTCGGCTAGATTATGAGTTATGGGGGACGCAACTTTGCCGAGGCAAAGAGTGGGTGTGTGAATCAGAGGTGTCACGTCGCCGAAGGGGAGGTGGGAAGGGCGACGTAGACTGCGATCTGGTGCTGACCACCTAGGACCTTTTCAGTGAAAAGAGGCCAAATACAGAAATGGAGCTGTTTATATACTAAAATTTGGGTCCCATGGGGCTTAAACATGCGCATCCCGTGCATTGCATACTTAAGGGACTCTTAATCAAGCCGCGCTGACTAAATTCGTGACTGTTTCACTAATGAGAATAGTACAATATTCTCATCGGTGAAACACCCAACTCATTGTCTCGGCTAGATTATGAGTTATGGGGGACGCTCCTTTGCCTCCGGCCCTGTGCTGGTGCTTCAAACCTCTAAGCACAAAAGGGGAAAAACTAAACAGATGCACAAAACTAGAACACACAAGTTTTATTCGTGTCTTCTCCCCATAACTCAGGTGACTCCTGAACCCTTTAACCCCATGGCAGGAAGTCAGTTAAACTACGGAAAGGCGATTGACCAGCCATGGAGCTCGTTGTTCTCTTGGAAACGGTCAGTTGCCGATAAAGCAAGGGGAGGGGTGTCGTCACTTGACGATGTGGCCGTGGCCAATGCAGAAGCAGCTCTACTGGGGTCCATTACTTTGTCACACTGTGAGTAGTATTCGGCTGTTGTAAGGGATTTCCAGCCAATGTGCCTGGCCACATCTTCTGAAGATACTCCCAAGAGGGACAGCGTGATAGAACAACCACTGCGGAAACTGTGCATTGTCTCCCCTTGATGAATGTTGAGAGACTTGAGGTGCAGGGCTAAGCGATTCGCAACAGCTGACCCTATAAAAGGCGAATTCGACACTCGACCTTTCTTGTCGGATACCCGAAACAGGTAACCGTCTCTGAGGTTGATATTCATTAGATCGCATAGCTTGATGTACACGTGCAGGTTGTTGACCGGGCACACACATCTAGTACTACACCTTTTAATCATAAATGTGTTCGTGTCTTTACCCCTTAGTGTTTTGCCAAAGGTGTGGCGGAACAGTAAAGTATCTCCGTCGCTGGAAGACAGGATTTCTTTTGTGAAAACTCTGCCTAAGTCTGACGCTCTATCGCCAGCGAAGAAATCCAAGGAGAAAAAACACAAATCTCTGGCGAAAAGAAACCGCTGAATTGGTGCTTGGTCAGGAGAGAATGTTCGCTCCCTCAGATACGAAACAGATGCGAGACAGCTTGTCAAAAAACAGAGGGGTGGCCTGTTTGGGAGTTACTCTTGCGACAGCTTGCTCCTCTCGGACTACCCTGAGGTATTGCCTCACGCTTTTGTGTGCCGCGGGGTTACCGACACCCAGTAACTCGTTCCACTCTCCGCCACGTCCCAAATCAGTGAAAATCGATCTTAACTTCCCAATCAGACTATCGATAGTTCCTGCGGCCATGGGGCATGGGCAAAGACCTGGTGTTTTGGTTCCAAAAAGGCGACAACTTGGACTGTGGACTTTGGTCTTCCCTTTTTGATCTTTCCACACCAAAAAACGAGTGACATCCTGGGGGGTGGCTTCGAGGGGGGTTTTAGGCGATGGCAACGAAAATAGGAAACTTTCAAGTTCCCAATGAAGGCTAGATTTAGATCTTTCGTATGGCTTGTTTTTGGTAGCCTCTCTCATGCTCTTGAGGCGATCATCAATCTCTGGCAGGCTAATGGCGAATATCGAGAGACCTTTTTCGGAATGAGCTGTTGTAGCCACAGTGCTGACAAAATGCGAATGTACAGTCATTAGGGTATGCGCAGTTGGGGCATTGCACAGTGGGCATCCATAATCTAGGTACTTGGGGTAAAGCCTGGGGACAGAGAAGCAAAATTGCCTGTGAGACACTGCGGTGAAAAGAGACGTGGAATCGAAGGGGGAAGAGAAAAATACAAAAACTTTTGTACATAGAAAACGGGATTTTATTAGAGAGTTTTCAAAAGCTACAGCTACGGGTGATCTGTATATTACAACTCTTTCTAGCTTACACATATTAGACTTCCTTGAGGTGAAATTCGTCTGTAAGGTGCTGACCACCAAAACGGCTAGCATTGGACTCTAGAGGTTAGCAGGCTGACATCCTAAAGACCCAGATGTCCCACTGGAGAGGGCACGTTACCCAGCTGGCGTTAGATGATTTAAAAGGGAAGAGCAAAACGTTCAACTCTCCTTTGCATCCGAGTTGCAGAGATGAAGAAGAACCATTGCATAATATTGCCCACCAATATTTCCTCGGTCGTAAATCGGGGACTACGATGGAATAGGCGCAGTTTTGAGTACGAAGGTATTGGATGAGCGGCCCGATGAGGGTGAAGGGGGGAAACGTATAAGCGTTCTCGTGTGCGGGAATTGCTTGAGAGAACACGTTGACATCTGTGGAGCCTGGGCATGGCAGCGGTGAGAAGAAGCGCAGGGGGCGACCTGTCTTGTCGTGGCGAATGTTATCGGGGATGGCCATGAGATCGATCGAGTGGGGGCCAAATGCCGAGTCGACCCTTTGCCAGACTTTGGGGGACAGGGGGAATCCAAGTCGGATGCAACTTGTGACAGACCATCTGCAATGTTGAGCTTGGATGGTACGAAGTGGACGGTTAGAGAGATGCTGCGTGCTGAGCAAAAAGAGAACATCCTTTTCATGATACTTGTGATGTGGGCGCATTTCGAGGTTTGTCGATTCCAACTGTGGACGACTGCCTGATTGTCAACAAACGCGTCGATTCTGGCATTGTGCAAGTCTGCTAAGAGTGATTCGAACATGTGTTGGAGCGCCATTGCTTCCTTGACGACAATGGGGAAGAGGCGAGATTCTTTATCCCCAGTATCCACGAGCTTTCTTCTGGGGATGACCTTCCTGTTCGAGAATGCCTCCCCAGCCAGTGTTGGAAGCGTCCGAGTGCACGAACACGCACACGTGTTTCTCGTCCATCCATGGTAGGAAGCCTGTCCAAGAATCCAGAAATCTCCAGTGTAACAGCTCTGTCTTTAAGGCATCTGTTAACCGGATTTGGTGAGACGATGACTTCTGGGCTTGGCTGATTGCTTGGTAAACGCAATTGGAGAACAACTTGGCAGCCGGAACCAGTAACGAAAAGGAGGTAATTTTTCCCGCGAATTTCTGCAGGTTCTTGAGGGATACCATCTTTTTGCTGACAATTTCCTCGCGGAGACGAGCAAACTTTTCACGTTTGTCCTCGGGGAGGATGAAAGCCTGTTTCTCAGAATCACATATATAGCCCAAGAAACGCAGATGAAGTAACCTAAGAAAAAGGAAGCCGACACATTTGGTAATGCCAGGTAGACTAAAATTCCACCGTGAGAACGCTGGTCAGATTCTGGTTAACAAGCAAAAATTACGAGTTGAAAGGGCGTAGGTCGAACAAATAAGTTTGAAAGTGATACAAGGAAGTTATCAGAAGCAGTTACAAGACTAAGACCGTTAAAAACAACGTTCCAAGGGTACGTACCTAAAGCGATTAAGACGGAACAAGCGATGAAGGTGGCCATTTCCGCTAGCTGGACATTGGAGAAACGGGACTCTACATTGTCTGGAAGTCTTAACTGGCCGATGTGTCTGTCGTTGATGTACTGGGCACACGATGTACTGGGCACACGGTACCCCAAGAGACCGGATAAAACTAGTCGCCAACATGCCTATGGAATTGTAGATGTACGCACTGGCTTTCCAACCGAAAGGGAGTGTGGTGTATACAAAATACCACCCGTTCCATTGGAGACCAAAATAACAGCGAGACATTGGGTGGAGACGAACGTGGTCGTAGCCGCTTTTGTCATCAAAAGTAGTTTGGAGGTGATAAGGGCCAACGTAGCGAGGCAGATCCGTAATGTATTCCAAGGAAAATGGACAGTCCTTAATCCAGTTGTTTAGAAAGCACTCGTCGTGGCACATGCGAGGCTTATTGGGCTCAAGCGAGCGCTCATTGGGAAAGAACGCCTTAGGGGGGCAAGAGGAGTCGTAATGCTGCCCTTGAAATGAACCCTTGAAGGGGATGAAAAATGTCTCGACTCGAATGCCCTCCTTGATGAAAGTGTACATCTCTTGTTCAACAGTAGATGCAGGAGCACCTATTATATGTTCCCATGCAAGCAAATGATTGTGGATATTCCCGGCCAGAAAATTGTCTGGATCTCGAAATCTTAACAACTTGGGAGATGCCCAGACTTGCCCTTTTGACACCATATCTACGGACGGTAGAGGCTCAGCCCAGCTGGGGGGATTTCCCTCCCATTCGCAGCAACGTTCTAAATTGGTATGTGACAAACAATAAGCCAAAGAGGCGGCAAAGTCTTTCCTCAGGGGAACCTACAAATGGGAGAAACAAAACCTAAAATTGTGTAGGACGTAAAGGAAAAACCCGGAATGGAAAGTGGCAAGCGGGAGGGAAATGTCCACCAGCCAGGCCGGACCAGGGACCCGTCCAGAGACAGGCCATAGGGTGTGAATTAGATTACCCTTCTAGCTCGACCTGGGAGGGGGTGGTGCAAGAAAAAGATCAAAAACGAGTTTTGCCAAGGCAAAACTAATTTTATTAAATGGCGTACATGGACACATAATAATTAACTCTAAACATTACAAGATGACTGAAACTAATTCAATTAACATGCCGAGGGGTGGAAAGTGGAGGGATTCAAAAAACATCTACTATTTTGTTTTTTTTTGCTGAAGGTTTCCAAACGCATTGGCGAGCAAAGTGGCCTCAACGATGACAGTTAAAGCACACCGGCCCTTGGCGGGGAGCATAAGGTCTTGGTCGGTACCCAACTGGACCGGGCCACTGAAACCCCCAAGGGGCACTCTTCAGAGCTTTTTGAATCTCCTTAGAAACCTCAACTTCTTCTTTCGATCCCACCAACTTTAGGAGAACTTGTTGGAGGGAGGGATGATTAATCATTGGTCTGTTTTTCTCTGCACATGTTGACCAACAGCTCGAGTGCCGCCAAGGTCGCGAATGGATCGAAAATCGTCTGCGGGCGAGCTAGGTGCTGTCGTAGGGCGTTAAGTGAAGTGTCTACGTTCTGCAGTTTGGTGGCTTGGCGCAGAGCCTCTAATTGGGTCTTGAGGTCCTGAATCTATCAAACGGGAGAGAAGACTATGACTAAAATAAACTATAGCTATACAGTAAACAATAAAAGAAACAATAGCTTCTTTGTCGACTCGTTCTATAGTATTATTTCTATTGTTTCTTATTCTATTATATATATTGATTGACTGTTAGTGTCACTGAAGTAGAGCGGTGCAAATAACAATAGCTAGCGACGTGTATGTAGGCGTCTTAGGGTTTCTATATGTTGTTCAAGCTCGAGTGGGTTTTGATTTAATGATTGTTTTGATTTGATGATAAAATGGTAGAGCGTTAACACTAAAACCATGAAACAAGTACTAACTAAAAAGTACAAACAGTTCTAATGAAACAATAGAAATACAAAGGGTTCTGCTACTATTTGTCTCTATTTAGTTAATATATTTAATTAAGAAGCCGTTTCCTACGCCCCTTTGTTCAAAGCCATTTTAGTTCATAACATATTTTGCTAATTTTTATTCGATGTGTGTTGTTTCAGTTTAAATTCACATTTCCTAACTTTCAACCCCTCCTGTTTTGATACGTAGAAGTATTTATTTACATATCTTAATAAATCCCGTGCATTGCATACTTAAGGGACTCTTAATCAAGCCACGCTGACTAAATTCGTGACTGTTTCACTAATGAGAATAGTGCCGGAGAACACATCGGCTCTAAAATTCTGAACATTATAGCTTGAAATAGCATTGACCGGGCTAGAAGCACTCCCAGACATGTTCAATACACACGAAAAATTATACATACTGCAGACGTTGTTTAAAGAAAAAGCTTAATAGATCATTCAATTCCTAGTATTAGTGCAAGCTATTTCAGGAGTAAAAAACATTGAAGTACCGAAGCAAGTTTAGTCTTGACTTACGCAATAGAATATCGCATTGCAGTCGCCTAGCTACTGACGAGTAAAAACCTTTGTAAGCGACAAAATCTCTTCAAGTGCAACATCAAAGTCATCCAAGCTTTTAGTGTTCGTACTCTATCATCACAAGAGTCAAAGTAGTAAACAAACAAAAACATTTTGAAAGCCGTCGTCCCGTCGAATGCCGTGAACTGGCTTTGAGTCCGCTAGTCAAAAACAGAAACAAAAAGGCGTATTTGAGTTAGTTTATTGGTTTAGTCTTTTGTGAAGTAATTTCCTTTATGTTTATAGCGACATTTTGCTACAGAGCACAGAGAGAAGCATTTTTGCATTTGTTTTGTAACCACACACTGACAATAAATACACAAAATTCACCAGACGAAATCATGCATTTTCTGGATGGTCCAGTGGATATACACATGGCTTTCAAAGTGGAAGGCCCGGGTTCAATTCCCGACCCGAGAGCAGGGTTTTTTTTTTCACTTTTTTTTTCTTTTTGATCATTTTTTCTTTTATAGCTAATACCTCTTTCTTCGCTAAAGAAATTATTGATTTATTTATTTAGATTTTTGTCTTCAAATGAAAACTCGTTATTTTACTAAAATGTATTGTTTGGGCTTCCTGTGGTCATTTCGGTCAATCCACGAGTTACTTCGCCATTGGCGGTTTGATTTCTTGTTCATCTTATAAACTGAAACTTTCATTTTTTATTAATATGGATGTGCTCTTAATAATAATAATAATAATAATAGTAATGGTTTATTAGAAGTAATGGTTTATTAGAAGTACATCCACAGGTGGCTCTTTGCCTTCTAATTACAAATTAAAATAAATCAATGAATAAATAAGTAAATAAATAAGTAACTAAGTAAATTAAATATATATATATATAAATATGTATATGCATCCCGAAATATAATATGAATTAATTGTACTTATGGATGTATCGTAGCTGTTGAAACCCGGAAATAAACCTAAATCCCGCCCATAGTAGTGTATATATAAAACAGATAAAATAGAATAAATAAATATTATTCTACACAAGCTTTAGCTCTGGCAAAAAGTACTTCCCTTATTGCATTGACAAATTTATTATAAGTTAATATTTCTTATGTTGACTGGAAGCTTATTAAATGATCTGGCAGCCATATCTTGAAAGGTGTCTGACTTCTTAGGATCTGGAACTATTAATAAGGGAGCACAAGAAGATCTTAAGTTATAAGCACTAACGTTATGTAAATCTAGCTTAAGATAGTCTGGCAGAGCCTCGTTGTACAATACTTTATGAACTAGTTTTAGTAGATTATACTCTCTTCTTTCAAAAATGGGTAACCATCCTAAACTTAATACTTCATTAATATTACTGAATTTTCCTAAGACAAAAGAAGCACATGCATTTTGAAGGCGTTGTAAACGTTTCACCTGATAGTCAGGTAAAGGACTTAAAACAACACTACAATAATCTAATTTAGAGAATATAAGACATTCTACTAATTGCTTTCTTATAAATAATGGAGCAATGTAACGAACTTTTCTTAATACTGCTAGAGTACTATAACAAGACGACAAAGTCTTAGTAATATGTTCATTCCATGATAGATGGCTATCCAAATGGACACCCAGTAACTTGGTGACTCTGATACGTTCAAGGGTGGTACCACAGTAGAAAATAGATAGCTGCTTCCCATCCAGTGAATGCGCTCTGTCCATCTGTGGTGTAGATACTAACATCCAGTTAGTTTTGGACTTGTTCACTGCCAGGTTGGAGTCACTTGAGTAACAACCAAGACGTTCAACATCGTCATTCATATCTGAGGTGGCTTTTTCCAGATTGTTCACTTTGGTGTGAAGATACAATGTTGTGTCATCAGCATATTGGGAGCACCTACACTGTACATGATCTCGGAGGTCTGATACATATAGATTAAATATGACTGGCCCGAGAATAGAGCCTTGTGGTACCCCAAAGGCCACGTCTTCCATACCAGATTTCCTATCATCAATCTGCACAAAATGGCGTCTGTTAGATAGGTAGTTTATTAACCAAGACAAGAACCCTTTTGAGAACCCCATGTTTTACATCTTATTAACAACGGTTTTAAATCGTACAGTGTCAAAAGCTTTTGAGTAATCTGCAAAGACAAGGAGAGAAACCTCACCCTTCTTCATTGATCTAATCAAATCATCCCGAATGCCAAGGAGAGCCGTGGTAGTCGAGTGACCCTTCCTAAAACCAGACATACGTGGACCCAGTAGGGTAGCTTCGTCAATAAAGGACAGCATTTGCTTCAGCACAATTCTCTCGAAAATCTTTGACAGTGCAGGGAGGATGGAGACAGGTCGAAAATCATCTGCACACTTTGGATGGTCTTTCTTTGGGATGGGGGAGATTCTAGCTGTTTTCCATATCTTAGGAAATGAAGATGTTTCAATGCACAGGTTGATTATGTGGGTTAGTGGTGAGGCAAGATAGCTAGCCACAGGTTTAATAAACTTCACTGGTATTTGGTCAACACCTGTAGAGGAATCAGATCTTAGTTCCTGGATTAGTTTCATGACTTCATTGGGCGTGACCTTTTTCAAAGCAAATGATGAGTCATCAGTGTTAGGCAAGGACTCCAGCAAGTCGGATAGCTGGTCAGTATCGTCAGGCTGGATTCCTAGTGTTCTCTGTGCAGTAAGTGCAAAGTGATGGTTAAGCTCATCTGGGCAGGCACGTATTGGCTGTGGGTTGGGATGAAGTATTCGATGAATTATCCTCCAAATATCTTTTGGTCGCTTTGATGAGAGTGCTTTTGTCATAAAGGCCTTCTTGGTCTTATTGATGAGGTTTTTAACTTCATTACGTACAGCCCTAAATGATCGCCAGGACTCACTTGTATTATCTTGATGTGCCTGTTTCCTTAATTGATTCCTTCTGGACTGGAGTTCCCTTATTTTAGTAGACTGCATCCATGGAGCAGGTGGGCGAGTTACTTTTACCCTGCAGAGAGGTGCATGACGGTTGATACATTCAGTCATAAGAGAGTTCAAGATGTCAAGTTTTTCATCAGGAGATTCCATAGCATAAACCAAGTTCAATGGGAGTGTCTTAAAATCTTGGATATATTCAGATTCCTTAAAGGACTTCTCGTTGCGGATATACTTATATCTTGGAAGGAATCTAGAGACACGTACATTGAGGGTAGCATATATTGCATCATGGTCGCTTATTGAGTCACATGGCAAAACATCAGTAAGAGAGATCTTACTTGGGTCATTTGTGATTAAGTGATCAATTAGGGTCCTGGAGGTAGCTGTAATTCTTGTGGGCTGTGTGATGTGTTGAGTAAGATTGAATGACTGTAGTATATTATCATAGTTCCTGACTAATGGATCCAAGTCATCAAACAGATTGATATTCATGTCACCAGTAATCATTAACAGACCATTCTAGTTCATTTTGACAGTGCTACTTGATTTGGGGGAGATTGGGTCACGTGACATGTTAGTGCACACTCGCCTAATCAAAGTTGATATTTCATCTGAGTTTTTTTCATCTGCATTAAACAATGTTTTCAATAGACAAGCTAGAAATCCATCTTTTTGATGATTTTTTACAGTGGTCTAAAATGATATCAGTTAACTTTCCTGTGCTAAACAAAATCAATGTCTGGACATCCATCAATAAGTCATTTAGGTCATTTTCACAGAGAAACTCTTCAATTACAACATAAACCTCTCCATATTAGGATACAATGGATATATCGTATTTTTACACCAAATGCAAATATGGCGACCCATTTGAATAACTATTGTTTTGGACTGACTAGCCTTTCATTGGTGTGAAAATGCTTTTGTTTTTCGACGTGAACATGAGGCTAGCCAGTCCAAAACAACAGCCATTGGACGCCATCATTCGGTGTTTTCTATGATTTGCTACAGTAATGTGGCCACTAAAACGGGGACAATAGTCCTTTTTCGAATTGCCCGCGCCATTTTGGAAGACCGCTGGAAAAATTGAATGCCGTCTCGGAAAGTTACACCAAAACGAGGCTAACCCTGCAAACATTTCCAACTCGAAGCCATTTTTAGCGGTCGAAATTGTAAACAGTCTATTTTAAGCAAGTTTTTTAGCTTTCTATGGGGGATAAACGAAAGAATTTTAGCAAAACTAGCTTTGGGAAAGAGTGTGTGTCTTTTGGATGCACAAATAGGGAGTATAACGCCGATGGAACTCGGTCTTCGTTGAGTTTTTTTAAGTTCCCGATGAATAACCCAAGAAGAGATCTGTGGTGCAACAGAATAAAACGCCAACATGGAAGAGATGGGTTCAAGGTCACAGCAAATACTGTGATTTGCCAGGAGCACTTTAGAAAAAGTGAAATTTATCGCCCGCCTGGAGGAGTAAGGAGTAGATTAAAGCAAGGTAAATGCTCAGTCCTTCTTTGTTCATGTCTGTCTGCTGATGTAGACTTGTCACCTCGATAACCATGAGTTTAACTTTGTGTTCCGATATTATGTCTACTGTGTATAGATTAAGTTAAGACCAGAATTATTATTAATAGGTGTTTTGCCGTCGATCTTTCCGTGGAGTACCGATGAAAAGATGATGTCTAGGAGAAAGCCTCCTAAAGAGCGAACACTACGTGTGAGTGATACATGTACAGCATCGAGGACATTTGAAGAACAATCGAATGTTTCTGGGGAAGCCACGTTGACTTTTGATGACCAAGAAATGGCAACTGAAATAAAGGAACATGAGGAGGCAATGTTTACAGAGACTGAGGAGAGTGAACTGGTTTCGTTTATGGAGGTAATGTTTACCATACTATTTTATTATTGACTATGTCAGCATTCTGATTGCAGATAGCACCTCAAATTGTTTTGAATGTTGAAAGTGTGAATAATATGAAATTGTGAAAGTTATTAATAAGTGTTTGCTGAGTGTGCTAAATCTACAACTATAATCAAAATTGTAGGAATGAATAAGATAGCATTTTGTTTGTTTTATGTACAGATTCCAGAAGTAAAAATGCAAGACAATAGCACCCAGACAGATTGGTCTATCCCTGTGAGTCATCATTCAACAACAGACCACACATATTCCTTCAGCTTTAACCCCGACATGTTTGCAGAGCATCAGGAGTACATCGATGCATTGATTGAAAGGTTGGAGGTCAAATCACAGATGATAAACAATCTTCGTGTTGAAATGGGACAGATGCAAAAGGAACTCGATGTCTTTAGGCAGAGACAATTCTGCATTGAAAATTATGAGGAAGATGACGAAGCAGTGACGATTGCATTTTATACATATATTGAGCCAAAAGTTGCAAAACTTCAGTATTGGGAAGGGAAAGGGAAACCAGACAGCCAAAACTACCAGGAAAAGGGAAAAAACAAACCAGGAAGAAAAAGGGCAATGTCACCACTGAATGAGTTTTTTATGGTGTTAGTAAGACTAAAAGTTGGGTTGCTGGTGAAAGACTTGTCAAATAGGTTTAATATATCTCTTGGTCAGTTCTCAAAAATTTTTACAACATGGATGAATTTTTTGTACTTTGAATTGCCACTGTTGTTTCCCTTTCCTCCTCAGACGTAATTCGCAGAAACATGCCCCTTCAGTTTTCATTGTACCCTACAACTCGGGTAATTATTGATTGCACCAGAGATTTTTGTTGAGTGCCATCATCTATGACTGCTCAGTGCACAGACATGGTCTAACTATAAGCACCACAACACATTCAAAAGTGTTGGTGGGGATATCTCCTAATGGACAAGGTGATATTTATTTCAAAGTTGTGGGGGTGGAAGAGTGTCTGATAAGTTTATAACTGATAAGTCTGGTTTAATTCAGCATTTACAAGCTGGTGATAATGTGATGGCTGATAGGGGTTTTGATATTCAAGACATATTGCCCCTGGGTAGTTGGCCCTTAACATCCCTCCATTTAAGGGTAACCAGGACCCAGCTTACAGCTGAAGAAGTGGATGAAACTGTCCACATTGCTTCAGTGAGAATTCATGTGGAAAGAGCAATTGGGAGAGTGAAAAATTTCCACATATTGAATGGTGTTATCCCATTAAATATGGCCCACTTGGCTGATCAGATATTTTCTGTTTGTGCTTTTTTGACTAACTTTATGCCTCCTCTTCTTTTGCCAAAGAATAATAATATATAAAAGAGTAATAGAATAATAACATGAATATTTATACATGAATTATTTTTTAATTAAAATACATTTTTTATACAGAAATTATATGTCCTTGTACTACTAATGAGACCATCATACACCATTGCTGTCATTCAAACTATATTAAAATCAACAGAGGCCATATAAAATGTTAATTATGAATGACATTCCAAAACATAACCTCTTAGTAGTGATGGGATTTATTGAAACCACTAAATAAAATGTATTTTACCAATTTAAATATATGTGGTTTATTAATATTACATATAACCAGAACATATAAATAAGGAACACTGTTAGCAAAGTGCCTCTTTTTTTATTAACTATTTTAGATTGTCAAATTAATTGAAGGGTTCTTTGTGAAAATGACTTAAGTGGCTTTTTGCTGGATGTCCAGACATTGATTTTCCAGCATAGGAAAGTAATTGTTAATTGATATCATTTTATATTGAAAAAATTATCAGAAAAGTCAATTAGGACATTATTATAGGGAGCCCTTCAATTATTATAATAAAACTTTGCTAGAGTGGAAATACCAACATGGTATAAAGAATCCTATCATGAGTATGTAAAAGCAATGGGATTAAAATGTAAATAAAGTATGATTGACATATTAAAATATTTGTATTCTTGCAATTATTTTACATATCCACTACTCATGTTGATCGATATGGTTTCCAACCACTATGCCTATAAAGGGGAATGTTTCTTTCAACACGCCTGGTAAACACCTCAGGAAGAAAAGCACGCCTATAAAAATAATCTATCTTTGGGAGAGTTTTTTTAATCCACCATCATGATCGTATCCCCCCCTAGCCACACAGCAAAGTCCACCCACTTGACCTCACAGACATACATTTGCCCCTGCACCTGGAAATAATACTTGTGGCCAATCTTAAGATTTGGCATTCCATTCTTAAATTCCATACAAAATGAAGTATCCCTGCAAGCCTCCTCTGGTTTCTGTCCCTCTTTTGAACTAGGGCACTTTACTTCTAACCCCCCTTCTTTTGATCCTACAGCAAGTGGATCATATACCCTCCTGTCTAAACTTGCACCATACCCAGGCCTTTCTTTAGATATGACAGTCCCAACTTCCCAGACATTGATCCCAGTGTTTCCACTAGCAATTTTAGCTTTGACATAGCAATCAACTGCATCTTGTTCGTGAATTTGTCCATACTGCATTGGATTTAGTGGTTTATGTACTTTCCTTGTGTTGGCAGATACAGGCTTAGACAAGTACATGATTCTCTTTAGTAGTTTGTCTGGTTGTGCTTTTCTGGTTGCAGCAGCATGAAAATTCGAAGCAGTAAGTTTTGTACGTTTAAGTTCTCTCCAGAGTTCATTATTACTTTGGCCCCTTGTAATTCTTTCAATCCTTTGGATTTCACTGCCTGTAATTGTTTCTTTGTATATATCAAGCATCTCTTTAAACATTTTGGTTTTAATATCATATTCATCATTAAAAGGAAGATCAGGCTCCTTTTGGGCTTCTGTTAAGTCAATAATACATTGAGGTAGATCTTCACAATAACTGTCCACCAGTACATTACTGGAACCACTGCATGTAGACTTTACTTTGTGAAATAGGAAAAAACTGCTGCTAGTCAAGCAAGAAGCAAGACTTTTACTCAATGACTTTAAAGCCTCACTGTCCACAATTCTATCACATGGAGCTCTAGGGTCATAAAGCGTGCTTTTTGGAATATTGTTGGCTTCTTTTCCAAATTTGTACCTGGTTAATAGTATATCATTGACAGGTTTTGCCTGCACTTTCATGTTGCGTGGGACATTCCATTTGCAAATTCGGGAAGTGCAAGATACTGCTTCACTGTGGTCTCTCAAACCCTGTCTACAGAAGTCTTCTATGGCAAACAGGACAGCCCCAACATGGTTGCAGTGTCCACATCCATTGACTCCTCTCCTGTTAAAAGCAAAATATTTTATATCAGTGATTTGAATTAAGCTTAATCCAATGTTCTTATGAATGAGAATTTACTTGCAATACGATTGGTAGCATAAGATCACAATAAAAAAGAGAAATTTCATTGCTTTCGGTCTTAGACAAGCAGATCATATATAGCTCAAAACAAGAGTTTTTAGTTGTATGATTAGAGTGTATTACTATTTAAATATTTATGGGTTCAAATTTACATTATCTTTCTTAGAGTGTACTCGATACACAGACCAGATAATGAAGATCAAAACCCTCAAAACAACATTTTTTTTTAAATCAACAAAGTGTTTTGTACTAAGCTTACCCTGCCGGACACTTGCAAGCAGCTTTAGAAACTTTGCCTTGTCCATCGAAAACAACAACAGCTGAGTACTTTATTTGTTTCATTGATGCCAAGACTTCTGCCTTGACAAATGTCTGACCTCCAACAGAAGAAACTTTTAGGTCCTTGATGTGACCTTCTTTGAAAAACTGGAATGCTTTAAGCTTCTTATAACCAGAGGTTCGGACAGATTCGTGATCGTACTTCGATGTCTTCACAACAAGATAATCATAGAGTTCTATGAAGTGGAAGTCTGGTAGAGTTCTAAGGTCTTTATTCCACTCACTACTATTTGTTTCTGCAACAATATTCTCGTATGTGAGATCCTTTTCGTTGGTTCGAACACCAAACAAACTTGGTTGAGAAGACTCTTCTGTCTTGTTTACACTCTGGTCCTTGATGGCAGCGCAACATCGAATGACTAAATCCGCTTTTTTCCACTTATGGACTGATTATAATGCTCTAAAATCTCTTTAAGGTCCTTGACTTTTAACTTGTTTACGTCCTCAAACGAGGATAATTCTTTTAAACGTTCCATTGAAGTAAAAAGTAATCATAATCTAAAGAATGCTTACATAAACTTAGCACACGAAGACTTGTTATGCAGGGTTAGCCTCGTTTTGGTGTAACTTTCCGAGTCGACATTCCAATTATCCAGCGGTCTTCCAAAATGGCACGGGCAATTCGAAAAAGGACTATTTTGAAGTATAGAATGAAAACAATACATTTTTGTAAATGAAACATTGTTTTGAAGAAATACATGTACCATTGCTTTTCTCTAGCTAGCTGATCACTTATAGACTTTCATGATCCAAATATTGAATGCACTGTTTTCTATTTTGATTATAATTTGATTGGTTCTCACTTTCTCAGTGGCCCTGGTTTTAGTAGCCTCACTATAAAGAAATCTAAAATAGACTAATCAAATGGCACTATAGCAGGGCAAAAATTAACTAGAGCAGAGCAAACCTTAATTACGCAATCAATTGCTGAGATTCTATCCACAATAGTTCCATGAGAATTGCTCACTAAAAAATCAGTTGACAGTGTTCCCTGTAGTATTGTGTATTTGTTCCGCAAAAGACCAATGACTCTTTCCACATGAATGCAGACAGTGGCAATACCCCTTGTGGTTTCTATGTCAACTGGGTCAAGTTAGTCCTTGCCTTTGGTAAAATCTGGAATTACCAGCTTTGCTCTCCTGAATGCCACACTCTCATGAATAGTGAAGCCCCGGTCAGCCATCACCATGTCACCAGGAACCAGCTTGCACAAAATTCCACAATTTTCTGTCAAAAATTTGTCAGAGGTTCGACCTCCCCATGCCTCAGAAACAAACGAAATAGTTCCTTGAGGAGTGATTCCAATCAACACTTTGATGGTGTTGTGGTGTTTATATGAATGAATGTTTGTGCTCTAGCAAGTAGGTTTGTAGGTTTCTCTATAAAAATCTCAAAACAGTCAATTATTACTGTAGTTTTTGTTTCAAAGCTGAACTGGAAGCATTGTGACATTGATCTTATTAAGCTTTCACGGTCTGGCCAGTGAATAAATGAAGACAACCTTGTGTCCATAGTTATCAACCAAGAATGAAATGTCCTGGAAACCGTAGGTACTGAGATGTTGAATTGGTAGCCTAGGTCTTGAAGAGGTACATCCAATCTCAACTTCATGAGAACCATGACGAATTCTTGGAAAGAACTAAGTGGTAGGGAACGACGTGAAACAAATGGTGACACAAGTTCAAACACAAAGTTCAGGATTTCATAAGAAGGAAGGCCAGTATAAAATAGTACTTTATCGTCGCTGTTCCTGAAATACTCTTTGTCAAAGTCAGTTACTTTCTTATTTGACTCACTAGTAAATAAATAATCAAACACGTTGGTCTGTGAACAGGCATCGTAGAACTTAACCTTATGTGGACGTGCCAAACCTTCCGTCTGAGTGCTCGTCTAGCAAAAGCTTTTGACGTCGGTCTGAGACCACTTTTCATTCTCGACAATGTCTCCATCAGCAACCTCCACTTCTTCTGTTGCTCCAATTAATTGATCGTTCGTACACGTAAATGAGATATTAGCGACTTGAGTTCCTTCATCATTCAATGAAAGTCTTTTCTCCCACGTCACAGCTTTATTTCGTCCACTTCTTGCGTGGCAACCAACAAATAGATTAATTTCATGTGACGTCACGAGAGGACTAAAATCTAAACTAAAATTCGGAGAAAGCTGATTGCCTGATATTTTGTATGTATCATGAAAAGAAGTCGTCTCTGGAAATTTGGTCTGATTCTGTTCATCGCTTGGCAAATTATCGGCACCCAAATTGTGTCACGCCATGCAGTCACGCATTTTCAAACGACGTAAGAACACATCAATTTGCGACAAATTTCACCTCATTTGCTTTGGTAATGAACTTAATTGTCATTTTCTATATATATAATCAATAAAATGAACAAATAAATGTATTTTTAATATCATTTCGATGCTTGGTATTTATGGTCGCCATATTGGTGTACATATTGGTGTACACCAATATGGCGGCCCCATACATTCTTACCAACAACAAGCCCATATTCAAACATTTGTATCTTCATGGTGAAAGGCTTTTTTGACTCAATATTTTCTAGAGCTGCAAAGATTTAGTTGTTCTTTGAGGTACAAGTATTTTTATTTTATTTGATGCTCTGAGACCAACTTTATTTTTCTCGATGACGTCAGTGAAATCGATCTATATACAAAGAACCATTACTCTTCATGACCTCTTCGAGCATTTGTTTGTACACCAACATGGTGGACAGCAACGGTTGTCAAGTAGTTGGTCACGTGAGTGAAAACCGAGAATAGTAGATTCCTGAGTAGTTTATATAGAGAGACAGTTGTCAATTTATACACAAGGGCAGCAGGTGGGAAATTTGTCTGTGCATTCGTTGCGGGGGCTTTCTGTGGCATGCAGGAAAGTTAAAAATGTAAACAGCAATGGCTACCAGTGGTCAACATGATTAATGAATAGAAAATAATGTTGAGCTTTCTAAACATCCTCTTTCCCTTTAAATGTCTTTTCTCAAATTTCAAGTCCAATTTGGGTGCTTTAAAAGCTCTCAAAGCTATTTCAAGTGCTACAGATTATCTTCTAGATTATCCGACATTCTCCTTCAGTGAGGAGAATGCTGGATAGAGTAGATGAATTATTCAAAATTCAAGGATTTACGTACAAAGAAGAAGCTTATTTTTTTTCGTCATTTATGACTTGGACTTCGATATTTCTAGTGGCTTACTTGCAACTAATTTGGTTGGGAAACCATTCATAACTCGACATTTCTACTTTTCGTGTGTTGTTGACATTGATTCAAAGCTGTCTACTGACAATAAAACTATGTGGCCAATGTTGGAGAAACTGTTGATGAATGGTAAGTGAAATTGTTGAAATTATAATGGGCTATAATATATATGTTAACTCGTACGCTTAACTTGAGATTTTCCAGAGACAAATGAAATTTTTTGTGCAATGCAATTGGGCATCAACAGGTTTTTGTCTCTGATATGACATCATTCTCAAAACTGTGTGTAGTTCAGTGTTCTTGCGTTTGCTCCAAAAATCCTTTGACTTTTTCTTGTTATTTAGCTATTTTTCTACTTAGTTTTGATTATGATAATGATCCTTGAAAATTGCCACTTGCAATACATTCATAAATACATACTCAACTTTTTTTAACAATACATAATACATACAATACATATATACCTATTTCAAAAAGGTTGTCCTTGGTTTTGGTGCATGCTGCATAGTGAATACCGCATACCAAGACTGAAATGTATTATGGACAATTTGTAATTGGGTAACAAGAGGCTTTACTAATCACAGCGGGCCTCGCGCCCCTCCACAAACAGCACTTAAGAACCTATGTCAGTCCTGTTGGTCAGCGGGAGTTCGCGCGAGTCTGTTCGATAATTTTTCAAAATGGCGGAGGCGTTCAGTGTTGAAGAAGTAATTGAAAAAGTCTTAGAATCCGACGGCGAATATGAAGATGAAGACAAAGATCAAGTGGAAGAAGAAACATATAGTGCTGACAGTATTGTCGAAGATTGGTTGAATAAATTTCCTGCTATAGAAGGGTTGAATCTCGAGCTTTTTAGGGATATTGCAGGAGAGGTATTGATGCCCATAGTGAAGCAGTGCTCAGTGAGTTGTGATCACGGTGAACCTCAGGCTAATGAACGCTCTAAAGGTAAGGGAAAATGTGTTTCACAGCCGGCCGTTGAGAATCATTCTGTATTACAGACTTACTTGTCTAAAATATTTACCAAATGAACAGTCAATAGATTACATAATTGTACATAATAAGCTTAATTTGTTAAGTTTACTGTATATCAAGCTTAGGTACATTTTAATATGACTTGTCCTGCATATATATTGTTTCTTGGAGAAATATGTTTAGTTGACCTCTTTTGCATTGAACAATATTTGCATATTGTGTTAAAAAAATGTATGGTTATTTACAGCTGTTAAACTCCTCACCTCAACAACAATTAATGCTGCCTCAGTTTTAAGAAGTGAATCTTTGCTGTGGATTAAATGGATGCATACACGTCTTGGTGGTAAGGTAGCGTTTAGACGTCCATATCATGCGAAAATAGTCAGGTGCATTCCATATGAGGTATTTAAGACTGCAAGGCGTGTGGTGTCAGAAAACAACACTGGAAGCTTTTTCAAGCCAAGATGCTATGTTTGCAAAAACAACAAAGCTGAAGTAATTTCCTTCACTTCTCTCTATTCATGTCAAAAATTTTTTTCATTGATTTCTGCATTGAGTGTTAGAGCGATTAAGGCATATTTTGTCAGGAAACTAAAAGGAAAAGATAGGGAAGGCCATACCGTGAAGCTTTTGGTTAATGAAAACAAACAACTATGTCTGACATACTGGATAAAAAGAGGGCAACTTGATATCTCCTTCGAATATGGAGAATGGAACACTAAGGACTACCCTTTCCACAACTGCAAATTTGATCCAAACTCTCTCCTTAACCATGCCAAAGATGCTCACAACCTGTCTGAACTACTACAGTTATATTAACTACTCCATCTTCAAGTACATACCTGGCCTTGATTCATTATGTGATATCCCTAAAAATGGTCTTGATGAAACCCTTCTCTCTATCAACAACCAAAACACCAAGAACAACATATAAACAACAAAAAGGCTCTTTTTGGAGCCACCCATTTTATAAAAGTGAATGGTACTACAGTACTTCATATACATTCAAACACATTCATTAACAGAATGGAATTAAGAAATATAAAATGGCCGCGCGTGTCTCTGTCCTCTGATATAAACACACTTGGAGATGGAAAGCAATAGAGAAGCAAGCTTAGAACGCGAGTGTTTCTCTCCTGCTTCTCGAGTGTTTTTATCTTCCAGCATGTTTATATCAGAGGACAGAGACACGAGCGGCCGTTTTATATTTCTTTTATAAACTTTTTCGAGCGCACCAATGCCAAAGGCAGACAAGCCGTGTCTCTGTCCTCTGATATAAACACGGTAATGAGTCAATCAGAGTGCACGTTACATATAAAAACTTTTATTATCAAATATACAAAATTCTAATCTTTTTGTTATAGATGAATACTTTATTATTAATAGTTAATTAATATTATTAATACTTAATTATTCATAGGTGAACAAAACCACAATTTTAAGGATAAGACTGAGCAGACAACTTCGAACATTGTTGAGTATAAGGCTTTCCTATAATGTGCATTTTAAGAATTATTGTGAGATTATTTACAAAATGAGCAAATATTACAACATGGATTCCTGAAGACCCAAACCGAAGTATGGGGATACACCTTTCCCATCAACCTTTGGTTAACATCCTGAAGTTAGATCTTTCCTGGGGTCAGGTGCCTACAATGTGAAGTTTACCATTGCAAAATAATCATAAAGAACCAAACTAAATTCATTTGGTACTATTATCAGTGCTAATCATTATTCACAGCTGGTTTAATCAAGCATTCTATTATGCCCTCCTCAAATGCCAAACTGTTTTTGAAATAACTTTTTTAGACATACTTGCACAGTCAAGTTAAAAAAAATGAATGTTGACTTTATTTGAGACTTATTAATTACACAAAATAATTTATAATATTATATGCAATATTTATTGTCCTGATAAGTCATAATAAAACAGATAAATGACACTGGCAAAATGCAACAGTTTTAGAAAATTGAATCAATGGCATACCTAAAAAAATTGTTACAAGGTTAATAATAAGATACAAGACAACACATACATCACAGCTGCCTAATATTAGCTGTCCATTCTTTTAGAATAAAAATAAATCTCAGTCATACAGATAAATAATAATTTTGAAGTATTTTTCATATAATCCACCAGACAAGTGAAATACCAAAAGTATATGCATCTCATTAAGTCCATTCCTTTAATTTATGCACAAAAAGTTGTCAATTATAAAAATCAAAATTGCATTGTGCATTTCTGAAATAAAGATTGATGTCATACATATATGGAACCTTTACAATTCAGAAAAGAGGCAGATTCCTGATTTAGTACTATAATTGGCATTTTACTGAAAAATGAATTGGATGCCCCATGCGGAATGTATTAGCCATTATTGAGTGGGGCACTGGGTACTAATCAAAGAAATATTGATTTGATTAAGAAGCGAACACTTTCACATGACAGGCAAACCAGAATTATTAATTATTAATTCTGGTTTAATTCCTTGTCACAAATAATTAAAATTATTTGTGACCAGGCCTGCACACTAAATCACTGAAGTGGTAAAATTAGCTTTTTGTTAGCCTTGAGCCCGTGCATTAATCTCCTTTGGGAAAAACCTTTCAAATGATATTTGAATATACATTCAAAGAATAAAATAAGCAATGGATTAATGTCCATGTAACTTCTTTGTGTTATGAACAATGCCCAAGTAATTTCTTTGCACTATTGAAATATAAACTGAACGATGCGCTGTTATGAGAGGGGAGGGAGGCTCACTTCAGCCTCTTAATGTACATGTTACTCACTTGATGCTTTAGATTTATATACACTGTAAGTTTCTTTAAAAGTTAGATCGAATCTTTCAACAGGAAAAATCATTAGCTATACACTACCCCACTAAGGCAGATATTGGTATGCAATTTTTCCCGTCAAGGGTTAGGCTTACCAGTTAGCCATGTTCGCTTCACGCTGATTGGCTAACGGCATTTTTTCGGCGGATTAGCTAGTGGGAATCATTTGTTTAAAATATTTTGCTCTGTATATAATTGAATTCAGAGATTTAATAATACATTCCAATAATCATCTTCAAGAGGAAACCGGCTGCAATGGATTGATGGATCGATCAGTTAATCAAAACTACATCTTTTTTTCTTTTATTCATCTGAGTGTAACATCTGTGATGACACAAATGATCATATATCATGAATTTGATAGTTAGGAATGCAAACACTAAAAGTGTACAAATATCACTAAATACTGTTAAATTATGCTAATTCTATTGTTTTCTACTGTTTAATCAGCACTCTTTTGTAGAAAGTAGTGCAAAGTGTTGCACGCTTTTAGTGTTTGTACTCTAACTGGTAAGACAGTCTCTATGCAATGCCATTTTTGTCAGTGTTTTACAATAGTTTCATATTCCTCAGAAAATAAGATATACAATGTAAGTTGCTTACAATACAATTGTTCGACATGTTGCGGCTTATATTCTTGTAAAATGTCCCTGACAATATATATATACATATTAGTGAAAATGCAAACCAAACTTTTGAATATCACTTTTATTTTATCTAATGCACATACCTTGTAGTTTTTGGCCAATAGAGTCCTTTAGCATTGCAATGAAAACTATACATAAAATAAAATTCCAGTGGGGAGGGGTGGGGTTGGGTACTCCCCTATATTTTGTATATGGGTATGTGTTGCCCTATAGATACAAGATAGATATTATAGACAGTTGATTAAGCATGACTTTTGTAAAGGCTTAAATCTTTTTATTGAGAAAGTTGAACTTGTTTTGTAATAGGAGATCGTGACCCATGAAAGTGGAATCAAAGTGTCAATTGAAAACAAAAAATCAATTAGGTTGAAAATTCATGCCAATGTCTTGTTTTTGGTACTATTACTCATCATTGAAAAAATGTGTCTCTTAAAATAAAACAGCACATGCAGCCAGCCAGAGGCTGGAATGGGCTCATGGTATTTCTAGACATTTACACGTGGCTTAATTTAAGATCTATGTTAGGGCATATTTTTTTTACTTTTTGTCTGGTATAGGGCAAGGTTTTTGAGGAGGATAGGATAATTAGGTTCCAGGATTGGTTGTTTTAGTGCGAATAAGGCTGTAATGCTTTCTGCAAGCACTAGGTAGTCTAGTAAGTAACAATAGGAAATACTTAGTCGAAACCCTATTAAGCGGTCACCCACGGGACTTACCCAAGTGACCGCTTAATAGAGGTGGACTGCTTAATAGAGGTTTTGCTAATTCAATATTTACTCAAAATATTTCTTTATACAACATTGCATGACTACACAGTTCATGCTTGCTATTAAAATTACAAAACAATTGACATTGCATATATAAATATGATCTTTTTTACAATGTTGAACAAATTCTCAGTTGATTTGGTTATTTGTAGTCGAGGTGACCGCTTAATAAATTAGGGAAAATACAATGCAATTTACAAATTAGGACGTTATTAAGGTGACCGCGTCCGCTTAATAGAGGTGACTGCGTCCGCTTAATAGAGGTGACCGCGTCCGCTTAATAGAGGTGACCGCTTAATAGAGGCCAAGTTTACAGTGTACATGAAAGATGAAATTCGGGACTTTAGTAAGTGACCGTTGAATAGAGGGTGACCGCTAATTAGAGTGCTGCTTAATAGAGGTTTGACTGTAGTCAAATCTACTGAACAACTGATCTTTGGTCTGGAATGCCCTAGATTGTAATTCGTTTTGTCTTGAATAGTGTGGGGTGCTAGGGGTTGGGGTTGGGATGGGGGTTGGGGTTGGGGTGGGTGTACATGTGCATGTGGGGACTGTAATGCACATGACCTAGCTAGCATGTTATTAATTCTAAATTGTATGACACAAGTCTGGGGACAGGACAGCTAGCAATGGATATACGACTTGTCTGTGCCATCTTATTATTAACCTTATAAGCACTATCCCTGTACAATTTCCTATACTTTCTTTTACCCGTTATACCCCCACTATAGTAAACAGCTACACTACGACACATATTTTCATTGGAACTCTCATATTTTTTTAATTCAGATTCATATTTTTTGTGTGTAATTTTTTTAGATATTTCATTCTCCATAAACATTTCTGTGATTAGCTTTTTACTACATCTTGTCAAAACTGTATCAATCAGCCCAACACTTGCTGCCCTTTTACTTCCCCCATGAATTTCCTCAGCTGCCTTGAATGTACTATTTCTTCTCTTTCTGCCTGTTGTCTCTCTTACTGTCAAACTCCCATTTCTAAAATCTGTCACTTTCTTCCTTCTGGTCTTCTTCCTACCTCTGCCTAACTCCCTCGCAATGTCATCTAACTCCTCTACTTCTTTCACTGTCTCTGCTATCTATAATTTATATCATGTAAGTTAATATTATAACTGCCAATAACAGAGCAAACAAATTGCCTCTATATTTTTTAGTACTCAAGTTATTTTGTATATACATGTTGATATTAAAAAATCAATGACAGTCAAACTATGACTGTATATAAATACCTATAGTGAAAAAAACACACATACAGATGCATTGTTTGAATATTAATTGCATTATTTGATAACAATATTCAATGACCAATCAATAAATCAATTTAATTTTTTTAGTGTGAACCATTTAATGAATCTTCGCTCTGCTCGGCTAAGTCAGACAGCTCGGCTCTGTCCGGTCGGGAGCTGGGCCATCAAGGGCTGTACAGCTTTTCGAAGCGGCGTGGCTCAGCTCGACTAAGCTCTGCATTGCTCAGATACACAAGGCTCAAAACAATCATGCAAGAAAAGGTTTGGACCATAGTTTTTGCATAAATTTGTATATATTATATTTTAAATCTCTAGATTATTTGGCACAAACAAATTAAAAATCTTGAAAATGTCAATCCAGCTGATGCCCATGCACAGATTTGTATCTATGGATGTTATTCAGTTTTAAAACTCGATGGCATAAATGAATAATCGAGTCAAATAATGCAACCTAAAAAAAATAGGTGATAAATTATGTAAATTCCTTTGTTTCCTATAAATTAATAATGCAATAAACTATTAATGAATTAATTATTGGAGAATATAAGACTTATTGGCTAAATAAAAATAACATGTAGATGTAGATTTCACGGACGGACGTAAGTACCTAAATTAATAATGCAATAAACTATTAATGAATTAATTATTGGAGAATATAAGACTTATTGGCTAAATAAAAATAACATGTAGATGTAGATTTCACGGACGGACGTAAGTACCTAAAGCTTCACTTCAATAATCTAAAACTACCTACTTTCCTTCTAAAAAATAATTTATACACTTCTTTTAAATTTCTACTTTGATTTATATCAAATCCTTTAGAATCCTTTCAACTTGAAATAAGAAGCTTAGGCTTAAGAGCTTAAATCCGTTAAACACGAAGAAATTGATGTCAGACTAGGTAGTTAAATCACCCCTTTAAATGCTTTAAATAGCCAAAATCTTACCTTCGTGTCCAATCTAGAAAATTGGACCCTCTTCGCCGCTAATAGTTTTCTCTTCTCCTCTATTTCTTTCTCGAGTTCATTGACTTCAGCATCGAGCTCCTGGATCTTTCTTCTCTTCATAACCTCCTCATTCCTCCTTTCTTTCTGCAGCTTCTGGTACTTGTCAACACGAAACCTTCGTCCCTTTGTTTTGACCATGTCGAAGTGATCTTGTAAACAGACGTGTACAAACACAAAGTTTCAAGAGCCACAGCGCGCCATCAGAAGTAAAAATAAAAAAATGTTTTAGATCATAAATCAACAGAAAAACAAGGTTTAGAAGTGATGAAACTTAAAACGGCGAAAAAAAAATGAGGCATTATTGTAGGCATTTCAGCCATTTCAGTAAAAATTGTCTAAAAGGGCTAGAAAGAGCACACAAAACCAACAACTCATCCAAGCGAAAACATGGCAGATTTGGTATCGTTGCAAAGCCCCGTTCCCGCTCAAGATTTTCCCGCCATCCGATTGCTCCAGACCGAAGATCCGAGGCAACTACGAAGACTTAACTGAAGCGATTCGGACAAATGTCGTTAATCGTACCCAGGCTCCCAAAATACCATCCCGTCCAATATGGCGAACGATGACATTTTAAAGTGCTGTTTGTGGAGCCGCGCGGGGCCCGCCGTGAATGTTGATTCTCTGTTTTCTCTCAGTTTGAATCTAAGTAGACTTTTTCTGCAACTTTTCTACTTATAACAAATACCCAAAATTTGATATCCATCAGGCTTGTAAAAGCAGGAGTCTCCTCATGGATACAATCAGAAAGTTCCTACGATATTCTTAAGTGATAGCGTAAGAGGACAAATTATAATATGAAGTTATAATGTTATTATATTTTTCTTTTTTTGAAAGATGAAAATGAGGATAAATTATTTATATCCGATGGCAGTGAATTCCAAATCTTAGGCCATTGGCAAAGAATTGTAAATTTCTTTATATTAGTGCGGCACGAGTGCAATCTATATTGACTACTGAGCGAGTATTATAGTTATGAATTTGCACCTTTTTACAAAACAAGCTGGAAAATGATTGTGGCAATAAATTATGATGGTAACGAAACATGAATTTAGAAATATAAAAAGTCTTTAGCTTGAATATGTCAAGGATTCTGAGTCGAGAAGACGGGTGGTATGAGCACGAAAAGTTGAGTTAGTCAAGGCACGCACTGCACGTTTTTGCAGAAGAAATATCCTATTTAGATTGGTGACGTAAGTAGACGCTCACACTGTGGTACAGTAACTCAGATACACTTATATAAGTGTATAATATAATGATAGCTTGGTTTTAGGTGATAAGTAAAATCTAGACTTATAAAGTATTCCTATTGATTTGGAAATTTTATTACAGACATGATTAATGTGAAATTTCCAGTTTAAATTTCCATCAATGAATACACCTAGAAACGTGTTTTTGTTCAAGTAATTTGGTGTCATAAGAAAGGGAAAAATGTCCAATTGTTGCTTTTGCCTTGGTTTAAAAATTATATAATTTGTTTTCAAGATGTTAACAGATAACTTGTTTGCTTTCATCCAAGTGTCTGTACTGCTTAACTCGTTATTAATAGTTGAAACTAAATGTGCAATATTGGAATGTGAGTAAAAAATACTAGTGTCGTCTGCAAAAAGCATTGTTTCTGTCAGACTAGTGGCATTGGGTTGATCATTTATATAAAATACGAAAAGTAGAGGTCCTAAGACTGAGCCCTGTGGAACACCGCAATGAATGAGGTAATGGGAAGAACGAATTTGGTTGATCTGAACAAATTGCTGACGATTCGAGAGGAATTCCACGAATGCCATAGTGTTAACCAGAAGATTTAATGGTTCAGGTTGTCAAAGGCTTTGGATAGATCTAGAATAAATTCATTACTATCAATAGAAGTTTATATTTTATTAACTAGATGGATAAGAGCATGAGAAGTTGAATGGCTGTTACGAAAACCAAATTGCAAATTGTATAATATATCAAATTGCTCTGCAAATTTAATAAGACGAGCATAAAAAGCTTTTTCAAAGAGTTTTGAAAAACTTGGCAAAAGAGAAATTGGTCTGTAATTGGAGAAACAATTAACATCCCCTGATTTATGGATGGGAATAATTTTAGCGATTTTCAAGTCGTCTTGGAAAATGCCTTTGGCAAAAGATTGGTGCATAATATAGGTTATGGGTTCAGCAATTAATGAAATTGTGTTTTTAATGACGTGCATCGTTATGTCGTCATAACCTGGGGATTTCCCAGATGGGAGGGAAGGGCATATTTCTTTAATTTCTTTTGCACTAGTCGGTTGAAGAACGAATAATTGATTGTTATTTACCTGGAGGAATGATTTCACTGAAGAATTTACTGTGGGTATCTTTGTAGCTAAGTTAGATCCAGCAGAGAAATACTGACAAAATTTGCAATTTCCAGCGGGCTATTAATTGTTTTGCCATCATATAGAAACAAGGAAGGCAAGGAGGTTTTTGTCTTGCACTTATTCAGGACTTCATTTATCAGATTCGATGTCCGTTTGTGATTGTTTTGAGTTTCATTAAACTATCTTTCATAATATTCACGTTTTGCTATCTTAATCAGATGATTAAGTTTGTTTTTGTAGGATTTGTAATGGAAGTCACGATTAGGATTTGGGTCAGTGATAAATTTCTTATATAACCTCGATTTTTTTTTTGACAGATGTCAGCAGTCCTTTTGTAATCCACGGAGAGAAAGGTTTTTAAATTTGTTATTTATAATAGTATTTTGTGGAAAACATTCATTGTAAGTTTGGCTATAAATAGAATGAAAAGAGTTGTAGGCTTTATTTGGATCAGATTTTTCTAGAATATTGGACCAATTGATCTGTGAAAGAATAGATTGGAATTTATTTAAATTTGTTTTGCTAAAGTCTCTTTGAATGAATGAATTTTCAGTGCATTTACGTGGACATAGTTCATTAATGAACGCACAGATAGGAAGATAATCAGATATGTCGTTTAAAATTATACCACAATGCTTTTTTCGGGAGATATGATTGGTGAAAATATTATCAATAAGTGTCGCTGTATTTGAGGTGATCTGAGTAGGTCTAGTAATAAGAGGGAGGAACATGTGCACGAATAACATATCAACAAATTCTTGAGTAGGAGCATGATCATGATAGTAAAGTAGATCTAACTTGAAATCGCCCATGATATAACAAAGTTGGTCAGATTTAGTAATGTTGGAAAGAATTTCATTAAATTTTTCTAAAAAATGTAAAGGGTTTTGATTTGGAGGCCGATACACAGTACCTATTATAATGTTTTTCCCATGAGGATTATCAATTTCCACAAAAATAGATTCAGTAATGTCAGGTTCTGAAAGATTGCAATCATAACGTATTTTACAATCAAAGCTATCTTTGAGATAATGTCCTGTGCCACCACCAGTTTTACTACTGCGATGGTTTGAAATAAACTTATATCCTAGAATATCAACCAAATCGGCAGTAAGATCATTTAGCCATATTCCGATATGAAATTTTGAGTTAAACTTTGAGCATTGAGGTGTAACAAAGAAAAACTGTTCTCATGTATGCTAGAACTAAGGCGAGGATTTATATCTTCTTCAATGAAATATTCACAAGAGGGAGGACAAAATTGTAAATTTAAGTCATGATCGGGAAATTGAGAAAAAGTCTTATGTTTAAAAGGATCATCGAGAGGGTTGAAAAGTAAAGTTTCGAGCCAATCGTGATTGTAATTTATAGGACCATGGGCTAGTTCATAAAGAGCTAAGTGACAAGAGTTATTGTCTAGATGATTAAAGGGAAGATATGTTTGTAGCATGAATTAAGTAGTTAATGAAATGTTTACATTGAAATGAAATGTTTACATTTATATAGTGCAAATATCGATATGAAAATCATCAAATGCGCTTAGAGTTTGTTAGTAGGAAGGACAGACTGTTGTACTGGGCGACAATCCCCTACTCTTTTCAAACAGTACAACAGGATATTTTACGTCCACTATGACAAGCAGGGTTAGAGTGAAAGCAGACAGGGCCTATGGTTTAACGTCCTTATCCAAGGTCTAACCTTTTTAGATCTAATTACAAAGGCAGCAATTTCTCCTCGATTATTTAAGAGGAGATTTTTTTCAATGACAAGCAATAATGGCAAAAAGCGCCAAAAACTAGACCTTCGTGCGAGTTTTAATCCAAATTTTCGTTCTGGATTTACACTCAAATTCTTTTTCTACTGGTTAAAAACTGATGTACCAAGATAAAATACCTGTTTAAAACAGATTTTTGAATTGTACAAGACTTTTTCTTAAAGTTGTGTTGGGATTAAGCTTTTTCAAGCTGAATATAAAGAAAACATACAGCAAAATGAGCAAATAAAGGGCTGAACCTCAGTTTCGATCCAAATTTTCGTTTTGGATTAATACTTTGATTTAATCTTTATTGGCCAAAACTACTTACAAACAACTTAAACTTTCTGACAGAAATGATTTTAATTCTGTACAACGGCTATTCTTCAACTCAGGAGTTTTTGGCGTTCACTGCTCGAACTTGAAAAAAATCCCCTCTTAAAGCCCTGAGTGTTGGTCCGGCCGGGATTCGAACCCCGACCTCCCGCATGAGAGACCGACGCTCAACCAACTGAGCCTTTGAAACAATATAACTTAGCTTTATGTAATGTTTGTAAATATGTTCATTCTCCTTGGAGAATGTCCTGTTCTTCATCCTGTTGAAGATCATAGATGTCATTTATTGACTTGATTTGTATTGGACAGGTTTCCTCAGATTTACGGAGGTAGATTTTGAAGTTCTTGATCCAGCAATAACTGTAATGATATTGGCTTTTGAATTTCTTGGCATCAGAGGATAACTCTTGCAGCTTGGGAGTTAAATGATCATAAATACGTACATCACATGTGGAGATGTTGCCTTTGCAAGCTCTAACCAGACATTGTGTTTTTTAACAGGAACTGGGACTTGAAGCTGCTCTGACAGTGATTTGATTTGTTCATCTAAATGCAGACGGAGTTTCTGCAGATCATCCGCTATCAGAAGATAATCGATCTTGTTATATTTCTTACTAGCAATGGATGACAGAGATCCAGAGGAAATTTTTGTCACCCACTCGGCATCAAAAAGGTCTAGGAACATTTTTACCTCGTTCAGCTTTGTGAGGTCTTTCTCTCTTAAGGCCACCGCCTTCAATAACTGGCCACAACGTTTTAGGCTATGCCCAAGGTTAAGGACCAATGATGGAATATCTATTTCTTCTCTCTCGACAGGGTCAAAATTGCAAACCACTTTGACCCCAGCGAGCAGGGGCTCGAACCACTTTGTATCCAGAAAGTCGTCTAGATCAAGACTATGTGCTGTGTTTGCCAGCTGCCTCATCCTCTGGCTGACATACTGCTTATTGTTGACTCGAACCTTTTCCAGTATGTGAGCCCCAAATCACTGAATGCTCTTGCTCTTTTTAACTGCTGCACCTACTTCGTCACCCCGTATTTGATGAGGTTTTCATCATTAACCAAGAAATCAGGTGAGATCAGCATTTTTGACTGTTGCTTGATATGTGGATTTTTCTCTTGGCCCTTTGGCTTGAATTTGCATGTTTTGCAGTGTCGCCAAATTTCGTCAGATTTGGAAAAAAAAACTGTGGGTGCATGGTGAGAAATCGTCTGCTGATGATTTTTGGTAGTCTGACGGATTTTTAACCACGATGATCTCGCCTTTTCCCATGGTGATCACAGAGCAGTTGTGGTGATAATCACCAAGTAGCCATACTTCATCAAAGATCTTTTCACATTGTGCTTTCGTCCCTTGATTTTTAAGGGACAATGCTGCTGATATTTTCCCTTGGCTGTGTTTTCGTTCTTGATGTCTCCTGAGTTTCTCTACGAATGGCTGTTGGCAAAAAAGACATACGTGTACGGTTTTTTTTGTGATGCTGATCTTTGATGCATCTGAAACTCCATGAAAAAATAAAAAAAATAAATAAATTACTTTGTGGACTGTGTGGCTGGAGCAATTTCAAGAGAGCTAGCTAGGGTCTTTATTTCTTCTTTACTCAGCCAAATGAAGAGTGCATGAATAGTTAAGTGCTTCATTTGGGAGGATAATATCTTTTAGCATTAATCTAGGCAAAAATGGATTGTAGTGCACACTAGCTGTCTCAGAAATGAATATCTCGGTTGAGTCTAAGTCTTTACATTATTTCCTATTACAAGCAAACCTTTAGCACACATTCTTGAGTTACTGTTTTGTTCCTAGATATCAAAATAATTGTATGTTATGCAGGCATAATTGTATTGATGTAATATAACAAAACAAAACAAACATAGACAAAAACAAGAGCAAAATAATTTCGAATTTTCGATGCACTTTTATTGCGCAATGCTCAAGTGTCAAGTAATTCAGTCTTTTTTAAAATTGTGCGCGCAATTTGAAACCAACAAGGATCGAAAGTAACTGTGAATCATAAATTTCTTGGTCTGGGCAATCACAAAACAGGGGAGCCGATAAGGTGCGCGCACACTCTAGTGTTTTCTGTTTTCCATGTATTCTATTCATTTATGGTCAATAGCTGCAAAACGTTTACAGACCGTAGAAAAAATTATTGAAAGGAAAATGTTTTCATCTGTGTCAGTAGATACCTTTTCATCTTCAGCATTTTCTTCTTTTCTCTTCTTCATTCTGAAATCAGAAAGATGGAAATGAAGTGTTAACGAGACAAAATTATCTAGTTGAAAAACATGAGAACGAAAGAAGAAAAAAAAGAAAAAGATGCTCGTGACGAATCAACAATCTTGAACTCCAGCTTAGTGCTGAGTTAACTAAACTATCTCATTGCTTATCTGCAAACAAATTAACACTTAATATAGATAAGACTAGCTTTGTAGTATTCCATTATCATCAAAGGAAAATATCACATAAAATGTCTCTTATCATAGGCAATAAGCCTATTAAACAGGACAACCATGTAAAATATATTGGAATGATATTTGACTGTAACTTAAACTGGAAAAAACATATTTGTGAATTATCTAAGAAAATCTCTAGAGGTATTGGGATAATATCTAAAATCAGACAGTTTGTCAATTGCAATATCCTAAGTTATATTATTCCTTAATATATCCTTATCTGACTTATGGCCTTTTGCTGTGGGGAAATAATTACCAGACTACTCTAAGACCAATTGTAACCTTACAGAAAAGAGCCATTAGAATTATAATATCCTCAAAGCCAGATGATCATTCAGAACCACTCTTTAAAGAGTTAGGTATACTTAAGCTCTCAGACTTAGTCTATTATGGGAATGCTCTTTTCATCAATTTCATAACAAACTGCTTCCCAAAGCTTTTGACAATTTCTTTATACGAATTTCATCATTGCATGGTTATAATACTAGACTGGCTTCTAGATCTTCTTACTATATTGACACTGTAAGGACTAACTATGGCAAATGTAATATCAGATTCTCAGCTGTTACTATTTGGAATAATTTATCTGAAAATTTAAAAAGTCTTCCTCTATTAAGGTCATTCAAAAAATCTCTAAGAACAAATCTACTTGATTCTTATAGCTCTTAATCCTCTCAATATAATTTTCTGAATCTTCATCTGGCATGGGGCTTAATTATTCTATTTATTTGTAATCTACCTGACCTGTTTATTTATTTATTTTTCTTCTTCTTCTTCTTCTTCTTCCTCTTCTTCCTCGTTTTCACCTATTTATGTATTTGTATTTGTACAGTAGTTTTTTCACTGTCTCCCAAATAATTCTTTTCCTTCTGTACTTGAAATCTATGTAATTCAACCCATGAAACAACAATCGCCTTAATTCGTTACCTCTCCTAATTGCTGCTTGGCTCGATTAACTTAACAGTTATTTCAAGCAGCAATTACCTCTCTTCTTGTTTAATATTCTATTGTAAATTATTGATGTAATTATGTAAGGTATAAATAAAGTTGTTGTTGTTGGAGCATTGCATTGAAGCAATGCCGATTTACGGTGGCTTGATCGAGTTTTTCAGTCGAGCTACTTGAGTGAAAACTGTTTGTTCATGAGCAGCCTGATGGTAGATTAAGTATCACAACCTTATTAGACAAAGATCAAAGTTTATAATAATGTATGTTACATGGAGATCGGCTCTATTATGGTGACACATTAAAAGAATTCCCCTTTTTACATATTCTCGATTTTAATGAGTTCTAGGCTTATTCTTGAAAAATGCTTTTGTGGTCTTGTAGTTCACATCATTGCATTTCGCTCTAGCGAATTAATCAAATTCTGAGAGAGCGTTTTAAAGATATCAATGATGAGAGATTTTAACTGCAAAAATCAAGCGTAAACAAAACAACTCTTTGAATCTCCTACAATTAATTGCTGAAAGAGACAAGAGAAATCACATTGATCGATATCGAGAAAGTGAGCCGAGTTGTGTATGTTGACATGATCATTTTGCTTATGTTGCCCAAATTTCACTCTATTGTTACATAAACTGCAATATTTAAAGACCCCTTCGATAAATATTGTTTACAAAATTAGTATGGTTTGGTTTAGGTAAGAATTGATATGATATAGCGTTTTCAAATTCTTGATGAAATTGAATTATTTTAAGGCTCTAAAATATCAGCCTCAAATCGGTATATTTTTCAGCCGGATACAGTGGTCTACAACTCATTAATGCTTCATGCAGCTATTTTGTTTTAGTTTGTTATGTTTTCATGCATTCCAACACTTGATTCAAATTATGGAGTGCATCTTTTCCTTTCAAGCACTGTTCCGAAATATGGTAATTGCTAGAACAAAATTAACATAAGAATGCCTAAAAGGAAAGAAATGTTTTGTCACAGAACAGCAAATGGAAACTTGTCAAAAGCAGAATCATGGGGCAACAAAGTAAAAATACAACGACTTGCTAATATGCTGCAAAGAAATGTACAGTTAAAAATATTTTTTTCTATTTAGTCCAATGTCGCTAGCTGCTAGTTAAATTAATAATAATAATAATAATAAGGAATTTCTATAAATAGACAACCTGAGTGGAGATTTTATTCACACTACGGGTGTAAGATACTGCTTAGCCTCGACCCCAAGACCTGGGGCTTAGAGACTATCTTTATTCATAATGACTTTGAATACTAGGAACAATATACAGACAATATTCATTCAACTGAGAAAACCTTTGATAACCGTACACGCATCACATACAAGGCGCTACATAATTGTGTGCCAATGAAATTCCTGTTGGTCGCCGTATAAAGCGGTTCTGGTTCAATTCCGGAGAGGAATCCAAATGGCATGTCAATATCAAGAAACAAAACGACATACTTGTAAGGGGGAACTACTGAGGGTACTACACATACTACCTGTACTACACAACGGGTGCAGATCCTACTTGTACCATACGTATTAAATGTGTTACACCAAATAATGACATTATAGATACTACTGCTACTACATATACTACAGGACCACCAAAATTCACTTTTACTGAATATACAAACATTGCAACACCTACTACGGGTACTATAGATACTACACGTTTTAAACGTGTTACATGATCTACATGTACTACAAATACTGTACGTAAAGTTACTATGTGTGCTACACCTATATGTACTACATTGTCTATATACTCCATTGATGTACACGTATTATAGATGCTACGCCTACTACTTACATACTGCGCCTTCTGTAGGTACTGCACATACTACATGTACTACACATACACATACTGCAGAACCTATATGTATCCTACGTAATGAATGTACTACAGACGCTAGCATCTACTAATGGTGCTATAGAAACTGTGGCTACTTACAGATACTAAAGGCCCAAAAGCCACTTCTTCTAGATGTGAACAGTTACTACACCTACTACGAGTACTACAGACGCTACACATGTTACACGTGTTACAGGTGTTACATGCACTTTACCTACTATGCGTACTAAAGTTGCTGCATGTCTTACAACTGCAACATGTACTACAGCGTCTACATACTTTGCTGAACGACTACTCCCACAACTTATATACAGCACCTACTAAGGGTACTACACATAGTACATGTACTACACATGGTGCGCAGATCCTACATTTATAATAAGTACTGAAAGTACTATAGATGCTACACCTACCATAAATACTGAGGTTTCTAAAGGCCAAAAATCTGTAATTCATTACATATGCAACAACTACTATTTCGGCGTCGCACTACTCTATCACTGCTACACGTACTACATATGCTACGACTATTACTTATACGGGGCACTTACTAAGGGTACTACACATAATACCTGTACTACACAGGGTGCAGATCCTACCTGTATGTACCATACGTATTAAAGAAGCAACACCTATTAATGACACTATACATACAACGGCTACTACATATACTACAGGGCACTAAACGTCACTTCTTCTACTGCATGTACAACAATTGCTACACCTGCTACATGTACTATACTACACTTGTTAAACGTGTAACATAAGCTACATGTACTACAAATACTAGACGTAATAAAGTTACTGTATGTCCCACACCTACAGTATGTACTACATTTACTACATAATACATCGATGTTACATGTACTACAGATATGCCTACTACTTACATACTGCGACTTCTGCATGTACTGCACATACTACACGTACTACACATGGTACAAATCTTATATGTATCATACGTACTAAATGTACTACAGACGCGCCCTACTTCTACTCAAGGAATTATAGATACTATGGGTACTTACATATAATGAGGGCCCAAAAGCCACTTCTTCTATATGTTAACACCTACTACGAGTACTACAGGCACTACACGTGTTGTTCGTGTTGCAAGTGTTACATGCACATTACCTAGTATGCGTACTAAAGTTGCTACATGGTTTACAACATGTACTACAGCGTCTACATACATTGCTGAACGACTCTAAGGGTACTACACATAGTGCATGTACTACACGTGGTGCAGATTCTACATGTATCATACGTACTGAACGTACTGTAGAGGCTATACCTGCCACTGACACTACAGATAATACAGTTACTACAGGTCAAAAATCCGTTACTTTTACTATACATGCAAAAACTACATCACCTACTATACATATTACAGATACTACACGTGTTACACCTACTATGGGTACTACAGATACTACACGTGTTACCCCTATTACGGGTACTACATAGACTACACGTGTTATACCTACTACGGGTACTACAGGTACTACACGTGTTACACCCACTATGGGTACTACACATACTTCACGTGTTACACCTACTGTGGGTACTACAGATACCACACGTGTTACATACACTACACGTACTATAAATGCTACACCTACTACAGGTACTAAGGTTACTACATACTCTATCTGTGCTGTACGTACTACAGATACCACGTGTAATGCACCTACTGACACTATTACACATACTAGATGTGTTAAACCTACTACTGGTACTACAGATACTACACGTGTTACATATACTACACGTACTACAACTACAGCACTTACTACAGGTACTAAGGTACTACAGGTACCACGCCTACTGCACCTACTGACACTACTACTACACATACTACACGTGTTACACTTACTGGGGGTACTGCATACTACATGTACTATGGTAATCGTACTACACATGGTTCTCATCCTACATGTACAATACGTACTGAGTGCACTACTGATACTACACCTACTATTAATGCTATAGTTACTACGACTGCTACATATGCCATACTCCAAAAAGTCACTTATCTTACTACATATGCAGCAAGTACTACAAATACTACACATACTACACGCAATAAAGTTACAACATGTGATACACCAACAACATGTAGTACATTTGTACCCTATTACAAGTACTACACCTACTGCACTTGCTACAGGTAACACCTACATACACCTACTATACGCGTAACATATAACACACAATATACAGGACGATACGATTCCGGCGTGTATGTACCTCAGGACATTAGGATTCGGGTATTACATGGGTGTAAGAACTTCAGGACATTAGGAATTGGGGTCTTACATATAGATGTATGTAGCTCAGGACATTAGGATTCGGGTATTACATTCATTTAAGAACCTCAGGACATTAGGATTTGGGTCTTACATAGATGTATGTACCTCAGGACATTAGGATTTGGGTCTTACATGGAGTCGTTACCACAGTGAGGGACAGGAGTTGATAGATGCTAGAAAGGCAGAATGGAGTGCTTTGTTTGGTGAAAGTGACGATGAGGATGAGTTCCTTGGATTTCAGATTGAGAGTGGTGACCAAAGTAAGTCTGGAGTGATCGAGGGAGTAGGTGGCTATGAAGGTGAGGTAGATTGGGCGAATGGTGGTGTTGACACAAGGGGAAGAGAAAGGATGGTTGAAGTGAATGAAGTTGGGTTAAGAGGAGTTAATGTGGTAATGGAGAGACTGGTTACTTTTCATGAAGATAATGGTCTCAGGATAGCAAGTGACGAGGAGAAGGAGGTGCTTGAGAAGATGAGAATAGTGTTTGAAGGGGAAGAGTGGACAGAAGTGCCGGGGTTGAAGGCTTTGGATAGGAGGAAGGTTAACAGGGAGGTGCAGATTGTTGATGGTTTGATGCATAATCTTGTGAAAGATAAGATGTCTGTATCAGAGATCAATAGGCTGTTGTATACAGGATCATTTGTTGTTGCTGATAGGTTGGGTTTGATTGGGAAGAAGAAAGGGAAGAGGTTTGACATGAAGAAACCTAGGTGGCAAAGAAGAATTGAGAAGAGCATTGTTGAGTGGAGAAAGGATTTGTCTAGAGTAGAGGAGTTGAGAAAAGGTAATGTGCTGAGTAAGAAGATAATGGACCGGTTGATCAGAAAGTATGAGGTTGTTGCAAAAGGGACAGTAGCTGTGGCTACTTTGCTCAAAGGAAAAATTAAATCGGGAAGCTTGAAGATACAGTGGTATCTGGACAGTTGCACAAAGACTAGACAGAACAATTTGTTCAAAAATAATCAGAGTCAGCTGTACAAGGAATTGGATGGAAAGGCAACCTTGGGGTCACCTGAAGCACCTGATGCTAGGGAGGCAACAGAATTCTGGAGTGGGATTTGGTCGGTGGAGAAGAGGCATAATGACGAGGCTAGTTGGTTTAGAGAAGTGAGAGATAAGACGAGTGATGTGACAAAGCAAGGTGAAGTTTGTATCAGTGTTAATGATGTCCAAGGTGGAATCCGGAAGATTGCTAATTGGAAGGCTCCAGGTCCAGATGGTGTGAGGGGATTTTGGTTTAAGAGGTTCAGATCTTTGCATGGGATGATTGCAAAGAGTTTACATGGTTGTTTGACTAGAGGGCAGGTGCCAGACTGGATGGTGAAGGGTAGGACTGTGCTGATTCAGAAGGATCGTGCCAAAGGAACAGTGGCAAGCAATTACAGACCAATAACATGTTTACCGTTGATGTGGAAGCTTCTCACTGGGATTTTGGCTGAGAAGCTGTATCAGCATTTGGACGTGAATGGGTTGTTGCAGGATGAGCAGAAGGGATGTCGGAAGATGTCGAGAGGGACAAAGGATCAGTTGTTAATTGACAAGGCTGTTTTGAGGGAAGCGCGGGTTAGGAAGAGATGTTTAGCGATGGGGTGGATTGATTACAGGAAGGCATATGACATGGTGCCACATTCCTGGCTTGTGGAGATGGTGAAGGTGGCTGATAATGTGATGGGACTGTTGTGTGGTAGTATGAAGGATTGGAGGACTGTGTTGACATCGAATGGGGAAGTGTTGGGAGAAGTGGGGATTAAGCGTGGAATATTCCAGGGGGATTCACTGTCCCCTCTGCTGTTTGTTCTCGCTATGATCCCCCTCACCATGTTGTTGAGAAGGGAGACCATCGGGTAGAAGTTTGGAAAGGACCATCGGGTGATGAGTCCATGGACGGCGGAAGCAAAAAATTATTGGGGGGGCACTGTGAAAATTGTAAAATTTCGGATTTTTAGCAGCCCCCCCCCCTATCGCACCCTGATTTTTCAGTTATTAGACATAAGTACCATTGGCGTGCTAGTGTTTTATTTTATGTTTTTTACATTCCCTCAATGACTAGTAGTTTTTTACAAAATCATAAATTTACTAGTTTCATTACTTGCGTCATTACTTTGTTTACAATTTTCCAAATACTATTTCCGGAAACAATACAACTGGATCACTTTATATGGGATAGTTAAGTGATGCCTGCCCTTCACTAGGAAAGATCGATTTGGAGAAACTCAACGAACAAATTGGTGGCTGTAGGTGGGCAAAAATCAAAATTTTCCAAAAAAAGACTTCCTTCTTTCATTAACTCCAGCAAAGTCTTGACCAATTTGGGTAAGGCTCAGCTCATCTGTTCTATGCTTGTGCGCATAAAGCAGGAGCAAGTTATTGAGCCTTTCTTGCGTCATCGTACTTCTAAGCCATGTCTTAACTCGCCGGAGAGCAGAAAATGACCTCTCAGCTGTTGCTGTTGTCACAGGAATGGTAAGGTAAATCTGAGTTAGCCTGGCTACCTCGCTGAACAACTTCTTTGTGACTTGAGAAGTATTTAGAACATCGCAAATTGTCCTTATTGATGTTACTTCTTTAATGTTATCTGTAGATGCTGCAATAACATCTGAAAACATTTTCAGCTGACACTCCAGACGGCTTTGATTGATGTCAGCCGAATAGGTCTTAGTGATGGTTTCTGGGATGCTGAAAAATTTGCCATTGGCAGCCTTTAAAAGCATGTTTTCCAAGTCACATACTACTTGGAAGTCCTCCTGCTCAAATCGCCTCTCTAGCTGGTTGTCCACAAGTTCCAGAGCCTCAAAAAACTCCTGCCGATGTAAATCTTTCGGTGACTGAAATCTGTGGGGTTCTTGTCCATTGTCAAGTCGTCTTGGCCTCTTTCTATAACGAGGAAGGGTTGGTTCAATGTTAAGTAACGCGGCTTGCCGAACAGCATCGTCATAAACTGCAGTAAACTCATCCTCAGATCGAAGCCTTTTGTAATAATTCCTGGCTCCTTTACAGGCTTTTTGCGCCTCCTGCACGGATGTATCTTTGCCTTGGAGGCTAACAGACAGCTGCTCAGCAGCGCTAAAGATAACATGCGAGAGTTTGAGTCCCCACAATGTTTGAAAGTTATCCATGAGTGAAGCAATGCCTCCCGCTGCTATCCCATTATCGTCACGCTGATGCTTGTTTATTTCTATCATAGTTTCTTGCAGGATAGAGTAGTTCTTGAGAATTGCATCTATGGCCCCTGTTCTCACAGTCCACCTAGTAGGACATAAGGGCTTGATACCTCTGGCAACCGTGGATTCTTCACCTGATACTAGGTGACCTGATGCATCCATCTGATTCTTAGTGAACATCACCTCATGTTTAGGAGAGAATTTTATTAATCGGGAAATTTCTCGTGCAAGATCTAATGCATCCCTGATGGCCTTAATGTCTCTGCAAGTGTCCTGAAGAACTAGGTTAACACAGTGTCCCAAGCAATGGACTCTCAGTGCAGCTTGCTGTTCTTCCTTGAATCTTTTGGCGACCCCAGTAACTTTCCCAAACATATTTGAGGCACCATCGTATCCTTGCCCTCTACATAGTTCAATAGGAAGGGAACATCTCAAAAGCACATCTTTTATGACTGCAAACAGTGTGGCAGCTGTGGTCTCTGGAACTTGAAACAAACCTATCGGTTCTTCATATACATTGAAATCGCCATCCACCCATCGTAAACAGATGACGAGCTGTTCGTTGTTACTCCGGTCTCTTGTTTCATCTGCCAGGACGGCATAGAAACCAGCAACCTTAACTTCTTCAATCAGCTTTCTCAAAAGGGTGTTACCCATTAGTTTTACAATTTCATTTATGATGTCATGTGACATATATGTGCCATTTTGAAGCCATTCCTTAAGGTTTGGTTGTTCCGAGATACGGAGTTTCAGCAGTTGGTAAAGGTTTCCCTCTTGCTCGACATTGCCACGAAGAGCCAGGCCTTGCCTCGCCAAGAAGCAAACAGATGACAGTAAAGTCAGAAGCAGTTCTCGATTTTTCTTCTGCTCGTTTTGCCGCTGAGTAGTCAGTTTTGCCGCGATGTCTGGTTCTTTTGAAGACAGAATAGCCAGTTTGGCTATTGCTTCCTTGTGACACGCACTTGATTCATGCTCTTTGAACCTACCCATAGCCTTTTTCCAGTTGCAGAAACCAGTACTTATGAATGCTTGCTCCATTTTTGCACTAAATGTGAGCAATCCGTTCCTCT
The DNA here is from genome assembly GCA_029948255.1 of Telmatactis stephensoni. NCBI lineage: Eukaryota > Metazoa > Cnidaria > Anthozoa > Actiniaria > Isophelliidae > Telmatactis > Telmatactis stephensoni. Next base: position 665,224 of record JALIZF010001759.1, on the reverse strand, counting down.
TAGCTTTCATACAATCGGTGCAAAATGCTTTATACGTCGTACTGCATAGGGTCAGCCATTCGAATGATTTGTACCATTCTTTTCTAAAATACCGCTTTTTTAGTTGCTTTCCATGCCCATATTCTTTGATGGTTCGTGTTAAGGTTTCTTCATCCTCTGGTCGGTAGCTTTGTAATTGACAGCATTGACATGTGCAACTTGGATTTGTGTTGGACTCTTGCTCGGATTCACTCCCACTTTCCTCTCCAAGTGCTGGCTCACTTGTATTTCCTAATAGCAAATGATTCAACACAAGCTAAAATGAGCTATGGGCTTTTCGACTGACAAATCAATTTTATTCAGAATATTTAACAGTAAAATAACAGTAGTATTTCTTTACGATAAGTTATAGTTATAATTCAAACACTAAAATTCAATCATTAAATTTAAGTGATATGTTTGTTGTTGTTTGTTTGTTTTTTTTCAGATGACCTATTTTGTTACATGAAAATGGCTACAATATAAGCCCAGAGTAAACTAGTTATCATTTCTGAGTAACTTCCACTCCTCAATACTGCGACTCTCTAGTTCTGGTGACAAGATGAGACTTTTGATATTAGGAAGAAAGTTAATTAAAGCTAATACACCATCTTCATTCATTACACTTGTAAAACTAACATCTAATGTTTCGATTGAAGGGCGTGCCGCAACAATTTGTAAAATATCCCAAAAAGTAAACTGGTTACACCATCTTATATTTAGGTGCTTAATATTAGGGCAAAGATATTCATCAGACAGGATAACAGTTGAGGATTCACGGTCAATATTTATGCACCATTCAATGGACAATAACTTAAGCTTATGTAGTTTAGCCAGAAATGGAACGCTGATTATTGCAAAATTAGAAGTTAGATCAAGTTCTTCTAAGTTTGAGCATAAAGAGAGCTTGTCGTACAAATATTCAATTGAAACTTCCGATAGAAGAGGTTCAAAGTTGCCATTTAAGTATAAATGTTTGAATTGCTGTGCATGAACAAATATGGCATCTAGAGTAGATTTCTTGTAACTGATCAAGCCACAGTCGTCTACACTTCCAAATGATCTCCACATGATATTACTGTTTAATAAATGGTAGAAGTGTTTGCACACTCTCGATAACGGAAGAACATCTCGGATACGGATGTACCGCAATATGTATAATAAGATTTCTTCTGGAAGATCTAGAATAGCAAGTTCACCAGAGCTTGTGTCAGCCTGAGAATTATATTCGTCTAGGAAAACAATAAAGCACCATTTGTGTCAATGAATTAAATCAAAAGCCAGTTTATACTGGCTGAATTAAGTTGAGGTGAGCTCCCAGTGACAAAAGATTACCTATGCCCCTAGATCATCACACATTCCTGAGTGGGAACTACTGAAATATCTCAATTATTGTTTCAAAGCAGTCAAAGAAACTGAATGAATGATACTGTGTCATAAAAAATATGTTTTCCATATATAATCGTCAATCCTGTCGGTCTATAACTATAGAAAAAACGGCTGGTAAAGCTCAATCTTTCTGTAAGCTTACTTTTAATGATTAAGCTTAACTAACAGGAAAAAAATAGTCGCCTCGAATAAAACATGACTAAACATCAAAGCCACAGCCAAAAAGAATAACCACTTGACATTTTATGATCGAAGCACAAATAAATTGTCGAAAATGCACATTTAAAAGACTTGCTTTACTACGTTTACTTGACTTACCTGGAGCTAGTGTTTCTTCACTAACTGAATCACTTGCAGTGTTTTTACTGAAAGACATTGAATTTTCAATTACAGTTTGCATTGAAGATTTCCAAAACACTCTCAAAAGAATAAAATAAATAGATCAATATATATACGGTAAAAATAAATGTACCTTTGAAAAAATGTCTTTATAGACCGCTGCATTTTTAACCTTTGAAATTGGTGGACAACACGGGACAGATTGCACATAAAACTTTGGGCCCTTTGGGTGCGCATGCACAACAACTGACTCCGATCCAGGCTCCAATAAGATGCCAACACACAGGCAACCCCGTCCAGAAAGACGATTAAATAGTGAATAGTCAGATTATCAAAATATTTGAAATAATTCAAGCGATAAAATTATTACAAATTAACTATTCTATTCAAACGTTAATATTGATAGCCAGAAAATTATTGGGGGGGCCAGGCCCCCCCAAAAAAATTATTGGGGGGGCCAGTGCCCCCCCTGCCCCCCCGGTTCCGCCGTCCATGGAGTCATCTGCTGTTCATGGATGACTTGAAGTTGTATAGTAGATCGGAGGAGGAGTTGGAGAGGTTGATTGAGGTGGTTCAGGTATATTCGAGGGATATTGGGATGGAGTTTGGTTTGGACAAGTGTGCAGTGTTGGTATTAAAGCAGGGAACGTTGTGAAGGGATTGTTTTGCCTGATGGTCAGGTAATGAGTGAGATGGACGAGAATGGGTATAAGTACTAAGTGTGTTAGAAGGGGCAGATATCATGCAGAAGGAAATGAAGAAGAAAGTAAGAGATGAGTACTTGAGAAGGGTGAAGCTTGTGGCAAAGTCGAAGTTGTATGGTGGTAATTTGATCAAGGCAATCAATGCTTGGGCTGTCAGTGTGGTAAGGTATAGTGCTGGGATTTTGGACTGGAGTGATCGGGAGTTGAAGGAGATGGATGTAAAAACGAGAAAGAGGTTGACAATGTTTGGGGTCTTTCACAAGAAGGGGAGTGTTCCGATGTTGTACATGAAAAGGAAGCATGGTGGTAGGGGGCTGATCAGTATTGTTGACTGTGTGAGGGCAGAAGAGCTGGGTTTGTTTGGGTATGTTAAAGAGAGTGACGAGTGGATGCTAAAGGTGGTTGGTGAGTCGTTGCAGGTTGGTGAGACAAAGAAGGAGTATAAGAAGAGGGTGCAGAAGGAGAGGAAAGAAAATTTCCTAGAGAAGAGGTTGCATGGAAAATTCATGAGGGATGTGAGCGAGGTTGCTGATGAGCGGTCTTGGCAGTGGTTAAGGGCAGGATATTTGGGTAAGGGCACTGAGGGGTTTGTTTTTGCAGCACAGGAGCAAGCTCTGAGGACAAGGTTTTTCCGGGCAACCATTCAAAAAGAGAATGTGGATCCAAAGTGTAGGGTTTGTGGGAAGGAGGTGGAGTCTGTTGGCCATTTGGCGAGTGGTTGTAGTGTTTTGGCCCAGAAGCAATATAAGAAGAGACATGACCGGATGGGGTTGAGGGTGTATTGGGAGCTGTGTCGGAAGTATGGAGTGAAATGTGCTGATGTTTGGTATAAGGAGGTTCCAGATGAGGTTAGGATTTCGGATGATGGAGAAGTAGAGATTTGGTGGGACAGGAGCGTCGAGACAACACAAAAGATGGAACATAATCGTCCAGAAGTTACTGTGTTGAATCGAGCGGCTCGTAAGTGGACCTTTGTTGATTTCTCGGTGCCTTGGGATCGTAATGTGGTGGTGAAGGAAGAGGAGAAAATTGCTAAATATTCTCCTCTTGCAAAGGAGATACGAAAGTTGCACCGGGTGTCAACAAAGGTGGTTCCGTTGGTTGTTGGTTGTCTAGGGGTCGTGTCTAGTAATCTTGAGGGGTACCTGAAAGATCTGGGTATTCAAGACGTGCTGGGTGGTATGCAGACGTCTGCGGTCATAGGGACCACCCTCATTCTGCAGAGTGTGCTTAGTGGTTATATCTCACTACACTGTAATAGCTTTAACGGCATATGACATCTCTACATTCATACTACATAATCGTTATATACAAGTCGTCATGCCTAAAAATTTAAAGAATTCCAAATCTAGTGTTAAACTAGTGTCAAGGCCACCAGACTTGAGCACTAATCCTAATAAAATTTTGACAGTTCAGCAGGTGAAAAACGTCAGACAGCTCAAGACAGTCAAGGGCCTCAATTGACTAGGTTATAAGGATCATGCCTGTCCAAAAACAAACCAGAGCCGGTCAACGCACGAGATTTAAGGCTTTTGTTGCCATTGGTGACTACAATGGCCATGTCGGTCTTGGAGTCAAGTGCTCCAAAGAAGTTGCAACAGCTATCCCTGGTGCCATTATCCTTGCTAAATTGTTCGTTATTCCACTCAGACAGTGGTTACTGGGGTAAAAAGATTGGTCAACCACACACTGTAGCTTGTAAGGTTACTGGCAAGTGTGGTTCAACCAGGCTGCATCTAATCCCATGCGCGCCCCAAGAGCAACTGGTATTGTGTCGGCTCCTGTACCAAAGAAGCTTTTTCATATTTCTGGTATTGAAGATTGCTACACTTATACCAGGGGACAAACAGCTGCTCTTGGAAACTTTGCCAAAGCAACATTTGCTGCCATCTCCAAGACCTACTGCTACCTCACACCTGGCATGTGGTAGGAAACAGAGTTCACCAAGACCCCATACCAAAAGTTCACTGACTATTTAGCTAAGAATCATGGTCAGAAGTCTGTTCCTTCTGAATAAGCGGCGAAATGCTAAATAACCTTAAATAACCTAGAATGTTGCCCTCAATTAGATGATAAATTAATTGCTGTCTCTTTTGAAATTTTACTCTCTCACCTTTGGACCTGTTTTAATCCTTTTGACTTTATTCTTGACCTAATGTACACATCAATTTTGATCTTATATGATATCATGCTGACCTTTTGACCCAGTTAATAATCTCTCTGACCTTTGGACCTATTTCAATCCATTTGACTTTATTGTTGAGGAAATGTACACATTAATTGGCATTTTCTGATATCATGTTGACCTTTTGACCCAGTTAATAACCTCTGACCTATGGACTTTATTTAATCCATTTGACTTAATGCGTAATCGTTTGACCTAATGTACACATTTCGATCTTCTGATATCATGTTGACCTTTTGACCCAGTTAATAATTTCTCTGACCTTTGGACTTCATTTAATCCTTTTGACCTTTTACTTAATCTTTTGACCTAAGATACACATTTTCATCTTATAATATAAGATGAAAATGTGTATATTAGGTCAAAAGATTAAGTAAAAGGTCAAAAGGATTAAATGATATCATGTTGAACTTTTGACAGTTATAAATATCTGTGACATTTGGAGCTAATTTAATCCTTTTCACTTTATTGTTAAGCTAATTGTACACATTAATTGGGATCTTCTGATAATTCATGTTGACCTTTTGACCCAGTTAATATAATCTCTCCCACCTTTGGACTTCATTTAATCCTTTTGACTTTATGCTTAATCTTTTGACCTAATATACACATTTCGATCTTCTGATATCATGTTGACCTTTTTGACCCAGTTAATAATCTCTCCTACCTTTGTAGCTAATTTAATCCTTTTGACTTTATGCTTAATCTCTAATGACCTAATGTACACATTTTCATCTTATATGATATCATGTTGACCTTTTGACCCAGTTAAAAATATCTGTGACCTTTGGAGCTAATTTAATCCTTTTGACTTTATTGTTGAGCTAATGTACACATAAATTGGGATCTTCTGATAATTTATGTTGACCTTTTGATCCAGTTAATAATCTCTCCCACCTTTGGACTTCATTTAATCCTTTTGACTTTATGCAGAGGAGGGTCGACAGCCTTCCCGTGATGCATTGCGTCTCAAACTATATTATCGTTTTTTTTCGTGATGTCATCAGTCTTTTTTGACCGCCAAACTGAAGACACTAAAGATGGCAACCATTAACACCCGATTTTGTGAGGCAGAAATTGTAAAGGAAACGTCACTTTTTTTTCTTCATTGTATTTCTGACAAAGATGTAAAGATTTTCCCGGCCAGCATGTCTTGCATTGATGTCACTTGTAGACCAATTCATGTATCTTTACCAAATGAAATCGATGTCCGAAGAGTGGCATTCAGTCCAGCTGTTGTGAAAGGCATTCATGTCATTGATTTATTCAAGAATATAAGGAGCCCAGCGTTGATACGAGTGGAGTCGAGTTGTGATATAAAGGTACGATGTAGTGTTAAGCTGTTTAGCGTTGATCTAGAAGGGTGTTAAGCCATCTTGTGTTGTTATTTTATATATCAATTCGGAAGTTTATAAGCTTGATCGCAAAAAATAAGGGGCGTGTTTTACCGAGGCTAATAAGCAAATTGATCTTTCTTTTATTTTTTTTGTTTCTCAACCTAGTTAACTGAACTTATAATAAACGTATAAGAAAGTAATAAAAGTTTGAACCGAATTAAAGTATTGTCGTTTTCTTTGCCTTGTCAGCAGAGCCTTGTCAGCAAGCTTAGTTCAATTTTGAAATTGCACTAAATTTGCATGCCTTTTTTTTTTCTAACTCGGGTTTTTCGCATTTCTTAATAGTTTTATAATAGCAAAACACCTACAAACCAAACCAAATATTTAGCAACGTTGTTATGGGAATACAGCATTTTGCCAGCACCCGCTTCACAGCCTGTTAAACCAAAAACAGACTACGAGCCAAACGACGATCTTGCTGTAGACTTCTTTCTCCCTATTGAGACTATTGATTTCAGCAACAATCCGTGGAAGTGTAATTGTTTTCAGTTACAAAATCAGCCACTTTGTTATGTCTCTTTTAATTCCACTGAGAATGAAATTGTAAGTACTAGAGAGCGAGCTTCGGATGTAACAACAACAAGCACGGGACAGGACGACGACGACGACGAATACGTAAATGATATAACTAGTCCAGACCAGGACGGTGAAATACTTTACAGCGAGCAATTCAAAGTTGTAGGATCGCTATTTGAAAAGCGCTATCAACAAGCACTGTCCATATGTTCATACCAACGATCCCAAAAGATTGAACCGACCATCCGCGCCCTACAAGAGACAAACAATATCTGCGATAAAAATGCGATAAAGTTTGAAGTTTTACATAATGGAAAGTGGTATATAATGGGATACACAGCTTTGCCTAAAATACCAAAATTAACCAAAGCAATCATCTTGAATGAGGTAGTTGGTATAAAACTGGTATCATTAAAGAGAACCTGGATGCGACTTGAAGGGAAGTTTTTTCTATGTGCTATAGTAAGCATTGAAAAGAAAGGCAAATGGGATAAAGATAACCCCAATAACACATATAATTCATCTATATAAGATAGCAAACAGAGTGAGGTGCGGCATTGAGGCAAAATTATGCAAATAAGTACATCATTCGAAAAAGGCACCACCTAGGGGACCAGTCATTATTTACAGGGAGGGGGGCTGGTGGAAATATGGGGGGGGCACCATCATTTTTCATGCACACACTGCATTATTGTTATAAGAGAATGTATGTGGAAAGGGGGGGTGGGGCCATCAAAAATTGTGCATCACATTTCTCATTTCCACCAACCCCCACCCCCCCTGTAAATAATGACTGGTCCCTAATTTGCATAAAGCTTCTGCAATCCTACACTACTGACATGCATTTAACATTTTATTCAATAAAACCAGCCATATAACTGGTCAAGTATCTTGTATAAATGATTTATATCATGATGAATACATTGATTGGCACTGCCTTTGATAAAACAAGGGTTACTCTTAAACTAGAGGGGTAGAGGGTTTCTAATTTTGAAACTCACATTTTATCAAATAAGAACATCTTCAATTTTGATAGGCTGAACAGGTCCCCATTTGTATGATGCTTTATTCATCAAATTTCAGTCTGAAGTTCTTGACCCACTTGTTCTTGCAAGGGGGTGTTTACTGTACTGGTACATCAATACATTTGCTAAGAGTGCAGACAAACCTGTGAAATAGCTAGGAAAAGCAAAACTAGAGGGGATTTCAAACAGGGTACATGTATTATTGTATAGAGTACAAACACTAAATGTGTGCAACATAAATAGCACTAAATTGTGCTAAATTATGCAAATTCTATTGTTGAATTAGTGCTATTTTTGCACACTTTTAGTGCTTGTACTCTAGTAGTTAGGTTCTGATTGAAATGATGACAAAAGAACACAAGGGAATGCATTGGGTGTAATTAATGTGTGAAACATAAAAAAGACAATAATCTTGGGTTAATGAAAACCACTCTAGCACACTAACAACAAACTTCCTTTCCTGGGTTTATAAATATCACTCTCTCTCTATATATATATCACAACAGATAATAGAAAAGGCTGGGCTGGATACATTAATCAAATCTCTTATTAATTTTTCTGTCTTGACAGAAGAATATTTTTATGTTATTCCAATACTATAATCTCTTACTGAGATACAGTCTTCAGCAGTCATAAATAAATCTGAGCACTTAGGTTATTAACAGTAAACAATGATTATTTTGTTGCTGCTCTTTTTGTCAATGACTATATAAACCTGCTTGTAGATTGATTCAAAAACTTTATAGCTGGTGTACAGTAGTTTGATAGAAACTAAAGAAAACATTGAAAATATGTGTCTGCATGTATTAGTCTACTTATTTCACTGCATTTTTGAAATCACTCTAAAGGCAGTGATTCCTCTAGCCTGCATTGCTGGCGGTCTGCGGTTTTGCAGACCGCAGACCGCCAGCAACTCAGGCTGTGATTCCTCCTCTTACATCATTACATTTGCATTCTGACATTTGAAACCTATATATATCCCAGAAAATATGGCATGTACAAAAATGATATAAAAAGATCTTTACTATGCTCTATAACAAGAACTGAGTTTGAGAATTAATAATATGGGCGATAAGAGCTTTAAGGACGTTAAGGATTATTGCATGGCACAGGGGTGGATTCAGAAATCTTTGCAGGAGGGAATGCAAAATATTCAGGAGGGGGAATCACCATAAATCAGCAACAATTTTGAAAAAAAAAACATTGAGAAGAAAAGAGCTAAAAAATTGTCTTGGGGGGGGGGGTTTGTACACCCCTCCCCTAATTCTGAACCCACCACCCGTGCCCTACAAGCCCGGGGGGGGGGGTCCGATCGTAAATGGACGGGGATGCTCGTCGTACCTTTTAGGGGTCAAAATTTGCAATCTGGTACCTTTTAGGGTGTCTCAGACTTAAGTGGACTACCAGAGACATAGCTGGTACCTTTTAGGGACTGTTTGGGGTAAATAAACTACCTAAAATAAGCATGAAAGGGACGATTTCGATGATCTGAATTGAATCTTCAAAGCACATCGATAACAAATGTTTCATTACTTTAATTCTTTATTATTGTTTTTGAATTGGTACCTTTTAGGGGTAGAAATGAATTGTTGCCACTCCCACTCAGGTACCTTTTAGGGGTCATTTTCAAAATTTCCGACGAGCATCCCCGTCCTCTTATATATAGGAGTCCCCCCCCCCCGGGCCTACAAGAGACAATATCTGCAATAAAAATGCGTAAAGTTTGAAGTTTTACATAATGGAAAGTGGTATATAATGGTATACACAGCTTTGCCTAAAATACCAAAATTAACCAAAGCAATTATCTTGAATGAGGTAGTTGGCATAAAACTGGTATCATCAAAGAGAACTTGGATGCGACTTGAAGAGGATCAAGTTTTCTCTCTGTTTTCTCTAATTCTGCACCCCTCACCTAAATCTGCCCCTGTGGCATTTGAAGTTGAACAACTGGTCTGTGCAACCTTTGACGTATGGATGTTTGGTTTCTAGCAGGAAGGAAACTCCTCCCCGCTACAAATATCGATGCATCCTCCCTTCGGTTTATTGATAGTTGGTGGAGACGTAATGGATGTTGTGCATCTTCGTTAAACGATGGCAACTCTTCCCCAGGTTCTCTATATCTCTCGTTCCTTGTCCAATAATAGAATGGGAGATCATGGTCCATCCTCTTGCAAAATTCCCTGAACATTTTTTATATACAAAAGAGAACAATATGAATAACCACATCATCTTTCATAAAGTAATATTGAAGTCTAAGGATCAGTCGTCTAGGATTAAAACACTGTTGAATAACAACCTGTTTAGTAATCATAGCATCTTCTGGAGTTGTTCCTCAAATACATCAAGTTTTTCTATCAGGTTTGTTGTTGTTTTTTTCTGATTCCAAGTAATCTTTCAAAATCGTTCTCAATTCCAACAAACGTTCTCGATTATGCTGTTGTCTACTGATATTTGAAACAAAGTTTAAAATTCCTCGTTGTATTTGTTTAAAGTCCTCTAGACAATTTAGCCTTTCGTCCCTAATGACATCAATAAGATCTTCAGGACTTATAGAATAGATCTTTCAAAGTTATACGTGTGTTCTTTTTTCCAAAAATAATTGTGCTCGCACACATGCACTCTAAAAGCACGGGAATTTGGAACCAGAAATAGATTTTGCTTCCGGTTTATTAATGCGTGTGTTCATCTCCTAAGAAACTAAGTGTAAATCTAGAAAAGAGGGAGAGCATCAGTCATAAATTCAACTTAAAGTTCTATTTACAGACCACTCAGAACGTATTATTTTTCCGTAGCAAATGAGTAAGAGTAAATGGGGGTATTAACCTCCATTGCTAATATACTTAATATAGCACTAAAAATACCCTTTCGGTCCAAGGGAAGGGTGGGTGATAACTGGGGTATTGGTCAACGAGAGGACATGTTATGGGATCTCGAACCACACTACACATAAGGTAGCAAAACGTAAGGATCGTCAGGGAATTTGTGAATATATTTCAACATGCCAAATGGCAGATATTAGAGAGGTTAGCATCACGTACACGGCAAACAGCAGAGATCACATGACCTGCTTTTTTCACGTCTGGCGTTACCGTTTCAATGCGAGGGTGGGTCATTTCGAGTTTTCCGTAAACGCGAAAATCGCTCTTTCGTTTGTGTGCCAAACGCGCAACACCAGGCGCGAAATTCGTAGGTCAATAGACTGGTACACAAGAGGGAGCAAGTTCATTTTGCCCCCGGCACACGCTCCCAAATGTTCAACAGGTTTGATATTATGAAGCATTTTACAGGAAGAAAATTTTGCACCAATATGCAATATTACCCATGCACGTTTTGGTAGCCACGATGGAGTTTACTCCGCGAGAGTGTGCGCGAGAGAGTGTACTCCCTCGTGTGTACTACTCATGTAAACAAATAATATAAAATAATTGAAAATACACGTATACAAAAGTACAAGATGAATGCATTTAATGGTTTAGAAACTTCAGCGTCTTCCGTATGCAGTCCAAGAACTTCATTGTAGCACTTCTACTATTGAAGTAGCGAAGACGTCATAACATTCCAAAAGCTAATTTGATCCAGGTTCACTCGGAGTATGCGGTGCTTAAAAATAATTTTGCTCTGTTTTTCAGAAGTCATTCGTAACTAGACAAAACGCAAGGTGAAGCGGCATATCTGGGAACTGTGGAATTTCATTCCAAAAAATACCAAAGCTACATATTATCAAGGACTTATCATTTTATATATTATTATGATCTTGACAACAAAACGAAGGGCATTGTTCTTAATAGGTTAATATCAACCAGCCATTAAAACTCAGCTCATGATCTGACAACTTGTAGTCAAAACTTCCACACTCCTCACATTCCTTTACCTTACAACTTTAGGCCATAGAGACTTAAAGTCTTTTAACGTGAAAACGTTTCCTAGGAAGCGATGTAGCAGAGAGATGAAAGCCTCTACATCATCAGATGTCCCTGCTCTGGGATGTTCCTCGTAGCCGATGTAACTACTTTCACGCCTTCGGAATTCCATACTCTCAATGTTTGTGGTGATGGCCACTACCGTTTCCCTCGAAAACCCACAGGTCCCCTTGAAAGGCCTTGACAAAAGTAAAGACCACAAAACGTTAATGTGACTGAAACTTTTTCATATGTTGTTTGACATTTCTGATATACCTTATTATAGGAAATTAATGCTCCACAATTAGTGCGACTTAAATTACTGACGCGATTTTTTGAAATTCAAGTTAATTTCGTGGAGCGTTAATTTCCTATAATAAGATATTGTGTACATATGCATATATATTCTAAAAGCCTTGCCCTAGGACAGGAGTATCTCACAGAACTTGGGATGCTTAACGAGACTTAATTATTCCTGATACATTATGTTCATTTGCATATGAAAGGCACATACCTATTTATGTCTATGGTTGAAAAGTCATAACTGACTTTGTGCCAAGGCATCAATTCATCTAAAATCATATTCAGCATTTTGTAATTTCTGCGACAACGCTTCAATTCTCCCAACCCACGTCCATCAGCAGCCTCATGCCAGCCAGCGACAACTTCGATAAATTTTCCTTCAGCTTCATATCCATGTTCCATCAAGAATTTTGCAACAAAAAAGGACAGCATCCTTTCAGCATCCCCCACACACTGTTTGCGTTCTCCGGTAAGGGCAGCATGTGTTAAACCTATGAATAAATCAGTGATAGATAAGTAGCATTTTTACACTGAGCAGCATATCCACATAGTGGACCTTCATCTGCTGCCTTCACACTCTCTTCCTCTACATTATACATTTTTCAGACATTCCAGGGTTTGTGCTGGGATGCCTGCATAATACATAAGGAGTATTCAAGGACTCAAAAGTATTTTTTTCTAATATAGAATCCGTATATACAGAGACACTATTCTTGGACAAATCATGTTTTAAAAAACAGCCAGGGCCTAATGAAGTCGACCAGAAACGAGTATTTTTGGACATTGTATTATAAAAAGGAGTAAATAAAATTCAAGGAGTTTTGAAGGATTTCAAAGAGTAGCACAAAACCTGAGACAACGTTCAACTCGCCTGTTGTTGGGTCAAGTAAAGCTTCATCTAGACCTTGATGATTAAAACCGCTGGGGCCCTCTTCTCGAGTGTGCTTCCAAATTCTTTTGAGTATGTGATTGTGGTCCTCTCTATCATGGAAGTACTCTCCAGTTTGGTCATCATACTCAGGGATATACATGTAGAGGGAGAAATCTATACCTTCTTCTTTATAAGTTTGGACAGCATGCCTGAACCTGAGTGTTGCAACCAAAGATCTGAGTTTGTCTAAAAAGCTTCCTTGTGTGTTAGACCTAAAAGGGTAGGGATTGTAACCAACAGGAACCAGGCTGCTTCGTATTTGAGAAACAGCTTCTTCTAAGGAAGAACCATTGTGAATTAAATTATGAATATCATTCACTACTGAACTGGGCACAGCAACATCTTGAGTCTCTGTAAGGGGTTTCCCATTTGCATCTTCTAAAAATTAAGCATATAAAAAGTTAGTAAATGCAAAAATGTGACACATTTCAAGCCTATCAAAGAAACAACTATATTGTGCCAGTTGCTGAGTTTGAATAACTTTCAAGTACTGTGCTTTGGGGTTAGACTTAGGGTTAGTATAAGGGTAGACTATCTAGGAATCCATGTATAGAATAAAAGCTTAGTGTCAATATTCCTTTGCTGTACAGGATCCAGATAGGATACTAAAATATTTTCCTGAGCAGGACCTTGCATAAGATTCTGTTAGGATCTTAATTAATCCACGCATAAAATTAAAGTCTCATGTTATCCATCCATAAATTAGAGTAAGATAGCTAAAAGATTATGAGAGGAGTGGCGAATGGAAACTAATTGGGGGGGGGGGGGGGGGAAATAGTGAGTTTGAGTTAGGACGGGTACATGTATGTAAATTTGTTCTTTGGATTTATTCAAAAAACAAGATTTTCAAGGATCATTTTTTTAAAAGACCCTGTAGGATCAAAGCTCAAGGTGAATTGACTAACTTCACCGAATAGTTTCTCTGAGAATTGCAAGCTTTATTAGAAAGATCTTCATTTTGACTTTAGTAATAAACAATAAATAAATTCACCTCCAATTTTCATAAGCATCTTCAGAAGAGTCTGTCTGCTTTGTCTGCTTACACTTTCCTTTGCGTCATGTATAATCTGCCATAGATGAACAGGACGCTGTTCTCCCTGTGTTCGGAGAGAGTTAAATTCTCCATCTGTTACACAGCCTAAGATTAAAATAAAATATAGATATTAAAAACCTGTTTAATATTAATGAGACATACTTTGCTTATAAATAGTTCTTGCACACCTACTGGCTTTAATCCGAGTGCTATCATCTGCTGCTTTAACTTAGTGGTAATATCACGCATGTATTGATCTTTTAGGGAATAGTAGGGGATGTACTGTACTGGTTGGCAGTATGGCTTTGTCTTTCTTTGTTCGTCAGATATCATTACTATCATGACATGAGTTGCAGCTGGCTGTCTCTTTTTAATGAATAGATTCCTAAGGTACTTGTACACATCCTCTTTTTTGTACCTAAATTCTCTAGTTAATTCAACAATTCTAGGGTTACAAGGGTCAAGAAAGTGCATACAATCATCAAAATATGCTTTAAGAGCCTGACTTTGTTGTAAGAGTGTATTGTATTCCACTCTCTCCCAGCACAATTCCATCAGAAGCTTCTTTGAGGTGTTAGAACTTTCAAACTTTTTTCTGTACTCCTCATCTGCATCCTTTAAACCCTTGGTCAAGAAAGTTGTATCCTCAATGAGTTGATTAATTACTTTCTTCAAGCCAACCTCCATGGAATGTCTTGGTTTGCTTGGGTCACAAATGTTTGTAAAAGACATTCTCCTATCATCATACTCTTTACGAAGACTTTCCAGCCTTTGATCTCCCAGATCAACATCTCCATTCCATATGCCAAGAACAGATTCTTGGAGGGCAGCTTTAATATCACATCCATCAGCTTTGATCCAAAATCTTCCTTGGGGATTTGTTTCTTTTAATTGTTTCAAGGCTTCAATCTGAAAAAAAATACATTTGCAGCAGTGAGAAGGCTTAAATACAAAACAATAATCAGTTTGCTATCTACGACCAGAAGCTATTGACAAAATCCTGATTAGTTCACAGGTGCAGATACATAATTAGCTCACACAAGCATTGCTACATAATATTGACAGCAACACTTTTGAAAAAAATACTCTCTGAAAATGTAGAACTTGAACTCAGTAACTTTATAGCAAAATGATTGACAAACAGTGTAAAAAAAGGTGATTGGGGAATTGTGATACTAACCTGTATTGCTGGTTTATTACTGTAATCTGATGCAGCTGTGACTCTTTCAATGGTTCTAGTAGATGGAGCAGCAACATTTACTCTGGCCTTAAAAAAAGAAGTACGGATGTTATACACTTCCTTGGGAATCAAGTTCAGAAACTATCTGTTATGGTTCAAGTATCAATTTAATTATTAAAATGTCTTACTGTTATTGGCTGTCTCTGTTGATCTTGTGGCATCCCACTCCACATTGGTCCACAAAACAAGCGATTAAATCGAGTAGGAAATTCAGCACATAAAGTTTCATGCCAGCTCTGGTAGTCAGGTGGTACTCTGATCTAATATTAAGGGCAAAAGGGCTATTTAACAATTATTCCACGAAATCGAGCTGTACATGAGCTCATAGCTGATGAGGTGCGCAGCGCCGAGTCGGCTATTAGCCATGTACAACGAGATTGAGTGGAATAATTGTTTTATTATATCCACATCCACTGGATTCTGAGAAAAATTTAATTTTAATTATTTTCAAGTTTAAAAATATTATTGGAAAAATATTTTACAAGTTTTCTTCCGGTTTTCGAGGACGACAAATCGCAATAGCTATATGTAGCTCACCTGTGATATGTTAGTACAGCTGAAGAATTCAATTTGATACTGTACTAACCCAAATGGCATTCTGTCCATTGGAAACAACGGAAC
This sequence comes from Telmatactis stephensoni, assembly GCA_029948255.1. NCBI lineage: Eukaryota > Metazoa > Cnidaria > Anthozoa > Actiniaria > Isophelliidae > Telmatactis > Telmatactis stephensoni. The sequence goes on along the minus strand of JALIZF010001759.1, from coordinate 649,624 downwards.
ATTTGTGCCTGGTTTTTTGGTTGCCAAACAGTAGGCTAGCTTGTAAAGTATATTAGATTTTTTCACTCGCTGTAATTCCAACATTGCCTCTATAGACAACTGCAAAAAATTGAATGGGTTTGAGTCTATGTTTTTTCGTAAACATAATTTCTTCCATAATAGAGTAGCCAAGATAGCATCATCATCCTTCTGAAGAAAAGAAATAAGAAATTCTAAAATCCCCATGATAGTCTTTGCTGAAATTGCATGAGCCAACATGTTTATTGCTTGCCATACAGGTTCACTGACATTTATCTGCTCTTCTAATTCAATGTTGTTTGTAGATTCTACTACTCTTTGTTCAATAAGAGTTGTTTGTACACTTTTTGAGCAAGTCTTGGGGCTAGAGCCAGGCTGTAAAATCATGTTTTCCATGTAGTCACTTAAAGTTAATTTGAAATGCTCCTCAGCAGAACCTAGCGATATAAACTTTGGCTTTAGGACATTCAGTGCTCTTCCTCTGACTCTATTATCTGAAACATAATGGATATTCCAAGTCAGGTTAGGTTGATGCTTGCTTCTGTAGTTAACCCTCATGCCACATGGAGGGTTGTCAATGTCTAAACCAGCTCCCCCACCTGCATTTTCACTAGTTAGGAGAGTGGCAAAACAGTCGCAGCATGAATAAACACCAGACCTGTAAAAGGGCAGGTGAACACACCTGAGCCAATGGCCATCAAGCAATGGACTATATTAATTACATATTGTAGTGTTACTTTCATCATTAATGTAAGATGTAGTTATATGATGTTGATGAGAAGTATTGTAAATAATTATTGTAAACATTGATTAGTATCATGGTATGGACTGTGCAGCGGCAGCCAAAGGTGTTATTATCATCATCATCATCATCATCATCATTATTATTATTATTATAATTATTATTATTATCATTATAGAAATTTATGATTATGATTATGATTGTGATTATTATTATTATCTTTTTCAATAGCCATTTACTCACTTGTTAGAAGAATATTAGATCCAGTAGATGCTTGAACATGTTTAGCAGCATCAGACCAATATATATTTGTGTGTCTGAATGCTGGCCATTCAGACATTCTTTCAACTCCATCCCAGTACTTCCTATCCATCTTTGCACAACCAATAAACTCAATAACTGCCTTCTCTTCTTCAAATGTCCATTTATGATGTTTGACAGGGCTTGACACAACTCTGAACGTCTAGAGCAAATCAGTGGGTGTCACATTTATAAATGTTTATTGATCAGAAACATTCAGTAATTAGTCATCATAATTTGCAATTCCTTATATCTTATCGAAGAAACAAAAGCATAATCAAAGCAAAAAATTCCAAAAACCTGTGCTTTTGGACTCAAAGTTGCCTTCTTAGGAGGAACGAACAGCCGTCGTCCTTTTGGTGAGCCGTCTCTTCTTTTTTTTGGACTTGGCTTTGACGGCGTATTGCCTTGTGGCAAACAAGGCCTTTTGCCGTACATCTATCTAAAAAACAATAATTCGATGGAAGTAAATCCAAACAAAACAAACATAGCAAACAAACAAGGGAGAAACAAGGGACATAATGCACAATCTTCGAGGTGTTTGTCACTGTTTCGTACGTAATTCGCGCCATTTTGTATCATTTTCTTCACACCGATTTCTATGAAATTACTGGAGTATCTTGGAGTACTTTCATGAATATTGATTTGGCATATCACAGTCCATACAGGTCATGCATTGAAATCAAAAACAGCAACTTCGATGATGAAATATGAACGTTTGAAGGTAGATATGTTTTGATGAATTAGTTGTCACTCCTAACAACGCTCACGCTATTTCAAGCTAACGAAGAAAGCTCAAATTTGATAGTTAAAACGTTACTCTTCCTCTTTATTGTTCAAAATGAAGGAAAAAAAATAAAATCTCGATCTTACCTGTATTGTTTTATCTATTTAAACCACTGGTCTGTGGTAAATCACCGTTCCCGCCGCCATCTTGAAATAGATACCTAAGCAATGCATCACGGGAAGGCTGTCGACCCTCCTCTGGACTTTATGCTTAATCTTTTGACCCATTTGTACACATTTTCATCTTCTGATATCATGTTCACCTTTTGACCCAGTTAATAATCTCTCTGATCTCTGGACCTAATTCAACCTTTTTGACTTCATTTGTTGACCTAATGTACACATTTTGATATGATATCATATGTTGACCTTTTTGATGAAACTTGGTCATGGAATTTTCTTTCATTGTCATTATATATAACATAATTTTAAAAGCACCTTTAAATTTCAATTATTCTTTTTTTTACTGTCTCATCCTTTTTAAAATGTAATTGACTCTTGGGCGTCATTTATTCATTTCTCTTTCCTAATGACGTCACGATGATAAATAATACTGTGTAATTTTACTTTATTTTAATCACTAAAAGGTTTTGAATAATTTTGACCTTTTGACAGGCCTTAAGTCTATAATATCTCTGACCTTTGTAATGGTTTTACTTAATTTTTAATCTGTTTACCTATTGTACTCATTTTGATCTTATGATATCTTTTGGAACTCTTGGTAAAAGTGAAACAAAATTTCTTTGTTCATTATAGACTGCACTTTAAAGTTTTAATCACGCCTGAATTAAAAAAAAAAGTTCAGTGACGGTATTTCAAATTTTCTCTACCCTTGGGCTGAATAAGACAATCCTTCTAATTTATACTTGGGAATAAATGAGATATTGAAAAAAATTGCGACTTTTTTCAAAATTCCCTCAAAACCCTAAGATTTTCCAGTAAATACATAATTTCTAGTCACCTGTCTAGATTTCTTTTTTAAAAAGGACATCTGTAATTAAAAAACGGAATCCCAGCTTATTTTACCTCGGGAAGTCAGAAATATACATCAATTACTTGGTGAAGATATGATGATTATGACAAATAGATGACATGTCCTGGCCTTGTGTGTTTTGAGCACCTGAAATTCTTAAATTAACCTTTTCATGCACCCTTTTACCTCTACCGGTTTAAAATGGCAAAATCGTACGTAGTATTTAAATTTAACAACCCTGCCTCACTGTTGAACAGCAGAGGGTAGAATAATATATCATGATTTTTAAATGAAAGGGTGATATGGGCTCATTCAAAAAGTCAAGGTCGAATCACGGAAAAAGACTTCAATGACACTAGAGACTATGTGAACTTTATAAGTAACTGAGAGCTGTTCCTATTAAAGCGATAGATATTTATCAAACATCGCATAAACATGAAGAGATGACCGAAATCAAAGAATGGATCCAAACGATCTAAAATGGTGATTTATAAAAGTATAACAGGACTACAATACTGGTTGGTTAACCACATCCTCCAGAACCCAGTTTTTCAATTTTACAGATGTATTACGGAACTGTTCAACAGTCGAGGAAGGGAGATGGTGTACGACAGTATGTTATCAAAACATTACCGCCCTTTGTGATGTTGAGGGCAATTACAACAAGTTTAAGAAAAACAACAACAAAAACAACCAAATGACAAAAGTGAGCCTCTATAAACTTCAGCCTCTTGCATAGCGTAAGCGCATTAGCCTTTGGCCTTGAAGAAGCAAAGTGGACAAAAAGTGGACACTCAAAAACCACTGAGCACTCCAAGGACTCAGAAATTACCTTCTAGTAAGGAAAAGTAATTTGTTATTTACTCAGTGCAATTCCTTTATTGTTCATTACCATCAAAACCATCGAAACCGTAAAATTCAATAAGAACGAATGTTTTGATTTGATATCTGGTTTTAGGCTAGGGGCAGGTTTTTAGTCAATGCAAGCGACTGCCCATCATGGCACTATTACAATAATGTGATTGTTTATCATATTTCAATTATAAGAGTAGAAAAGTATTTTATATTGTCTTTTGTGTTACATTTTTTTTTTGTTAATACTTTATAATTGACATAAGGGAAAAAAGGGGTATGAAGACGATTGAAAACGTAAAAAGCAAAGTGGACGTATTGGGCAATTGTTCAAGTTGGACGAAAGAAATCAATCTCGAGCCGTGCCGGCTTCTTGTCGGCGGTTCCTCACTACTGACCAAGAGGAACGCAGGCTCTGGGCTCGAGAATGGAACGAAAAACGCTAAAATCCCTACCCCAGCATAGAGAGTATAGATAGGTTTTCGAAGCATTATGGGAGATTCCGAAAATGTCGTTGTGCGAGTTATTGTAAAATGAGTTTTATTCATCACTGAACTTCATTCTACTACAGTAGCAGTGAAATGCTTTGGTTAAAAACAAGTAAGTGATAATTATCCAAGTATCGCAAATTGCGCGTTGACACTAGAAGGCATGCCTGTCCAAAAACAGACCAGAGCTGGTCAACGTACAAGGTTCAAGGCTTTTGTTGCCATTGGTGACTACAATGGCCATGTCGGTCTTGGAGTCAAGTGCTCCAAAGAAGTACCAACAGCTATCCGTCGTGCTATTATCCTGGCTAAATTGTCCGTTATTCCAATTGTATTCTTAGAAACCTGCATGTGCTGGAGTCCTGTGCAAGAATACATACACAATCACTCAATATTTAGACAGCCTTTGAATGTCTGTCCCTTTCATTCTCCATTAAAGAGACTAAAAAGAAAAGTATAGAGAGCAACAATGTTATTGCTTACACCCATTTAACTCATGACGAAGTCGTTCTCAGCAAAAACAACAACGACAACAACAAAGAACAAGGAAAATTCAATTTAGAAAATCTACTGAATTAATTCATAGAATTGAAATTCATTTTTTGGTCACATGATTGTTGATTAAGACTATATCCATCCTCGTTCTTTATTTTAGCCAATGGTTTTCTTAGAAACCTGCATGTGCTGGAGTCCTGTGCAAGAATACATACACATATATGATGAAAGTAAACTAAGACATCACTCAATATTTAGACAGCCTTTGAACGTCTTTCCCTTTCATTCTCTGTGAAAGAGACTAAAAAGAGAAGTATAGAGAGCAACAATGTTGTTATTGCTTACAACCGTTTAACTCTTGACGAAGTCGTTCTCAGCAACAACAACAACAACAACAACAACAACAAAGAACAAGCAAAATTCAATTTAGAAATTCCACTGAATTAATTCATAGAATTGAAATTCATTTTTTAGTGACATGATTGTTGATTAATGCTATATCCAACCTCATTCTCTATTTTAGGCAATGGTTTTTTTAAAAACCTGCATGTGCCAGAGTCCCGTGCAAGAATACATACACATATATGATAGAGGTAAAGACATCACTCAATATTTAGAAAATCTAACAGTTCTTTGCCAAGACCTTGTATGGCAAAGTCACTATAGTTTACAGTGAGATGGGAAAATGCCACACTCGATATGTCACATAGATTGAGACGACCAGTAATGGTAAATGGAAGCAAAGGTATAATATGTATCTTGAGTGTGGAAGACATACAGATCGAGGGAGAGAATTAAAACACTGACACTAGTGCTTTTAAGATTCAGAAAAGTATTAGTCAGAGAAGTATGAGAACTTGTGTGAAGTCTTTGGAACACCTCCTCTCCTTGACTCCCTTGCCAAAACATGCACCTGCATGGACATGTGGAATGAGTGGATCAAGTGGATTCGAAAGTACAATTGAAATTCATTTTTTGGTGACATGATTGTTGATTACTACTATATGCAACCTTGATCATTCTCTATTTTAGCCAAATAATGGTTTTCTTCCAAACCTGCATGTGCTGGAGTCCTGTGCAAGAATACATACACATATATGATGGAGGTAAAGACATCACTCAATATTTAGACAGGCTTTGAATGTCTGTCCCTTTCATTCTCCGTGAAAGAGACTAAAAAGAGAAGTATAGAGAGCAACAATGTTGTTATTGCTTACACCCATTTAACTCATGACGAAGTCCTTCTTAGCAACAACAACAACAACAACAACAACAACAACAAACAAAAAACAAGGAAAATTCAATTTATAAAATTCACAAAATTAATTCATAGAATTGAAATTCATTTTTTTAGTGACATGATTGTTGATTAATGCTATATCCAACCTCATTCTCTATTTTAGGCAATGGTTTTCTTAGAAACCTGCATGTGCTGGAGTCCTGTGCAAGAATACATACACATATATGATGGAGGTAAAGACATCACTCAATATTTAGACAGCCTTTGAATGTCTGTCCCTTTCATTCTCCGTGAAAGAGACTAAAAAGAGAAGTATAGAGAGCAACAATGTTGTTATTGCTTACACCCATTTAACTCATGACGAAGTCGTTTTCAGCAACAACAACAACAACAACAAAAACAAAAAACAAGCAAAATTCAATTTAGAAAATCCACTGAATTGATTCATAGAATTGAAATTCATTTATTGGTGACATGATTGTTGATTAATGCTATATCCAACCTCATTCTTTATTTTAGCCAATGGTTTTCTTAGAAACCTGCATGTGCTGGAGTCCTGTGCAAGAATACATACACATATATGATGGAGGTAAAGACATCACTCAATATTTAGACAGCCTTTGAATGTCTGTCCCTTTCATTCTCCATGAAAGACACTAAAAAGAGAAGTATAGAGAGCAACAATGTTGTTATTGCTTACACCCATTTAACTCATGACGAAGCCGTTCTCAGCAACAACAACAACAACAACAACAAAAAAGAACAAGGAAAATTCAATTTAGAAAATCCACTGAATTGATTCATAGAATTGAAATTCATTTATTGGTGACATGATTGTTGATTAATGCTATTTCCAACCTCATTCTCTATTTTAGGCAATGGTTTTCTTAGAAACCTGCATGTGCTGGAGTCCTGAGCAAGAATACATACACATATATGATGGAGGTAAAGACATCACTCAATATTTAGACAGCCTTTGAATGTCTGTCCCTTTCATTCTCCATGAAAGACACTAAAAAGAGAAGTATAGAGAGCAACAATGTTGTTATTGCTTACACCCATTTAACTCATGACGAAGTCGTTCTCAGCAAAAACAAAAACAACAACAAAAAAGAACAAGGAAAATTCAATTTAGAAAATCCACTGAATTGATTCATAGAATTGAAATTCATTTATTGGTGACATGATTGTTGATTAATGCTATATCCAACCTCATTCTCTATTTTAGGCAATGGTTTTCTTAGAAACCTGCATGTGCTGGAGTCCTGAGCAAGAATACATACACATATATGATGGAGGTAAAGACATCACTCAATATTTAGACAGGCTTTGAATGTCTGTCCCTTTCATTCTCTGTGAAAGAGACTAAAAAGAGAAGTATAGAGAGCAACAATGTTGTTATTGCTTACACCCATTTAACTCATGACGAAGTCGTTCTTAGCAACAACAACAACAACAACAACAACAACAAAAAACAAGCAAAATTCAATTTAGAAAATCCACTGAATTGATTCATAGAATTGAAATTCATTTTTTTAGTGACATGATTGTTGATTAATGCTATATCCAACCTCATTCTCTATTTTAGCCAATGGTTTTCTTAGAAACCTGCATGTGCTGGAGTCCTGTGCAAGAATACATACACATATATGATGGAGGTAAAGACATCACTCAATATTTAGACAGCCTTTGAATGTCTGTCCCTTTCATTCTCCGTGAAAGAGACTAAAAAGAGAAGTATAGAGAGCAACAATGTTGTTATTGCTTACACCCATTTAACTCATGACGAAGTCGTTTTCAGCAACAACAACAACAACAACAAAAACAAAAAACAAGCAAAATTCAATTTAGAAAATCCACTGAATTGATTCATAGAATTGAAATTCATTTATTGGTGACATGATTGTTGATTAATGCTATATCCAACCTCATTCTTTATTTTAGCCAATGGTTTTCTTAGAAACCTGCATGTGCTGGAGTCCTGTGCAAGAATACATACACATATATGATGGAGGTAAAGACATCACTCAATATTTAGACAGCCTTTGAATGTCTGTCCCTTTCATTCTCCATGAAAGACACTAAAAAGAGAAGTATAGAGAGCAACAATGTTGTTATTGCTTACACCCATTTAACTCATGACGAAGCCGTTCTCAGCAACAACAACAACAACAACAACAAAAAAGAACAAGGAAAATTCAATTTAGAAAATCCACTGAATTGATTCATAGAATTGAAATTCATTTATTGGTGACATGATTGTTGATTAATGCTATTTCCAACCTCATTCTCTATTTTAGGCAATGGTTTTCTTAGAAACCTGCATGTGCTGGAGTCCTGAGCAAGAATACATACACATATATGATGGAGGTAAAGACATCACTCAATATTTAGACAGCCTTTGAATGTCTGTCCCTTTCATTCTCCATGAAAGACACTAAAAAGAGAAGTATAGAGAGCAACAATGTTGTTATTGCTTACACCCATTTAACTCATGACGAAGTCGTTCTCAGCAAAAACAAAAACAACAACAAAAAAGAACAAGGAAAATTCAATTTAGAAAATCCACTGAATTGATTCATAGAATTGAAATTCATTTATTGGTGACATGATTGTTGATTAATGCTATATCCAACCTCATTCTCTATTTTAGGCAATGGTTTTCTTAGAAACCTGCATGTGCTGGAGTCCTGAGCAAGAATACATACACATATATGATGGAGGTAAAGACATCACTCAATATTTAGACAGGCTTTGAATGTCTGTCCCTTTCATTCTCTGTGAAAGAGACTAAAAAGAGAAGTATAGAGAGCAACAATGTTGTTATTGCTTACACCCATTTAACTCATGACGAAGTCGTTCTTAGCAACAACAACAACAACAACAACAACAACAAAAAACAAGCAAAATTCAATTTAGAAAATCCACTGAATTGATTCATAGAATTGAAATTCATTTTTTTAGTGACATGATTGTTGATTAATGCTATATCCAACCTCATTCTCTATTTTAGGCAATGGTTTTCTTAGAAACCTGCATGTGCTGGAGTCCTGTGCAAGAATACATACACATATATGATGGAGGTAAAGACATCACTCAATATTTAGACAGCCTTTGAATGTCTGTCCCTTTCATTCTCCATGAAAGACACTAAAAAGAGAAGTATAGAGAGCAACAATGTTGTTATTGCTTACACCCATTTAACTCATGACGAAGCCGTTCTCAGCAACAACAACAACAACAACAACAAAAAAGAACAAGGAAAATTCAATTTAGAAAATCCACTGAATTGATTCATAGAATTGAAATTCATTTATTGGTGACATGATTGTTGATTAATGCTATTTCCAACCTCATTCTCTATTTTAGGCAATGGTTTTCTTAGAAACCTGCATGTGCTGGAGTCCTGAGCAAGAATACATACACATATATGATGGAGGTAAAGACATCACTCAATATTTAGACAGCCTTTGAATGTCTGTCCCTTTCATTCTCCATGAAAGACACTAAAAAGAGAAGTATAGAGAGCAACAATGTTGTTATTGCTTACACCCATTTAACTCATGACGAAGTCGTTCTCAGCAAAAACAAAAACAACAACAAAAAAAGAACTAGGAAAATTCAATTTAGAAAATCCACTGAATTGATTCATAGAATTGAAATTCATTTATTGGTGACATGATTGTTGATTAATGCTATATCCAACCTCATTCTCTATTTTAGGCAATGGTCTTCTTAGAAACCTGCATGTGCTGGAGTCCTGAGCAAGAATACATACACATATATGATGGAGGTAAAGACATCACTCAATATTTAGACAGCCTTTGAATGTCTGTCCCTTTCATTCTCCATGTAGACACTAAAAAGAGAAGTATAGAGAGCAACAATGTTGTTATTACTTACACCCATTTAACTCATGACGAAGTCGTTCTCAGCAAAAACAAAAACAACAACAACAAAAAAGAACAAGGAAAATTCAATTTAGAAAATCCACTGAATTGATTCATAGAATTGAAATTCATTTATTGGTGACATGATTGTTGATTAATGCTATATCCAACCTCATTCTCTATTTTAGGCAATGGTTTTCTTAGAAACCTGCATGTGCTGGAGTCCTGTGCAAGAATACATACACATATATGATGGAGGTAAAGACATCACTCAATATTTAGACAGGCTTTGAATGTCTGTCCCTTTCATTCTCTGTAACAGAGACTAAAAAGAGAAGTATAGAGAGCAACAATGTTGTTATTGCTTACACCCATTTAACTCATGACGAAGTCCTTCTTAGCAACAACAACAACAACAACAACAACAACAAAAAACAAGCAAAATTCAATTTAGAAAATCCACTGAATTGATTCATAGAATTGAAATTCATTTTTTTAGTGACATGATTGTTGATTAATGCTATATCCAACCTCATTCTCTATTTTAGGCAATGGTTTTCTTAGAAACCTGCATGTGCTGGAGTCCTGTGCAAGAATACATACACATATATGATGGAGGTAAAGACATCACTCAATATTTAGACAGGCTTTGAATGTCTGTCCCTTTCATTCTCTGTAACAGAGACTAAAAAGAGAAGTATAGAGAGCAACAATGTTGTTATTGCTTACACCCATTTAACTCATGACGAAGTCGTTCTTAGCAACAACAACAACAACAACAACAACAACAAAAAACAAGCAAAATTCAATTTAGAAAATCCACTGAATTGATTCATAGAATTGAAATTCATTTTTTTAGTGACATGATTATTGATTAATGCTATATCCAACCTCATTCTTTATTTTAGGCAATGGTTTTCTTAGAAACCTGCATGTGCTGGAGTCCTGAGCAAGAATACATACACATATATGATGGAGGTAAAGACATCACTCAATATTTAGACAGCCTTTGAATGTCTGTCCCTTTCATTCTCTGTGAAAGAGACTAAAAAGAGAAGTATAGAGAGCAACAATGTTGTTATTGCTTACACCCATTTAACTCATGACGAAGTCGTTCTCAGCAACAACAATAACAACAACAACAAAAAAGAACAAGGAAAATTCAATTTAGAAAATCCACAGAATTAATTCATAGAATTGAAATTCATTTTTTTAGTGACATGATTGTTGATTAATGCTATTTCCAACCTCATTCTCTATTTTAGGCAATGGTTTTCTTAGAAACCTGCATGTGCTGGAGTCCTGTGCAAGAATACATACACATATATGATGGAGGTAAAGACATCACTCAATATTTAGACAGCCTTTGAATGTCTGTCCTTTTCATTATTGTCAATGTAATTCTCAATAATGAAAACTTCAAGCACGAGCTTATAAACATAAAGAACGAGAAGAACACAGATATCTATACATCTGTTCTAAGTGAAATTAAGGGCTGAGGGAAGGATAGAAGAGTTCAGATTCACTGTTAACCAGGTCTGCAACAAGTTCAAGAGTTGCATCATAGCATGCAAGACTGCAGCAATGAGCATAAAATCCAACACTGATATAGATCGCATCCAAATTGAAAATGGCTTAAACGTCTGTTGTGGCTATTGGCCTCAGAACGAGGCTCTAGGCACATGTTATCGCCTGGTGCGTGCGTGTGTGTGTAATTCGAGTTATGTTCGCAATTGCTCTGTTTCATTTCCGGCAATTTTCGTTGGTATTCGAAGAGATTCATGAGTCTCGGGACACGCCATGTTCTCAATGGAGATTCGCTTTGGACATCTTTCATAAAAAAACGTACCGTTACGGAACAATACCGACAACTGCTACCAGTACCTAAAAGTCACGAAAGAACTACGATTTTGCCATTTGCTTCTGACTTCAACAAAACAACTGTGAAGGTGAGTTTTGCATTTTTAATTGATGTTTTTACACCTTATTACTTCAACAACCATGCTAAATTTTCAATCCCTTTATGAAGTGTTTACTTTTAAAAGAGTTTGTACCTTTTCTTCTAATTTACATGCTACAAAAACAAAAAGATTGGCGAAGCTTCATTTCACTGGTGGTCATATTCATGGTGAACCATCTAGGGTAAATATTAAAAATATCATGATGTTACTGAAAAATAGAAAGCTGCGATGCAAGTTTTAAAAAGCAATATGCTGATGAACAAATAGAGCATTTTAACTTGGAGGATAGATGCCGGTTAATTCAAAGTGACCCTGTACATGTGCCAGGCATTTTGACTTTCAAGTAAATCAATTTCTGACTATAAACTTTCTTTTTTGTTCTGCTAAACCTTAAAGGAAAAATATCAGACTGGTTTTATCTAGTTGAATATCAACAAAGAGGATCACCTCACATTCACATCCTGATATGGTTTGAAGGAGCTCCAATCAAACCTGTCACTACACAGTTTGCTATAGTCAAAACAAGATCTGTACAAGGTGTTAGAACACAGTTCCCACTGAGACCTGCTGCTGCTAAAACCATTCATAGAACACAAGGTGATACTGAAACCAAGGTTGTAGTTAATTTTGAAACAAGAAGAGCAATACCTCACATACATTATGTGGGATTAAGTAGAGTGACAACTATGGATGGTCTTTACATCACAGACCTGTGTAAAAACAAAATAGCTGACAGTGTCCAAACAGAAATGCAACGTTTGAGTACTGACGGACAGTTATCGCTTGCAATAAAACGGATATATATATAAATAAATGCACCTCCAAACAGTTTGAAAATCTGTTTTTCAATGTAAGATCCTTACACAAGCACCAGAGATATATGTACAGATATTGAATTATTCAACTACCTATGTTTATATTTTCTCAAAAAAACGGTGTTCTCAATTTGAAAATGATGATTTGTATTTCATAAATAGTGACAGATACACATTGTTTAGAAAGGATGCTCCTGGAACAAATTCACAAACTACATAATGACCATTTAGAGGCAAAGCAGTGTATAGTCATCTTGACTATTATCCTGGATATAATTACTGTTCTTACCAAAAGTCATTGTTTTCACTCTCCATTATCCCAACGAATGCAGAGAGAAAAAGCATAGAGCAGCTGCATTATTTCAAATAATGTCGTCTGTCTAATCTAGCAGACGGCATTATTTTTAATAATGCTGTGTGATTCTGTGATCCCACAGCATTATTAATAATAATGCAGCGTGTTTTGCTTACAGGGGAACCAGATTTGCAGGATGATAAAGTAATGTAACTACTAAGCTAGCAGTCACAGTACTTTTCAGAGCCTTTTCAAAATCCAGCTCCCCATTCAGAACTTAAGTACCGTAGCCTTTCTTTGTTATGACAAACATGGGTATCACAACGTGTGTGATACAAAATCAGCAGAACTACGCATGCTCAAACAATACTTCAATTTTTACAAATAATGAAATACCTCAATTTAAACAATTTTGGTTATTTTGGTGGTTATGAATTTGAGCAGAAATTATAAAAGATAATCACTTCGGCACACAGCATTCTTGTGTATAATGCAGGCAGCTTCGGGCTGCACCCTCAGCTGCCTGCATTATACCCACGAATGCTGCGTGCCTCAGTGATTATCTATTAAATCCATAAATGTCAAACAGAAATGGTGTAGAAATTGCTATCTTGAGATTCATGCTCATTCCTCATATTACAATTGTATCAGTCTACAGATCACCCTCTGTATCAATAAGAGTAATGTGTACTGCCATCCAAGAGATATTAGACTCTCTACCAACTTTACTCAATGTATTTATTGTCAATTTTAATAATGACTGGTTTAATGATTCACAATTGACACCACTTTTATAATGTCTACATCTACATCTACATCTACATTTATTATCGTCGGTAAGATCTTTCGACATCACACCAACTATAAAAACTAAAAACTAAAAGAATACCCTAAAAATATTTACAAATTAAATAACGAAATGAAATAATATAAGAAAAACAAAATATGCTATTAAATTGACTAGATCAAATTGAGCTTTGATTTAAAAATATTTGGAGAATTTGAATTAACTATGTCCTTGGAAAGTTCATTCCATTCCTTAATTGATCTAGGAAAGGAATGGAATGAACTGTCTTTATAAGGGATAATCAATATAGGCAGCTAGTTTCATGTTTCACAACTGGTAGCATTATACCTGTATTGACCATATATATACCAACTTATCAGAACCACAATCAAGCTTTCAAATTGTTAGAGACTTATTTTTCAGATCAAAGCCATTTGTCTTTTGATAAACTGTTTCAATACAAATTGATTTAATAATTCATATCTTATTGACAGTTCCATTCATATAGTATTTTTTTATCTTATTTAGTTATTTTCACCCTAAACATAAACTCACGATTAAAACTTAAATTGAAAATTAATATTTCAATTTTAATCATTTTATATTAAGATTGCTGCTGACCAGTATTTGTTCCAAAATCTTACTTGCAGAAATGAAGCTAAAAGGAAACATACCATGGCTAGGTAAGTAACTTTAAAAAACAATGTGAATACACCTAGTATAATTTTCTCAATCGTTCTTTTCTTCTTTTTTACCCAAAAAGAATCATGCAAAGCAAAAGATTCTAATATCTATACACTGAAAGAAACTTGTAAAGAAAATATGCCATTTTCATATTTAATATAATTAATATGTAATTTAAGCCATTTCTTTTTTTCAATTCCAATTGCAAACAGATTGCACACTGTAGAAGACACCCTTCAAAGTTATGTATATGACATTTTTGATCTAAAAGTCAAGATTATGACCAAGTCTGAGAACAAACAAGCTGTATTTAAAAATGATCAGCCTATAATATAAGATAGACACTGTTGTAGCTGATGAAACTGCAGGTGTTATAAAGGTTGTCTTGTGGGAAGAACTTATAGACTCTGTTCATACCGGATTATCATATCACTTCAAAAACCTAACTTTTCGCATATTTGATGATCAGAAGTATGTCAATTCCAATTAGATGACTACTGCTGTTACTCCAATGCAAGAAATATCAAAATCCACGTGGAAACTCTAGAAATGACAATTTACTGACAGGACGTTGTGCAAGTGTTAAAATCACCAAGTCAAGCTCCTGCATTGTATGTAATAAAAGCCAAAAAGTTAACAAAGATGAATAATTTATCAACTACAAAAACTGCCACATGACAACACTAGCAAGTATTTCAAAAAAACAAAACTTGTTTGCCAAATTTTTATTATGACACCTGATAACAAGATGCAGAAATACACCTGTTTCGCATATGGTATTCATGCAAAGTTTTTTGACAATTAGAAAATGTCAAGCATCAATCTCAGAACTGGCCTCAAGTGACATAGAAAAAAAAATCTTTCTGACAGCTGGCCAGCTCCCCATGATAGCCTCAAACAGCACAAAGGTAATTTCACAATTCCTTGATCCTTAAATGGACAATTATATAATTTATAAGCTATGATTGAACTTTACCATTTTTGTATTATTTTGAAGCCAATGTAACATATTAAAAAAAAAGCATTACACTCTTCAATTTTAGATATGTTTATTTACCAATGCATGCAATATTCATATTTTCCTTCTTTTGCACCATATCAGTTCTGAAAAGGTATTGTTGAAGTTTTTCATTCTTTTATCAATCTTAAAAATGTATAAAATACACCACTTTGATAAATCAGGTTGTTTTTGATTATTGAAAATATTTAAAATAGCTGCTCCTAAGAAATGGTCAATGCTATGTAAGAAAGTATTTGGTGGCAAGTATTTCCAAAAAGTGCCATTACTCTTTATAGTTTAATGTGAAAGATGTTGTGCTCAAGAGTAGAGAGAGATTTGTATTTTTTACTCCATTAGGTTTTTGTAAAGCCTCATTTTTGTGCTAATTGATTCATTTAATTACCTACAATGGTTAGTGTACAATGAATGCTGCTTTGAACTTTGTGCACAGCTTGAAAAATATATCTTTCTTGCTATATATAATATATCAGCCACAAATTATGTTCAGACAAACTGCTGAATTTAGTAGATGGAAAGCGAAATACATTTGATTCAAACTGAATTTTTCAATTTAATACTTCATCAAATCTGTCAGACACAGTAGGTTCAGACACCTGCCACTTCTCATCTACAAAATTGCAACTATTAGATTGGACGTCAAAGTAATTTCAGAGAACATGTGCAGTCCAGATACTCCGGTCTATTACCTTATATAACAGGGAAAAAAAATGACAAATCCCAGCTTCGGTTTCCCTCAGTATAAACTGGGGATCAGTGATCTATATATTTTACTTCGCCTGTGCAGGAAATAATAATTGCAACACATAGCAGTAACATTAAAGCTATAATTGGTTTCTTGTCTATATTTCAACTATTTGTAACAGATGGGGTAGACAATATTTTAGACACAAGAACAAAATATCCAATAATTTCATTACACCGATGGTCTCTGAGATATAACCACTGTACATTGGGAGAGGTGACATTTTGTTAAAAAAAATGTTTTAACAAATATCCCTGTGAAGCTTTACTACAATTTTTTAAAACGTTTTTACTAAAGCCAGCAAAAGTGTAGTTGTAGTTTTCCATGCTGAAATATCAGTTAATGAAAAAAATGTATGAGTTTATATACAATTTCAATTCTAGGACATAGTAAAATCACTCTATAGTAACAATATTTAAATCAAATAGCAGTTCATTATTAGTAGTGTCCACATTTCTCATCAAACAACTTAAAATACCCTTCCAAGTCATCTTCTCCAGCCATAGCTTATGGAAAAGGGTATCTCGTACTTTTCGTCCATGAGCAGATGTGCTTTTCTCCACCTCCCTTTCAGTGTAGAGTTTCATCAGCCATGTAGTGTGGCATCTACCATGGCCATTCATTCAATCGAGGAAAAGTTTTTGGAGTGGTGATGCTCCTTGCATGCCTCAAGACCTCCTGGTGGACATTCAACCATTTCTGAAATTGTATACATATAGTCACCACGTCCAAGTCTGTATAGGCAAATGGCAAGCCTTAGTTCTGGTTATATTGGTTCCTCAGCCTTTGTCTCTCTCTCTCTAACCTGAGTACAGGGAGTATAAAGATTAGAATCTAGAGACTGATCTTTTTTATGTCATACAGGGGGTGGTGGATTCAGTTGTAAAAGTGAGATAATAATTTGTACTCCTCTCATCTCCTTCAAAATCATTCAATAAAAACCTACCCCCTTCTCACAATCAATTAGCTCTTTCTCAGTTTAGTAGTAGCTTGAAGACATTCATGGCAAAGGGCCCCTTCATCTAATTCCTTAAAAAAATTCGAATTGTGAAAGGTGCAGAATAGAACAAGCAAACAAAAGAGCAAACAAAATATACAATAGTTTTAGTCGTACAGCCAGGAAGACCGAAATGTACAGACTTGTAGGATCGAGCTCCAAATTAATCAAAAATTCTATTTCAAATATGTACAACATGTCATTTCAATGTTAGTCCAATGGTGCTAGTACTTTGTAGATCAAACACATGCCAGGACATTATAATACGAGCATACATGAAGTACTTACCTAAAAATGGGGTCACCGACTTCGTTTTTTTTATATATGAGCTATGCAAGGCAAACGTGACAGTGCGTGACGTTAATCCTTGTATGTCACATCATACGTTTTTCGCTTTCTACAAAAAAAAAATTCGAATAAATATAGGTGTCTTTTTCTAGTTTTATAAACACAAAAATACAAAGAAGCCAGCTTTTTAATTCGATAAAAAAATGAACAAATTTCTTAAAAATTCCTTCTCTCTGAGGGCATGCACGTGATAGCTAGCGTGACGCCACAATTCAAACACTTCATAACCAAACATTTGGAAAAAACAATAATATTTTATGCAACGATCTCATTAATCAATTACTTCAACATTTTATCTGAATGGCTTTTGATTTAAACTACTACTAAACTGAGAAAGAGCTAATTTGCGTGTTACAATGACGAAATTGTTACGAATTTCTAACTGAACTTGAATAATCATTATGAAGGCAATATAGATTCATACCTGTGCTTTATCTTGCCGAGGATATAACTAAACGTTTTCTGCGATACCCTGAAGGTCTTCTTAAATATACTGTCTGAGTACTGATGCCAGATCATCTCCCATCAACCAGTATTACGGCGATGTCGTCTGCATATTGGAGACGATGCCACAGTTTTGGCGCTGTTGTGCCTTACAACTGATAAGACGCCCTTGTACAAATTAATAAAATGCTGTCTTCTGACTCCAAGCAAAAGAGTTGGTGTCTTTATAATAACAGTTATCGACCTTTTCTTAGTAAAAAGCACCATCAAGCTCAGGATGACGAAAGTCCGCCATCTTTGTTTACAACTGTAAAATCACGGAAAGCTTCATTACTTCTTTGTAGTTAAGGAGGCACAAGGCAGTTATCTCCTAGTGTACCTAGCAGCTTTCAAACTACTATAACTTTGAAAAGAATGATTTGATGTGCTGGCCATTTTCACATAATGCTAGACCCTAAGGATGGCCACTTCGCCAAAGTTTTCAAAAATGGTTCTTTAGAAGTTTATTCTTTGTGACGTTATCATGACTGTCATTGAAATCATTTGGCCTAAACTTTCGAGATATTACGCGATGAGTATTTTCTATTGGCCAAATACAGCTGTATTACAAATAATCAATGAACCTACCTTAAGTTAGGCTTAGAGAAACAAATATTAAGGTCGCTCGGTATATTTTTTTTATTTACAATGCTTACGTTTTTTACTTCACAAATTGGGCAAGTTATGAAAGTTTTGATTTTTGTCTATTGCACTTCGATTTGTGTTGCCATAGCGACAGTAAACAAAGATGGCTGAAATCAATTTTTCTAAAATATCTCTCTAAGTAGAACAACAATTCAAAAAATTGTATCAAGCCATTTTTGAAATAAATAGTCTCAACCCCAAGTCTTGGACTACCGTTATTCACGATTTCCAAACCAGTTTTTTTAATAATTCATCACTGAACCTTTTCCCATTACTTCTTATTTTTCTGATATTCATTGTTCTGTTTTAATCTTGTCATTATTCATTAAGTATTCCTTGCATTTCAGATCCAATAATTCAATAATAAACAAAAACAAAATCATCAGTAGCAGAATCTTGTAATCAATACGTTGTTTTACAGGGAGTATCTGGAATATTTCTTGATTTCAAAGAATTCGAGGCACACTAGCTATGTACTATGTAACAAAGTACGGACTAAGCCTTCTTTGTATTTTTGTGTGAAGAGTTTCTCGAGTTTGGAATATATTTTAGAAAAATCAACCAGGAATTATTTTTCAATCCTAAGTCATTAGAGTCCACCTATACCTTATAGAGAGAACGAAGAGAGACACAATTGCAATTCCACAAACAAGATTAACCTCTTGTTGTTTCCAAAACTTGTACCAAGTCATATATAAAGGTTGTCTTTAACTTACATTTTTCATACTATAATGAAAGACAGAAAGCAACCGGCACAGTGCCTGATTTAGGCTGAATTGTAGAGAACACATAAAAGACTCAATACATTCACTTCAACCTCTGCTTACAGAAGACTGAATGACAAAAAGTAGACTCGAAACCTCCAAATAATCAAATAATTTCTAAGTATTAAATGTGCGTCAAGTTTCGTATTCGTCGGAAGCACAATCGGATTAGAATTAACGGCCTGAAAGGGATAGTTTATATAATAACTGCATCGATCGTGTTGGGCAACGTTGGTGGTCAATAACCGACTATATGCTCAGTTCTAATTTTTTGACAAAACCAGCATTCAAATTCAATTGATGTAGATAAAAGTCTCTGAAAGTTAGGTCTGAATATGGGATGAATGATTTTTTAGGCTAATTTCTGTCAGAAGTCAATTTTGTTTGTAGCGAATGAAACTCTCCGGCTGACTATTTCTGAATAATTAGGAAGCTAAGTCCAGCAAGTGTTTGGAAATTCTCGACTCAATACAATGTAAACGTTTATTATTTTCATTATCTTTTAATTATGTTTCCATTACCAGCAAGTTCAACGTAGAACTTGTATTAACAGCTACGCTATAAAACCTATACGGTTTTATAGGAGATCGCCGGAGTAGTATAACCTTTCAATGCCCAAACAAAAATTACATTATATTACCTTCTCAAGCTTGTCTTGGAAACACCGCCCGCTGTCTCAAAGTTAAAAATATTTTCTATTTAGGGATTATTTGCTGTCTCCTTGTAGCACAAAGCTTTTGACTTGTCCGCCCCATGAGAAATTCTCAAGTAATGGCGTAACCTGGCTTGCGTCAACTCAAAATCGCGCAACACGTGACCTCAATGTTTCGGACACCCGCTATTGCTACAACAGCATGTCGATGCTGAAAAGTTATTATAACCTTCAAACTTCTTTCTTGTTTCTAATCGCCTTCTTCTAGAACAGTCTTTTATGGTGTAAATCCTAGAGACCAAAAAACGACCATTAGATAAGTGTTTTTTTGTTTTGTTTTGTTTTGTTTTGTTTTTGTTTTTTTTTGTGGGGGGGGGGGGGGATTGACTTTATTTTTTAGCTTTACCGGACATCAAAAGTCGAAATGATTTTTTTTTTCCACTTAAGCCGGAATATTTTTCGAAATAAAATGCCTCGGCATATTTTTGCTAACCCATATCTCTCATTTTCAATTTTTTAACAAATCAATCACTCAGCATTGATGTCTGTGCGATGTTCGTGCCTGCTAAGGTTATTTTTAGTAACTTCGCGCAAGGCTCTCAAAGAATAGAATTCAAACCGTCCCGTCAAAATCATTTTCTATTGTTTGAGATCCTTGCGCACATGAGTAAAAATTGTCTTTTGATCTAAGTAACTTTAACGAGGTGTGAACAACATTCACAGCGCCAGATTGTCTCTTTCCTTAATCTAATCTCTTTAGACGTAAACTATTTTAAACCCTCTTCATTCAATATACCCTCTACAAAAACTGAAATATGCATAATGGTTCTGTTAAAATTTATCATTCCCGACAAAATTGCTTGCTGTTTGGAAATTCAATCACTTTATCACGACTCCCCCGATACATGTTTGAAATACCTTAGATAACAAACTTCACCATACCATACCATTACCGTACAACTTGATGAAAGTGTAACCCGGCACTTTATCGCGTCTAACGCCAAACAGTCTACGACTGTAACAGGATGGTAAAGAGGTATTTAAGGGTATTTAGGCCCTGTGACTAGAACTTGCAGTTTTTTATTCCCAATATTTAAAACAATTGTTTAATAGCCATAACTTTGTGAATTAAACGCTTTCTTGACTTTGTCCCCCGATATCTTTGCCAACTCTAAACACTGGGCCAATGGTAAGTTATGAATTGCCATGACCAACCAATACGGTACAGGGCTAAATCTGTTCAATTATTACAGGGCTAAATCTTTATTACAAGGAAATTAGAGTTCTTTAAAAGTACAATTTTTTCCCGGGGGGGGGGGGGGTGGACTCAACCCCATTTCGGATAGGGGTGAGCCGCCTGAGTTCTAGAAACCTGACCCTGTTTAAGAGACTAGAAAGTGAAGAAATCAGACCCTGTTCAAGACAAATGAGAGGAAAATCGACCCTGGCCTAGACAACAAACGACTGACCTGTTCAAGACAGCAGGCCAAAAACCATACCCTATCCAGCGGCACATACCCGTATAGCAAATATATGAAAGTTCACCCATCCCCCACCCCCACCCCAACGGGAATTTTTCCTAGTTCAAAAACGCGTTTATTCATTCCGGCCAGAAAGCCGCAGGGGTGTTTACACAACACATGAGATCTGTCAGTGCCGTTGTCATCCTACCTGGTCATTCTCAAAGTTCCTAGTTATATGAGAGTCCTACAGCCAATCGTGGCAGAGGTCAACAGAACTTACAAGATACTATAGAGTGATAAAGTTTGGCTAATGGTCGTGCGTCATGCGTCGTGGGTCCCAAGTCGCCTGCGTCGTGGGTAAGGTCGTAGGTAAGCTTGGGTACCAAAAATGTTCCAATAAATTAGTTAAAACCCAGAAATAAACCATCAAATAATTAATTCACTTGCCAGAGTACCCTGATTCAACAATGAAGTATGTTTTTTATACATACTTTTGTAGGAATATCAGCTGTACTACTAGGTGACATATGGTTTACATTTCTTTTGTGAATACTTAGACCATTTGTCAACACACCGATGTTCCATAGCACTGACCTTTCAGTACTGTCACTGAATGTAACGCAATCAAGGCTCACAGAAGGCTGATTTACAACCAGCTATAAAGTTTCTTGTATGTCGGGCCGATTTTTGACGAAATAAAATGAATCGGGGAGCGAAAACAATGGATTTCAAATCCGGTCGACAAATTAGTAGCGTCAGTAAAATGGTCTTCACAGGGAATCCACGAGACTTACGACGTCTACACAAAAGCTATTTCACTCCAAGATAAGTCAGATAAACTTCATATCTTCGCGCCAGCCTGTAATACCCTCTATATATTTCTGTGTCCCCAACAAATTTATCAACAGTCAATCACGGAACGTTTGAACTAGCCCTAAAGCCTGTTAGACAATAGCCAAATATATGATCAGTATAAAATGGCGATTTGGTATCTTTTAGGGTATTTAAATTGAAGTTTAGAGTTTTAGTACTTCCTGTTGTCTTAAATTAGGGTATAAAAAAAGACTATTTTCAAACTTGGTGCGCCATAAAACACCGGGTGATAAAATAGTTATTGCAGAAGGCAACTTCCTTTTTATTTTTGTTAGCTAAAAAACACCCTCAAACCCGTATGGATCTATTCTTGATTGGAAGACAAACAACGACAAACTTGACGTGATGGTTTAAACTAACAAATTCACATTCTGCGTGCAAACTTCGAAATTAGCGTTTAAGTAAAAAGGTCTATTGCAGTTTCCTAATTAACAAACTATCAAAACAACATTTTTATGACAGAAACGTAGTTAGTTTTATTTATAAGTTTCGACTACATAAACTATATAAAACCGCACTAATAATGACAATCATGCCGTGATTAGTATCTGGTAGTATTTCTTTCTTTCTTTCTTGTTTTTTTTCCACTTCTAAATTTGAACTTAGTAAATCAGTGATAACTCAAAGTTAACTTAAGCTCAATTATTACTACTATTAAAACTAAACTAAATTTCAAACTCGATGATCAATCTATCTAGTAAGTAAAATTATTTAGAATACGTGTAAAAAACGACCACGGACCAAGGACCAATCTTAACTTTAGTCATCCCGTAGATGTTTGACTTGATACTTAAAACGTGAGCTTGAAATGGTTTCTTTCAATGCATTACCATTGTTTTTTCATAATTTTATTAAAAAACGAAAATACCGCTGTTATATAAGCAGGAACATATTAGCAGTTTAAGTCAGTTAAGGGGGGGGGGGACTCCATTGTAAAACGATCTGGTATGCTGGTCGGAAATTTTCAAAAATACCCCTAAAAGATACCGGAAGTGTTTTTAAAATGGCGTGACCGGAAGATTTTTTAACCCCTAAGAGATACCAGCGATAACAAGCTAATGAACATTATTATTATGAACACATAATTGAACGGTCAACATGCTTTTGTTGGGCAAATTTCTTCCGTTTGAGAACAAGATAGATAAACGATGGGCTCTTTTGATACCCTAAAAGATACCAGGAAATGCTAAAACGCTAAATTTCAATTTTAACACCCTAAGAGATACCAAATTGCTGATTTTTACCCCTAAGAGATACGACGAGCATACCCGATCCTTTTACAATGGAGTCCCCCCCCCCCCCCGGTATGTATGTTGGTCGATGTATTTATAAAAGGTTCATATTCTGAAAAAAGCTCTTGCATGGGTCCGAAAATATGTTTTCTACGACACTGGTGAACAGCTTTGATTGACAACGGTTATGAATTATATGAATCTATATTGGGACCAAAATCGGATTTGAAACACTTAGGCCAAGTTCAGACGTCGAACTTTTGCCGTGTCGAATCTAATAGTTGCATTTTGTAAATGAGAAGTGCGGCGTCTGAACCTATTGTATTTGGCAGATTTGATTAAATATTAAATTGAATAATTCAGTTTAAATCAAATTTGTCAAATTGCCGCACTTCTCATCTACAAAATGCAACTATTAGATTCAACGTGGCAAAAGTTCGACGTCTGAACTGGGCCTTACTGTAAATCACAGTTTGACCTGTTATTCTTTTCCTATCATCTCTCAGCTTTGATTGTGAACTGTCGGTTGTACCTGCATAAATAAAAATGTAGTTAAAACTAAAAGTATGAGACTAATTAATTCAAAATGTTTGTTTCGAATTCAAAATGTCACAGTTGTCTTTTTGAATAGTTCAAATTTTGTGATACGTGTATTAAACAAACGCCCAATAGACAAGAACTTAATTGTTGATTGTTATGGTATGAATCGTCTCTGAGCCACGTTTTTGAACCATTCGTGTCATCGTCGTCCACAAAATACAATCGACGGTGCCCGATTGTTGAAAAAGCCAATTAGTGAAAAGCGGTGATAAAAGACAAAAACGAAAACATTCGGAATTCATCCAGGGTTAACGCTAATTCACATGTTGGTTAGGTTCGTACTTTTCTTATAGGTATTACCTATTTTTGAACAGCACTGTTTCCCAGCAACATCATCCTCTGTCGACAGCTCCCCATCTGTCGATTGGCCATCTTTTGGGTCAAAATCCTGATCATCGACACTGCTTTCGTAATTGGCTTCTCTTGCACATGTGTCGTCTTCATTCGTCGCATTTAGAGCTAATCCCTCGACGTTGGTATTGCTAATGTCTTCTTTTTGACCTTTGAACTTGTTTTTTTCCTCACTGTTCTGTGAAACAGCCCCTATAGAAAGAGAAACACGTATTAATGAAAATAAAAAATAATAATTTTCGAACAGTACACATTTTAGTGTTGTTAAAGATTGTAGTACTGTTTTGTGTCACTAATTTCATTAGATACTAATTACCATGTTTTTCTCCCATGTTTACCACTTTATCAAGTAGTGATTTACTCGACATTTGGACAGAGTAATAACCATGTACAAATTTTATAACCGCGCCTGCATGACACAACGCCAAATTTCATTCTCATATCGGAAACCGTTTCTCTTTAAACGGAAGTGCGAGACTTGACGTGTTATGCGCCAAAAGAGCGCGTTTTCTCTAAAATTTGATCGAAAAGCTAGCAAAATCCTCGACATTTTTGTCTTTTTAGATTGAAATCGTTACTTTGTAATCAGAAAGTACACAGTTTTGATACTAGATAATTTGAACAAAGCAGGACTAAGAAAACTTCACCTGTAAGAGTTGATTGGTCAGTTCCTTCCAAAGCTTTAAAAGACAATATATATAAAAAAAAGAATATAATACAATTAACATCATTACAACCATAAATGTACAATTCCATTAGTTGATACTTGCACACCTGCTGGCCATAACATCTCTTAATGCAAGAGAGGATAAATATGTATACTAATATATTATGCTCCCTTGCGTAAGGCTAACACCGTCTAGCAAGGTACTATTTTAAGTTTGTATTAAGAACTATATTTCCAATATATCCCCTGTTATTAATAGTTTAACATCATAAAACATTAAGAGTATTTGAACCTTATATAATTGTTTTTTCATAACCAGAAATCATAACCACAATAGCTGAAAAGCTATGTTCAGACCAGGCGCATTGTCAACTTTGAGATATTTTTATACTGACACGTAATACGATTTACGTACAACGATTTTAAAGGCTGAAACCTGAACACGTAAATTAAATTAAATTAAAAATTGGCCTTATCTATTAATTTTGTACTTATTATCAAAATTTAGTTCAGTCACCAAAAACAAGTAATCTTGTGGATAGAAGCAGTTCATGTTGCCAAAATTGAGCCCACGTATCCAATGGTTACTAATGTAACGCCCGAATACAAACCAATGTCCTTGGCGTGTTTAGCATAATTAATCCAAAGCAAGGGTGGTTGTAATTTCTGGACATTTAAACTTGTTAATGTCGATTATACCTTTGTTGATGATACCAAGACTGATTTGGGAAAGTGTCCGCTTGTATAGATAAGTAGCTCTTACATTTTTTCCAGCGATTTTTTTACACTGACTTCTGCCTTTGCCTTCCCTACGCAAAAGTCCGTGTACTCTTTTGCTCTCGTATGGCTTTCCGACGTAAAATTCCGGATTTATTATCACGCAAGACTCAGGTCCACTATATCCATTACTAATGACTCGTTTAACCTTTTAATAGAAATAAGAAATTCATCACTTTAATACAAACTCATCGACTATAAATATGTTTGGAACAGACAGTAAAAGTAACAGTGACAGCTAGGGAGGGGTTAAGAGGACTACCAACCCAACTTGGGTAAAGATGGGTCATCCGGACCTCAAAACCCTGATCCTTCCCCAGACCCCACAAATATATCCTTCACAATCAATGACAGACCGCAATTCCAGTAAGACTTTTCATCGACACTTTTAAAACACTTTATACCAAATAGCCACCTGACCAAGAACTTAACGCTTGACTGGGAATCCCAAATTGTACATAATTCGGAGTTCCCTTACATTAGGGCGATTTTTACCTCATGGTAAGAAGATTCTTGTGTAAACACAACTACATCGTTGAGGAAGCATCCCACAGGGTCTAGTACATGTGCACTCAGATCTATATTTGACAGTTGCTCTCGTTCCAAGTTGGAGTTTTGGTACTCCACAACAAATGGTGCCACGCTGGTTTGAAAGTTATCTTTCACGATTCCAAAGTCACAAGACAGAAGCTCACACATCTAGAAATTAAATTGTAGTATTGTACAATTTTTTATAGAAAAAGTAGAGAAACATATAAACCGAAGGTAAAATAAAAAAAAAACTAACCAAACGTAAGGCACCCGTAACAAGGTAGAACCAAAGGGCTACGTTGATAGCTATTTCGATTGGTGAAAAAAATGTGGAACATGTTCAAAAGGTAAAGGGAAGATTTTCCCAGACAGTAAGCATAATTTAATAGTACCTCTCTGGAAAACCATAGAGCAATGGCATAAGACAACGTCACATCGCTGATGGCACCTTTGATATGGTCTGCAACATATGGGATGAACTCATTGATGTTCTCTCTAGTTCCTCGCTCTTCGGACCTTGCACCAACTTCTATGAGTGGCCCAACTGATGCCGAAAGAGACCCAGAATTCGTTTTGGTTTTTAGCTGGACGTGTGCTGCAATCTCTTCCGGCGTCACACCCCTTATTGATTCCCCACCAAATGGAATATAAAGAATTCTTCGTATTTCCCTTTCAATGAAAAACAGATATACGAAATTAGATAGAAAATTACAAAACATCAATACATCTAACTTACAATATTTATAATTGCTCAAAATGATCAAAAATAGTGTGGACAGGGTTACCCCACCGTATCCACTAACATTAGCACGAAGCTTGTGATTAGTGAACGTGGCTCGACTGTGTTTTGTTTTAAGTGCACCTTTGCTGTTTCATCCCAAAATACATAGAGGCAAAAAGCGTAATTACGAAAATAATTTAGTAGAAAGTTATGTGATAGATTCATGTCAGTTTAATTTGATGTTCAAATTGGTTAGTCATAATACATATTTCACTGTTTTTGAAGGATTATGAGGTATCGAAATTCATTTCTAAATACGTGAAATTTTATTTCTTTTGAAGTTATTTTTGACGTCATATTTGTAGATAAAACAGCGGAGGTGCGACTTAAAATAGAAAATCCAGTCAAGACACCTTACAATTATAAAAACAAAGAATGTCTTAATTATGATAAACAGTGCCTTTCACTCTACGTGTAAACTGTGACCTGTGTTTTGTTTAAACATTCTTTTGTAATTGCACAAATCACAAGCACTGTAGTGTATTACTGTGTCATGTTAATATTCACCTTGCACTACCCCTGACAACTTCATTAGATGTCAAGAATAGTGATGAAAACACCTTTTCCAAACCTCTTGCAATCGTTGCCTTGCTCGTCCCGGTGTAAAAGTCAACGAAAGCATCGCTAAAGTTCCCAATATTTTTGGGATCGTCCATGTACACACCCATTGAAGTCAAACGTCCGTTCAGCAGAATGGCTTCTTTGGAGGAGGTGTTCATACAGTGCTTCTCCATGCCTGCAGAAAATGAGAAACAGTAGATCGGTAGATATAAAAAGTTAATTACATGTCCTTTTTTCGTTTCTTTTCACTCTCAAATGCTATGTTAACCAAGTGGCTTCGGTCTTAACAAAGACTCTAAAAAGTGAAATTAAACGATATATTTGTACTCACTACCAAAGATCAAAGAACAAACAATAATAAGTCATACTGACTTACCCAACCAAAAACAATCTTGCATGATGGCTTAGTAAAACTTACCAATTATCGACATCATTAGTTTAAGAGTGCAAGTTTTGCCTCGCCCAGATTTCCCAATCAAGATTGTGACAGGACACCCATCAAACATGTTACGCACAAGTTGGGAATGTAAACCCATTATGCAGCAGCCAAGGGAATACAACATTGCCCCAAAATTTTGTTTCATGGCTAGTTTGGTAAACTACAAGAGAGTAAATGTAAATTTAATTAAAAAAAGCAACGAAAATAAATATTGAAAGAATATAAGAAGTAAAAGTATACAACTTACTGGTATGATCTCCTTAAGGGGGTCTAACGAGAATGGAGTGACAACACTGATGTTCATCTTTTTGTCCTTTTCAATAGGAATGTACACAAATTCATGCTCGGATTCTTCCAACAGATTACCTTTAGTGTCAATGTGTACCTTGAAAAAGATGATGAAATGAAAGTCCCTATGACGCATGATGTTTAATTTTCGAATTCAGCTCTTGATAGATAACATAGTGAAGATCTTTTAATCGTACCTTTTCCTCGCTACGTATTTTGAGAGATATTGAGGTTTTGTAATAGAGCTACATTTCATGCCCAATATCGTTAATCATTAACTTTATATTTCATTGTTTCAACTCTCCCTGATAATGAAAATTATTTCACTTGGCCTTTAAAAGAACAGTTTGATAATAAGACTTTGACTGTTTTAATATCTAAGTTAAATGAATTGGTCATGTTGAAACATATAGATTGTAACACAATTCACACATTGAGAGTTCTATTTTTACAGATTTAATCTATATTATATGATTTATCAGTTCTTAAGTTCTTCGTCAAGATGACATTCAATATACTATTTCAACTATTATTACTTCTAGCTTTCTGTTCATAATCCTGTACAATTAGAAGTCAACAGCAATGTTTACAAGTGTTATGTTCAATAAGATTTAAATTCAATTCAACAATGTTGATAGAGCTGACGGAAATACAATTTCAAATACAATACATCAACTCTTTTAAGATCTTGAATTGTAAGCTAGTAGTTCAGTTGGAAGTTGGAAGTTAAACGTTGCACTGAATAAAGCCAAGTTCGATACCAAGAAGTGTCCTGCCTTTTACCTCTCCCAACCCTTTTTACAGTTTCACAAGTTCAAAATGTAAATGTAATGACGTCAAAGGAGTAAAGATTGAATATAAAAGAACAATTAAATTTAAAATCATGGACTCTTTGCACTTGTACATTGCTTGCATGGATAAAACCTGTTGTTGATTGAAATATCTGCTTATAGGATCGAAGACGTCTTTGTGTCCAAGGTACGAGAAGTTTGCGGTTTTGCCTCGTTTGACGTGATTAAAATTGGAAATATAAAAACTATCTCTGAAAATATATAGGGAGGAAAAGGTAAGATTTAAAAATCTTCACTATGCCTTCTATCAATAACTGAATTCGAAAATAAAAAATTATGCGTCAGAGGGACGTTAAGGCAAGTCAGTGTTGTACTGAATCATGAAATATTTGCAATTTCGTGTTCATTTCAAATATATTGTTATTTAACATTGATTACTTAAGGTCTTGGTGGTCTTTATTATATCATGTTCGCGTGATATTGGCAACATACATTGTGGAATCAATGCTTTTTTAATTTTAGGTAAAGAAGAACAATATCATTATCCATTCTAATGAATATGCCTGATTTGTCACCGGATTAAAGGAAAAAAAATTTTGAAACAATTTCAATCTCCATTTCATATCGGGAATGTTAAATAGCAAAATTTAGACAGGACAAAAAGGGGAGAAGGGATCTTAGCCGAGTTCACAATAGAGACAGACAAATCGCGTATTATAATTCGTTCGTCTTGTATGAATTGATCATTAAGGTAGGTCTTTGGTCGAGCTGTTCTTTTTGATCAACAAAACAAAACAAAATTTGTCTTTAACTTTTTTTTTTGGGGGGGGGGGGGGAGATTTGTTCGTCCAGACAATTTCGCTAGTGTAAATTGGCTACTGCCTTGTAACACTGACCTTATCGGAAAGGATAAACACATCTGAATCACCATGGCCTTGAGTTCTACCAAGCGTAGATGTGCTGATTCTTGACTTATATTTGTCGCTTTCCAAAAACTTATTGATCTTGTCTACCAAAACTATTTTAAACATGTGTTCACTGAGAGAACACACCAAACCTCCGCAGCCTTTAGTCTGTAGTGCATTATTTGCATAGGCCACGAACTGATCTCGCTTTGGATTGGCTGGAACAAATGCTTCAAAACTACAAAATGAACAATAAGATAACGTCAGCCATATATGTTAAAAATATGCACACTCGTATATACAGCTAGTTTGAAAATGGTGAATAGTGGGTGACATGGCTGTGCAGAACTCCTGTGTTTTCCATGTTCACCAATAACATTTGACAAGAAAATATTTAACAACACATTTTATAAAATCATCACGTTAAAAAAAAAATCGTCTTTAAAGGTATAGAAAATGCGTGACGCCTTAAACATAGACGTATTCTTTGCAAACTAAAAGTCCAATTCAGTTTCTATCAAACATCGGTGTAAGGGGTTGGGAATGATTTTTTTTTATAACAACTATATTGGTTAACGCATTTAAAAATAAGGCACATGTCGGGCCTGATATTACCATATCACATTTACGAAACGTTAACATTAAGGTACTTCAGTTTGTATGTACTCACGTGGTATTGTCGTTGCAGAAAACTTTTATGCGGAATATATAACCATTCATTTTACCCAAGGTTTGGATGATTGGCTTAAATGTGAAATTGGACTCGGCTTTTATGATGGTAACTGGATTTTCTCCCTTTTTCTGCTCTTTTGTGCGAATGCACATTCTTCTATTTTTTTCAACAAATTTCGCTTTGGGCATTTTTTTAGCTATTTGTTGGACTTCACTTTTGCATTGGAGTCGAGCAAGGTATGAGTGATTGGAACGGGCAATGTCTGTCTATATAGTCGTCAAGCCACAGCATGTTGTCGAAATAATAATATTAGGAAATTTTGAACCACCTAGGACGATTCAAACTGTGATTAACAGCTTGAAATGATTCCATTATGATAATACTTCCTTAATGAATCCTGTTATATCTAAGTTAAATACCCTGCACGAGTAAACTAATCAAATATATCACGCTGTCGGGCCTGCAAGGAGGACAGAAAAAGTCGGGCAAATACACCTTACACCTCTGGATAGAAAAATTAAATCAACCTTATGATAAGAGTGTGTATAATGCATGCCTTTTTTTTTTCATTTCATTTCTTGCCTTTTTATACATGAAGGCCACTATTTCAAAGTTTTGTATTATAATTATCTTTGTGCGTCTGTAAGCGTTTACAATTTGTATAGCATGCGAGGTCCACTGCCGTCTTAAATATGCTCTAGTGGTCGTTTAGCCAAAAGATGTTCTCTTTGTGATAATACTTTGTTTAATCCGCTTATCTGGGTTAACATATTATATTACTTTAAAAACACGTTGTTTGGCTACAGACTTGAAGTCAAGCAAATTAAGACCTTGAGATACAGTGGTCGATCGAGTTGTGTGTGTGTGGGGGGGGGGGAGGAGGGGGGGCTTGGATATGTGGACCGGTGCCCTCCCTTTTT
This sequence comes from Telmatactis stephensoni, assembly GCA_029948255.1. NCBI lineage: Eukaryota > Metazoa > Cnidaria > Anthozoa > Actiniaria > Isophelliidae > Telmatactis > Telmatactis stephensoni. The sequence goes on along the minus strand of JALIZF010001759.1, from coordinate 617,794 downwards.
CAGTTCGGTCCTATTTCTTTTTGTCTTTCTCTGTCACTCACTCACTCACTCTTTGTCAAAAAGTGTAGAAGAATATACTTTCCCAAAGCTTTACTTTCTCAATGTTTATTGTTAGTGGTTTTATTGTATTTGATTATCCAATTGATGTGCCTTAACCCACATTTCACGATCGCTACGATAGCGAAAAAGAATAACTGTAATATAGGTTATTTTAGCCTCTCAGAATTTTATGACTTGATACAGCAATGTTAGTATAGAAGGGAGCTTGAGGAAATTAGGCCCTCTTTGTTTCATTAAAATGGTGTACCACCCTTTCAAAATGGAGCAGGAAATTTAGAGACAATTTAAAATAATGATAATAATATCTCACTTGATAATAATAACTTTATTTACGTGTCAAAAATATAGCAGTTTCCCACTAAGTAAGGACACCTATCTAATACTAAAAATAACAATGTAAATTTAAATTGGAAAAAGTTCTAACTAGTTCGGCTATCTGCAAAGTGCATCTATCATCATCATCATCATGTTTCTCTTGGGGCGTCGTGGACAACCTCGGGGGTGCTCTTGCTGGAATCGGTAATCCAGCAGTTGTGGTCTTCGCCATAATCATCTTTCATGCTTGTTGTACGTCAACACCAAGTATCTTTTCAATTCTATTCCACATCGTTCTGGGAGTCGGGGTATCGAACAGTACTTGTTTCTGGAGGGCATTGTTGTCAAGTCTGCCATGGCACAGAACAACTTTCAGTCCGGTAGTATGAATTGAAATACAGTTTCAAGCAAAGCAACGGATGTGGTTAAAACACCACCGATTACGCCGACACTAAAAAGAAAAACAGAAAAGAACGAAGACAATTTCAAAACTAAAGAATTATTGTGGTCCCTCTGCCCACCTCCAACGCTGAAAAGGCAAAATGCTCTCCGTGGAGACGAATTACTTCAAGCGATGAACAAAAAGTCGCAATAACTCTCTTGTGGCTGAGTGTTATAAACAACTGCTCCTCTAGGAGCCACCACATTTTCAAAAGTCAATGATCAATGAATGCTTGTTTGAGTTCAGTTACAGTACATTAATTCAAGTTAATTCAATACCGACTGCACTGTGCAATTTTTCACCAGGAACTTGAGATATTTTTGGCCAGTTGATTGGGAAAATTTCACAGTGTAACAGCGTCCTCTGCAATTTGTTTTCAACGCCGTGTGCAACCGCGCCTTTATTGCTTTATCACTATTTGTGAACTTTGTGAAGCATAAAATAATGGGTTAGAGCAAAGATTGAGCGGAATGTTACTTTCTTTTCTTGAAGGTCCAACTTTGAAATCCGTATGGATCAATTTTTTTTTATTGGAAGACAAAGACTTACATGATACGTGTAATTAATGTTTACACTTAATAAAAAATGAAGATAATAGTGATAAAGGAAAAAAATTACCAGTTTATAATTACGAAGTCACGGTCCGGTTGACGTGAGCTTAGACTTTTGGTAAGACATGACTTGTAGTCACATGTTCATATTAAAGGTGAAATACCTTATGTAATCAGGGGCTTGGAACTTTATATCAATAACACTTTATGTCTGATTTTTAGATGTTAAGAATGAGAAGAAGAGTAATCTATGAGTAAGCTTGAAGTTTAGAACATGTATATCATAGATTTTAGGTATTTAAGAGCGGCCGTGTGTACAAACCAACCAGTGGCATGCAAAATAAGAAAATTCGAAAATTCTCAAATTATCCCCAAACGTAGGCCTATATGAACTATTAATGGGAAAAATACTAAAACGTTGATCAGATTTTTATTTCAGGAGAAATCAGCGGTTTTGTGTTTTCCCACCTGATGACCACAATTTGAGGCCATTTTGGTGCACCACATTAAAAATTCTCTTAAAAATTCAGGCCTTAACTAACGCAAAACCTATTCACATCAGAAAAAAGAATAAACATTTTACTGCATTTCTAGTTAAATAGTTTTATATTTTTGGCGAGTTTTAATATTTTATAGTATTTTCAACTTGGGCGATTTTTAGCATACAGAAAACACGCCTCACTTCGACGTCCAAAATCCTACACTGCTACATGGATTGTGATAATATGACTATAATACAAGTAATCTACAATGTTTCCTCTTTTGAAAACTGCAATAAAATGTTTGGGCTACTGAAATGATGCTATTTTATTGACCTCGTAATATCCACTTGAAAGGTCAAAAACGCCGTCACGTAATAACGGACAAATTCAATTGTCGGATGTTTATAAATTCACCAAATATTATAACCGCCGCCAATTTCTAATAATTGTGGATATATGATTGCCAATGCATTGAAGAATAGGTTCATTAGGTTTTTATATTTTTTTGGTGAAAAATATCGTTTAATAGCGTGGTTAGAAACGGCCGAAATGTCACCAAAGAGTGCCTATCACATTTATAAACACTTTTCCTCGCTAAAGCAGCAATAAATAGCCATTTCTTACCTTCAGTACTTGGATGTCATTTAGAAAAGGCCAGGATCCGGTATATAAATCGATGTACAAAGTTATTTCACAGCATTTTTGAACTAGCTTCAATGCTCCGTTCGGTTTGTTGGTAGTGTAGATTGCGTTACACACAGGGAGCCCATACAAGAGTGTTTGTTTGCAAATGAAATTAGATCCCTCTCTATACCACTATTTCACAATCTTTGTTTCCTCATGGTTGCAACGAGAATATGTCCTCTTGTGGTTTCAAAGGCTTAGTTAGTAGTTCTTGTGGCTCTAGTAAGTACCAAAAACAACCAAGTGAGAGCATAATTCTTCTAAACTGCTGCAAAGACATCAAAGGTCACTTAAATGGACTGAATACTTTTGACTCTGACTTGAAAAGTGAAGCAAAACTAATCCTCGCTCGTGCTGGTAAGTCACTTAAAATTATTACCATAAATATGTTTTTATCTGAAGTATGATATAAACGTAGTGGAGAGGAACGGTTCAGGGAGGAGGGAGAAAAGAGGCAGAAAAATCGGTTTGGGAGGAGGGAGGAAAACAATTATGAGATGCAGTACTTTGTAGTGAAGGAGAAATGGCCGGAAAAATTAGGGAGGAGGGAGAAAAATGGCATTAAAATGAATATTTTATTAATTCCATTACTTTAAGTCATCAGTATAGTTACTGTTATCATTATGACAACCATCGTAATAACTTGCATTGGTCTTTATAGGTATATTTAATGTGGATGATAGACATCTCCATTTAACTATTTGCCCTCGCCACAGAGATGAATATGGAATAAGGTGGTTGACTAACAAAAAATATTGTGCTTGTCCTCCGGATTGGGCACCCCACAAAACAACTTTAAGAAAAGGGGACAGTGGGATAACTTTACAACAGTCACATATTTTGTACCAGTTGACATCCATTATTGTTCCAGTAGCTTCGCGTGAGTATTAGCGTTACACGCAAGTCTTGTTGTCATTTACTTATTTCTTGCTTATATCTAATTGCATTTATTCATCTTTTATCAAAGCAATTTGCAAGAGATGTGACTCCTTCTAGGAAAAAATCCAGACTCCTCCTTGGTAGAAGAACGAAAAGTGGAAATCGATGATGCAGCAGCATCAACTTCTTTTGCCGGAGCCCAATCATCAGAAGAAGACGTTTCTTTCAACCTAAAAAGCGAACCCTCTACTTCATATCTGGTATGTTTCAAAAGGTGTTAATCAGTATTGTTTTGATCTGATGACTCAGGAGTGAATTAATGATCGAATGGATGGAAGGATGGATTCATGACTAATTAATTGGTTGATCTTTTTACTAATCTTTTGTATGACACATTTTGGTCTGAACAAAAACTACTTGTTTATTCTTTGAAAAGAAATAATAAAACGGTCTAATACTGATTATAATATATTTCAGGAAACATCAAATGAAGAGACGATATTGTGTGAGAAGATGGAGGGAATGGCCCTTTCACCACAAGAATCCAGTGTATACTCTCCAGATACTGGAAGTAGCAGTGAGCACTCTGAGCCCGAGAGCACCACTGGCGATCTGAGCACCCGACGCAATGCTTTGAACCAATTTCTTTTAGTCTCGGGCGTCGAGTTTGTTACACAATCTAAAAAGAAATTTGGTCAGTTGCAGCCTCGTACTCAGACTACTCACGTGTCTAAAGCAAGTGAATCGATCGCAGCAGTACTCGATGTGATTGCACCTGGAGATGCAGGAACCCTTTGGGAGGCAACAAAGAAATCAAAAATGGTCAAAAAAGCACTTTCAATCGATGAGCTGGATAGTACTGAAAAAGTCTATCTACAAGCACTGGCAGAGGCATACCAACACGCTACTGGATGGGACACACGTAGACAGATTCTGTCAATAATGGCAGACGTTGTTCCATTCTCCAGACTTCAGAAGTTCATAGCTGGTATCACATATTATCGAGTTAAGACAGCGAGTCGTCATAAGCATCTTTTCGGACGTGGAGCACCAGTAGTCAAAGAAGTTTCTCCTAGAATGCGTGTCGACTCTGAGCAACTTGACCATTTTTTGACGTTTATTACAAGTCCCCACCTGGTGCAGGATCTTCCCTTTGGTCAGCGTCATCTCCAACTCTCGAATGGCAAAATTGTGGAAGCACCAAATGTTATACGTGAAATGGTTTAAGAGCGTACTATCAAACAATATCGCCAATTCTGCGAAGAAAATAACTTCAAGCCATTCAGCTATACAACCATGCATCGCATCCTTACATATTGCTCAGCATTTGTGAGAAAATCTCTTCAGGGCTTAAATTACATTTCAGCTGAAGGGAGTTCAGCGTTTGATGATTTGTCAATTATTACAGAGAAGCTTACTGATCGAAAACTTGATCCTTGTAAAGGCCAGAAACTGCGAAAGGCGTTGAAGAAAGGGAAGCTATAGCTAAAGACCGATTATAAGGTAAATTTACACACACAACCAAAAAGCATTGGTTTACATATTTTTTATAGAGCAATTTATGTTACCATCAGGTGCACATCGTAGAGAAGTAAAATACCGCTGACCACTGCCTTGCCTTTGCGCTAAGTGATCCAAAAGAAGAAGCATTTCAAAACAAGTGCGATCATACTAACAAAGAATGTTGTCAATCATGCGAAGAGCTAAAATGTACCTTGAATCTGATAGAAGTCTTCATAAAATCTCTTCCAGAAAAAGATGACGATTTTCTGTATTTCAGGCGGTCCAGGCCATTAACAGCTGGAAGGCTCATCTACTAAGGTCTGTCCAGCAAGACAAAGCCTGACGTACTGATGTTTTTAACACGCTAGACGAGAAGTC
>JALIZF010001759.1:362500-607500 GCA_029948255.1 Telmatactis stephensoni | reverse complement strand
TAACAATTTCTTCTAGTATAAATCCTCGTAAGTAACAATTTCTTATAGTAAATTTATTCATGTTTTAATTTGTTGATTTGTTTAGTCGGTACATTTCGTGTTCCACCACTCTCCTAGCTCCCTCTTGATAACATGGGTGTCTTGATTTCACATCAAGGATATTCGGATTTATGTTGCGAACTAACGAGCACAAAATAAGAAAAATGAATACAAACAAGGCGAGGGCGTTTTATTCTCTGGTCATTGCTTTTAAGTTCAATTAAGCACTTTATTACAGTCATGGTATGTATATTAGTTCTTCTGTTTCCGCTGCCGCCAATAGTGAAACGGTCGGTATCTCTTTCATTTAGCTGAAGGTAACCCTCTTAAGTTAATACCTTTAAACCTTCAATAGTCCACCGCCAACTGAGAGACGTGCACAAGGCGTACGCCTTTCAGTAGAGGCAATATTTCGTTCATTTAATCGTCTTATGTTTATATTACAGTAGCGTGTCGTGACAAAAAGACTAATATGACATAATACTTTTATACGACAGTTTAAAATTCTTATAGCAGTTTCAGTATTGGATGAAAATGAAGTTGGTACTATTTAACTGTCTGGCGTGTTTACTTATAGCCTCAGCGATTCACAATTTGGTTATTGGAGTGATGCTGGACCATAAAGCTCAAGATTACATAAATCAACTAATTGATGATTTTAAAAAGAACAGCAGGGACTGTCGCTATGACCATATAATCCTTCCGAAACTAATTGGCACAGAACTGGAAGACTACCATTTCCCTAAAGTTTATATATGGTGTCCCATCAGTCATTTTGGAATTTCAATTGAATGTCCAGAACACAAAAGTCCTCTAAAAGTAGGCCAGTTCACACATCAAGTTATTAAGAAAAGTTATTTCAACCCACGGCTGGTTTACAATCTACGTGGAAATGTCATATTAATACAAAGAAGCTACTTTTGTAATCATGAAGGAAAGAAGCACAGATATTTATCTGCATGTGAAGACCTCTTTAAGGCAATTCCAACCTTGTATAGTCATTGTTTTCCTTTTACAATGCAATTCAAATCTGCTACTTCTAAACAAATAATAGATTTTTTGTACACACAAATAATTAATGGCGTAAGTTTTGCTAAAATGAGCGAGGCAATTGCAAATCTCAATTTTAATGAATTTTGTGACAGGAGCAATCGTCTTTTCTTGTCATCGAATAGTTCTAACCAGACAATGAAGGAGGGAAGATTTGACACTGAAGGTTTTTACACAAATCTGTTGTATTCGTTCCCAAGCAGCAAACAATTGATGTACTTATTTCTTGGCGATTACCAGGAAAAACATGCATATTTGGAGAAAGACATGTAAGAACGATTAAAGAAAAGTAAAACTTTCACCTGCGACCATACTTTTAAAATTAGTAAGTATATCGGTGCAAGAGTAGTGACAACGTCAATGTACGACAATTTGAAAACTTATTCATTGTACTTAATGAAAGAAGGGAAGTGGTTTCTTGGCAGTTAACAAGGACAACTGCATTCGACGAGATAAGATCTCTACTCCAGAAAACAAAAAGTGAAGAGCAGAAAGACGTTGAGCTTATTATTGTCGATGACTGTTGTAAAGTAAACGCCATGTACAAATCTGTATTTCCTAATGCAGATGTCAAACTGGATCTTTTCCACGCTGTCCAAAGAGTGGTGAAAGCAGTCCCGAAAGGTACTCCGTTTGCAAAGACATTTAATGCGGAGTTCGGACAGATTTTTAGACAACAGGGAGATTATGGAAAAACTAGAACATTGCCAACACCAGAACCACAAATTATAGAAAAAAATCTGGATAATATCATTAACAAGTACACTAAATTCTTGAAATCAAAAACATTGAAAAATGTCTTACTGGAGATAAATAACTTACGAAAACATATCAAAAAAGGATGTTTGTCGGGGCTTAAATCGGGTGAAGGCAACGAAGCCAAGGAAAGGCTACAAAAATATTTAAATAAGTCCTTGATATCTAATGCAACCGGCATCGGTGTAGAACTAGTCTTGGCTATTTTAAGTGTATTGTTTTATTCCATTAACTGTAATAGAGATGATGTAAAGCACAAAATGAATTCCAAGGTAGTACCCTTTGTGCCAATGGGAAAATGGACGAGACCTCCTTCTCGCACATTTCAAGAATCGTGGAAAAATCATCTGCCACATGATGACAAAGTTCCAGAAAAGTTAGATGCCATATGGGCATCACGGAACTCTGACATCAAAAAGTCAAACACTACCTTCAGTGATGAAATAGTCGTTTTGGGAGACAATGTGCAAGACCTTTTCAAGGAAAGTTTGTATAAGTTGTTACTTAAGGACATGCAGAAGTTGCAATGTATTCTAGAAAAATTCCAACAGGATTGTAACGACAGAACTTTTCATCCATTTAGTCTTCTAATTTCACAGAGTGTTGGAAAGAAAATTTTGTCGTCTTATCGAGATGACTGGGACGAAATAGACAAACATTCAGAAATACTTCAAAGACATCTCTCTTCGTTTGGTCTGGATGTATATCCTGTGGCTGGAGATGGCGATTGTGCCTTTAGAAGTATTATCATTCAATTGCAAAAAGTCATGGAAGGTGAAGAAAATAACAACCTTAGGGGGGACACCTTACAAAACTAGGACTATTGAAAACTACAGATGATGATGTATACCAACTTAGACAGACCTTTGTTGACCATGTGCAATGTAATGAGCACTATCAAATGTTAAGTGGAATATCTATTGAAGAACTGGATACTGAAACAGAACGATTTAGGGAAGGGGGAACCTTTTGTGGTGACATCCAGGTCATTTAATCGTCTTATGTTTATATTACAGTAGCGTGTCGTGACAAAAAGACTAATATGACATAATACTTTTATACGACAGTTTAAAATTCTTATAGCAGTTTCAGTATTGGATGAAAATGAAGTTGGTACTATTTAACTGTCTGGTGTGTTTACTTATAGCCTCAGCGATTCACAATTTGGTTATTGGAGTGACGCTGGACCATAAAGCTCAAGATTACATAAATCAACTAATTGATGATTTTAAAAAGAACAGCAGGGACTGTCGCTATGACCATATAATCCTTCCGAAACTAATTGGCACAGAACTGGAAGACTACCATTTCCCTAAAGTTTATATATGGTGTCCCATCAGTCATTTTGGAATTTCAATTGAATGTCCAGAACACAAAAGTCCTCTAAAAGTAGGCCAGTTCACACATCAAGTTATTAAGAAAAGTTATTTCAACCCACGGCTGGTTTACGATCTACGTGGAAATGTCATATTAATACAAAGAAGCTACTTTTGTAATCATGAAGGAAAGAAGCACAGATATTTATCTGCATGTGAAGACCTCTTTAAGGCAATTCCAACCTTGTATAGTCATTGTTTTCCTTTTACAATGCAATTCAAATCTGCTACTTCTAAACAAATAATAGATTTTTTGTACACACAAATAATTAATGGCGTAAGTTTTGCTAAAATGAGCGAGGCAATTGCAAATCTCAATTTTAATGAATTTTGTGACAGGAGCAATCGTCTTTTCTTGTCATCGAATAGTTCTAACCAGACAATGAAGGAGGGAAGATTTGACACTGAAGGTTTTTACACAAATCTGTTGTATTCGTTCCCAAGCAGCAAACAATTGATGTACTTATTTCTTGGCGATTACCAGGAAAAACATGCATATTTGGAGAAAGACATGTAAGAACGATTAAAGAAAAGTAAAACTTTCACCTGCGACCATACTTTTAAAATTAGTAAGTATATCGGTGCAAGAGTAGTGACAACGTCAATGTACGACAATTTGAAAACCTATTCATTGTACTTAATGAAAGAAGGGAAGTGGTTTCTTGGCAGTTAACAAGGACAACTGCATTCGACGAGATAAGATCTCTACTCCAGAAAACAAAAAGTGAAGAGCAGAAAGACGTTGAGCTTATTATTGTCGATGACTGTTGTAAAGTAAACGCCATGTACAAATCTGTATTTCCTAATGCAGATGTCAAACTGGATCTTTTCCACGCTGTCCAAAGAGTGGTGAAAGCAGTCCCGAAAGGTACTCCGTTTGCAAAGACATTTAATGCGGAGTTCGGACAGATTTTTAGACAACAGGGAGATTATGGAAAAACTAGAACATTGCCAACACCAGAACCACAAATTATAGAAAAAAATCTGGATAATATCATTAACAAGTACACTAAATTCTTGAAATCAAAAACATTGAAAAATGTCTTACTGGAGATAAATAACTTACGAAAACATATCAAAAAAGGATGTTTGTCGGGGCTTAAATCGGGTGAAGGCAACGAAGCCAAGGAAAGGCTACAAAAATATTTAAATAAGTCCTTGATATCTAATGCAACCGGCATCGGTGTAGAACTAGTCTTGGCTATTTTAAGTGTATTGTTTTATTCCATTAACTGTAATAGAGATGATGTAAAGCACAAAATGAATTCCAAGGTAGTACCCTTTGTGCCAATGGGAAAATGGACGAGACCTCCTTCTCGCACATTTCAAGAATCGTGGAAAAATCATCTGCCACATGATGACAAAGTTCCAGAAAAGTTAGATGCCATATGGGCACCACGGAACTCTGACATCAAAAAGTCAAACACTACCTTCAGTGATGAAATAGTCGTTTTGGGAGACAATGTGCAAGACCTTTTCAAGGAAAGTTTGTATAAGTTGTTACTTAAGGACATGCAGAAGTTGCAATGTATTCTAGAAAAATTCCAACAGGATTGTAACGACAGAACTTTTCATCCATTTAGTCTTCTAATTTCACAGAGTGTTGGAAAGAAAATTTTGTCGTCTTATCGAGATGACTGGGACGAAATAGACAAACATTCAGAAATACTTCAAAGACATCTCTCTTCGTTTGGTCTGGATGTATATCCTGTGGCTGGAGATGGCGATTGTGCCTTTAGAAGTATTATCATTCAATTGCAAAAAGTCATGGAAGGTGAAGAAAATAACAACCTTAGGGGGGACACCTTACAAAACTAGGACTATTGAAAACTACAGATGATGATGTATACCAACTTAGACAGACCTTTGTTGACCATGTGCAATGTAATGAGCACTATCAAATGTTAAGTGGAATATCTATTGAAGAACTGGATACTGAAACAGAACGATTTAGGGAAGGGGGAACCTTTTGTGGTGACATCCAGGTCATTTAATCGTCTTATGTTTATATTACAGTAGCGTGTCGTGACAAAAAGACTAATATGACATAATACTTTTATACGACAGTTTAAAATTCTTATAGCAGTTTCAGTATTGGATGAAAATGAAGTTGGTACTATTTAACTGTCTGGTGTGTTTACTTATAGCCTCAGCGATTCACAATTTGGTTATTGGAGTGACGCTGGACCATAAAGCTCAAGATTACATAAATCAACTAATTGATGATTTTAAAAAGAACAGCAGGGACTGTCGCTATGACCATATAATCCTTCCGAAACTAATTGGCACAGAACTGGAAGACTACCATTTCCCTAAAGTTTATATATGGTGTCCCATCAGTCATTTTGGAATTTCAATTGAATGTCCAGAACACAAAAGTCCTCTAAAAGTAGGCCAGTTCACACATCAAGTTATTAAGAAAAGTTATTTCAACCCACGGCTGGTTTACGATCTACGTGGAAATGTCATATTAATACAAAGAAGCTACTTTTGTAATCATGAAGGAAAGAAGCACAGATATTTATCTGCATGTGAAGACCTCTTTAAGGCAATTCCAACCTTGTATAGTCATTGTTTTCCTTTTACAATGCAATTCAAATCTGCTACTTCTAAACAAATAATAGATTTTTTGTACACACAAATAATTAATGGCGTAAGTTTTGCTAAAATGAGCGAGGCAATTGCAAATCTCAATTTTAATGAATTTTGTGACAGGAGCAATCGTCTTTTCTTGTCATCGAATAGTTCTAACCAGACAATGAAGGAGGGAAGATTTGACACTGAAGGTTTTTACACAAATCTGTTGTATTCGTTCCCAAGCAGCAAACAATTGATGTACTTATTTCTTGGCGATTACCAGGAAAAACATGCATATTTGGAGAAAGACATGTAAGAACGATTAAAGAAAAGTAAAACTTTCACCTGCGACCATACTTTTAAAATTAGTAAGTATATCGGTGCAAGAGTAGTGACAACGTCAATGTACGACAATTTGAAAACCTATTCATTGTACTTAATGAAAGAAGGGAAGTGGTTTCTTGGCAGTTAACAAGGACAACTGCATTCGACGAGATAAGATCTCTACTCCAGAAAACAAAAAGTGAAGAGCAGAAAGACGTTGAGCTTATTATTGTCGATGACTGTTGTAAAGTAAACGCCATGTACAAATCTGTATTTCCTAATGCAGATGTCAAACTGGATCTTTTCCACGCTGTCCAAAGAGTGGTGAAAGCAGTCCCGAAAGGTACTCCGTTTGCAAAGACATTTAATGCGGAGTTCGGACAGATTTTTAGACAACAGGGAGATTATGGAAAAACTAGAACATTGCCAACACCAGAACCACAAATTATAGAAAAAAATCTGGATAATATCATTAACAAGTACACTAAATTCTTGAAATCAAAAACATTGAAAAATGTCTTACTGGAGATAAATAACTTACGAAAACATATCAAAAAAGGATGTTTGTCGGGGCTTAAATCGGGTGAAGGCAACGAAGCCAAGGAAAGGCTACAAAAATATTTAAATAAGTCCTTGATATCTAATGCAACCGGCATCGGTGTAGAACTAGTCTTGGCTATTTTAAGTGTATTGTTTTATTCCATTAACTGTAATAGAGATGATGTAAAGCACAAAATGAATTCCAAGGTAGTACCCTTTGTGCCAATGGGAAAATGGACGAGACCTCCTTCTCGCACATTTCAAGAATCGTGGAAAAATCATCTGCCACATGATGACAAAGTTCCAGAAAAGTTAGATGCCATATGGGCACCACGGAACTCTGACATCAAAAAGTCAAACACTACCTTCAGTGATGAAATAGTCGTTTTGGGAGACAATGTGCAAGACCTTTTCAAGGAAAGTTTGTATAAGTTGTTACTTAAGGACATGCAGAAGTTGCAATGTATTCTAGAAAAATTCCAACAGGATTGTAACGACAGAACTTTTCATCCATTTAGTCTTCTAATTTCACAGAGTGTTGGAAAGAAAATTTTGTCGTCTTATCGAGATGACTGGGACGAAATAGACAAACATTCAGAAATACTTCAAAGACATCTCTCTTCGTTTGGTCTGGATGTATATCCTGTGGCTGGAGATGGCGATTGTGCCTTTAGAAGTATTATCATTCAATTGCAAAAAGTCATGGAAGGCGAAGAAAATAACAACCTTAGGGGGACACCTTACAAAACTAGGACTATTGAAAACTACAGATGATGATGTATACCAACTTAGACAGACCTTTGTTGACCATGTGCAATGTAATGAGCACTATCAAATGTTAAGTGGAATATCTATTGAAGAACTGGATACTGAAACAGAACGATTTAGGGAAGGGGGAACCTTTTGTGGTGACATCCAGGTGATCTGGAGGATTTTGATTAGCCAATCAGATTGCAAATCGTGTTTTCCGAAAAAGAATCAGTCCCAAGCGTCCTTTGCGAGCGCAAATCCTTGATTTGAGGAAAAAAGCAAAACAAAATGGCGGACGCCATGAATTGAAGAAATCATTATATTCCTTGGTATTTAGCACATAAAAAGATTCCTTGTTTAAAGACTATGTTTAGCAAATAATAATTAACATTTAATTGTCCTTACTGCATCAATGCCTGTGGATTTTGGCTAAAAAATGAACACTAAACTCGAAGGGCTCGAAGGAGAAGCGGAAGGAGTTCTTCAACTCTTCGCAAGATTTATCAACGAAAGCTGTATCAGCACTGAGGTCCTCTGCAGTCTTCAGGTTTGCTAACTAAGCAGTGTCTGGGCCTTTTTCTCTGACACTCTTTCTTGTTTATCATGGATTTTTCCAGTAAATGCATGTAGCTAGTCAAGGATATTGTGGAGTTGCAAATAAAAACTTTCAAGGTCACTGAGTCCCAAATTTTAGCTAGCTTTCGTGTTTAACAAAATCCTACTTATTAGGAATTTTTTGTTTGTTATTTAAGTTATTAACCTATTATTACCGTTATATGATGATATAATAAAACATATAAATTTAGGAATATACCCATTTGTCAGTGTCATGAAAATTTGTAAACCATGCTGTGCAAATGATACTTATTTGAATCAATTTTGTTCATCAGTAGTGAATATTCTGTACACCACAAGGTGAGGTGAAGTGCCCAGCATTGTATTTTGCAATATCCATTGATACTTTTTTCTCTCTGCCAACTGAAGTGCAAACTCTTTGTCAATCGTAACCACAATACCAACATTACTGTTTATTAGACTTGTCAAGTTACAGATAGAGATCATATCAAGTAGTACTGAAATAAAATGTTACCATGGAATTCATGTTTTACATTGACATGGATTATTGCAGTGCCCTAACTTGGTAAAGTGCCACATTGAACTGTTTAAACAATGAATATGTATCAAGCCATTTTTGTGTATTTTCTGTGAGAAGAAACTTCTCTCATTTGCCCTCAAGGTAATGTGGTATTCATATAAACTCTTGGATTTGTTTACATTTTGATAGAGTTTCATATAAGTATGCCCAAGAGGTTATAATTCAATTTTGTTTGTTGGCTAAGCCTTCTTTGGGGGCAGTATCCTGGTAGAAAATAATAGAACCACTTTAGCTAGGGTGCAAGGTTAGTAAAAGGATACCAAACAATGTGGTTGGTCTTTGGATTGGTAAAAGTGTTTTCCATGCCTGGTCTTAAAAGTTATATTTCAAGGATTCTTGAACAATATGTGGGGGAGCTAAGCATTGCATGACTTTAGAACCTCTGCGAAGGAGGCTATATCAGGGACGTAGGAGCCAGGGGGCAGTAACTCCCCTTTCTCCCCCAACTTTTGGACCATTTAGGAATACCAACATACATTATCACTATGGATGGTAAATGTAAGTAAGTTATTGGCTCTTGTGGACAAACTGTTATCAGTATAAAGATTGCAGGTTTTCTCAGAAATCTCTTTGTTTATTTCATCATTACTTTGAGTGAAGTTTTTCAGGGTCAGGTTTGAAAAACCAGCATATATTTTTGAGACTTGTGTAGCAGAACATCTGTAATGTAAATTGACTTGATTTTTCCTTTAAATATTTGAATTCATAGTTACAAAAACTGTAATTCCCTGAGCTTTCCAGTCATTGACCCATCTTCAGAGGAAGAGCCCTCAAAGCTCAGGACATTTTTGTCTTGAATTTTTACTTGAAGGAATAACTGGAAAGTAGTCAATAAATAATTTATTGTAACTAGAAACTCAATGTACAACCAAGTTCTAAATCTTTATTAAATGTTTATGTTGTGGCTAAATCTTCTCCTTGGTTCAAATATAAATTTTCCTCATTTCTTTCTGTCATGGTCATGCATTATAAAAACAAGGGGGTAATAATTATTGAACCAAGAATAAAATTGGCTCATAACATCTACATGAAAGAATCGAAACTGCAGTTTCAGGAACAAATTAGGTTAAATTAAGTCAAGACGAGATAAATATGCAAAACAGATTTATTATAGTTACTAAAGGCCTTCACAAAGCAAACATGGTAGCAATATCGTAAATTATATAAGTTGATTAACGAAAATAACAATGTTTTTAGAGATTACAAGTACTTCCCTTTCTAGTTTCAACTCAAATTTTATCACCACCGACAACTTCTCAAACCATTTTACCAGAAAAACGCCAAGATACATCCCACTTGGACAGCTGTTAGTCAGCATAAAGATTCGAGGTCCCAGCTTCTTCACTGTACATAACTCGTTTTCGATAAGAAAACGGTTTTTGACCAAATATTTTCTTGATTTTCTCGAGACATTTTCAAAATGGCCATCACAAAAATATTATAAACCAAGCGTGCAGAGAATGCTGGGATTGATTCTTTTTCAGATTCGAAAATCATGCTTTGCGCGCCCACTCAGATCACCTGGATGGGAGATCTGATTGTAAAAGTATGTTCGGATGTGATACAAGTACCTATTATGGTAGTTACGAGCTTTACTGGCTGTCCATATATCCCTTTCATTCCAGATGAAACACTCACAGACCAAGTAATTTACATTGCCTATAATTCATATGGGCCTGGTCATTATGATGGAACAGTTAGAAGTAATCACAAGCCAGGTAAGAAAATGGCGCTCAAAATTTCAAAATAGTGAATTGCCGAGTTTTAATGGATGGCATGAAATGAAATGAAATTGTTGCATTTATATAGCGCAAATATCTATTGGTATATAATCAAATGCGCTTAGAGTTTGTTAGTAGTAAGGACAGACTGTTGTACCGGGCGACAATCCCCTACTGTTTGCGAAGAGTAGAACAGAATCTTTTACGTCCACTATACAAACAGGGTTAGAGTGAAAGCAGACGGGGCCTGCGGTTTAACATCCTTTTAGGAGAAAACGGATGAGTATAAGAAGTAGGAAATTTTTTATTGTTATATTATTATCTTTATCATAATTTATATTATTTAATAAAATGAGACTGACTGAAGGCCATAAATCAGAATTTGTTGCAAGATTGATGAGGGTCGGGCTATCAATAATTGTACTAACCCTTTTTAGAATGAACCCTAACTATTAAAGGGGGACTAGCACGAAAGTACTACGAAAATGGACCATCATTTAACTAAAATTTTCTTGCTCTAAATGATGAAAAACAACTTATTCCTTCTTATTTCGCCGAAAAAATGATGTTTTTATGCATTTACGGTACCAAAATCAACATAAAAAGTGCTTGAATCGGCTCTCCGCCATTGCTGGACTGTCGCCAGCTTGTTCCGCATTTTTTTGTACAGCGGTCGGTACGTGACGTCAGTTACTTGAGGCATGAGATCAGGCAAAATAGAGAAACATGGCGTCTGAATCAGATCACTCAGAAAGTGACTATTCAGATTTGGAAAACGTTGACCTGGAATTGAATGGTGAAGAAGATTATCTCTCTCAGGATGATGAGGACATAGAGCCGATCGCTACTGAAGAAGAAAGCCAATTATATAGGGAAACTTTAGCCGCCGAGGAAGAAGAAGAAGAGATGCTAAAGAGACGCTTCAAAGAGCAAGACGTTCAATCGTGGTATGTCACTGTCTATCGGTTCCTCACCATCGATATGTTGGCGTTAATTGGTGCAGTTTTGTTTTTCGGTTATAGCAATTTTACTGTTTCACAGGTGCAAGTGTACCCACTGCTCTTTCGAATATATAACAAAGCCAGAGGAATGCTTTTGCTGCCATGATATCGACCGTTGTCAAGAAAAACTGCAAGAGTTAGTCGAAAGAAGCAATGAAGACCCACTCGAATGCATTACAAAGCACCCCGGCTTCCTTTCTGGCTGTCTAGATGAATGGGTACTGGAGATAGCCGCGATTGGTTTGAAAACTAAAAAAAATAAACGTTATACTGTGCTGTATGAACAACATCTAGCTGACAGACACAAGTAAGTGTGCAATCAACTTATAAGACTTATATCATTCTATTATTTTGTTTACTACAAATCCGTTTTTTCATCTACGCACATCAACAAGCAAATTATGATAATGCTAGGATTTTGGATTATTTTAACTTTCAATTGAGACAATAAAAACAGCTCCTATAAATAAAAATACTGAACCTGAATGCATTTGCATTCACCACTTGAATGAGTTTCTAGCCACAAAATAATCAGTGATTGTGCTTTAGAGCTTATATAAGGTAAACAGAATTTAAAAGTGAAACAACATAAGAATCATTTATTAGATAATTTTATATATGTTGACATAATATGCATTTATCCACTGTATATCCACTTTATTTCTGTTGTTGTCAGTTCCATTCATATGTCCATTTATCTCTATTTGATATATAGGTTCTTGCGATCAGTGTCATACAGGCAGTTTACCAGACTTATATGGGAATATATTGGGAACTCAAGGAGATTACCATTGCCTTGTTGTGCTTATAATAAGATACGAAGCCAGTTCCCATCTGAAGATGGACAGTATAAGGGCTTTGAGGAGGAAGATGAGGAAGTACAGAATGAATCAGAGGTAAAATAAAATAAGCATATATTCAGATATAGGGCAACTTTATTGTATCAAATCAGGAGTCACTGTGATAATTGTGTCTGTTGACATTCCCTTCTATTGTGCCCTTTCATGGGTTTCCCACATTTTCTACATGAAGGTGCCTTTCTTTGGTTTGGTCCACTGGAAGTCCATTCTTGCAGTTGTTGATCTAATGAAATAATTGATGGTTACCAAGAATGAAGCACAATGTTAGGAGTGTTTTACAGATATTGTTTGCATCCAAGTGCCTTTTATTTACTGTATTTCTTACCTGTGCATGTAGGTGGGACTATAGTGGTTTCCTTCGATTTCCTTTGTCTGTGCTTGGACATTGCATCTAGCTTAGATTCTTTATCCAAACCAAAGCACATTGGCTCAGGAACTATGGATTCTAGTTCAGTTTGCATCTCTTTTAGTTGTGGCCTTGGAGTTTCAATCAATGTCTCATAAATGTCATCAACATAGTCTGACAAAATGAATGAAAAAATAGTATAAATGAAATTCTAGTTTTTTATTAATCAAAACATTTTTTTCTGATGTTACCAAAATTTTGGGGTCCTTTTGCATCCTTGACAGTTGCTTCTCCATATTTATATTTAGGATAGTGTACTCTCAGGTCCCCTGATGATTCTCTTTTCACATTATAGTTGAAATGCAGTGCTGCTAGAAGTGATCTAAAATAGATAGATATTGATAATGACTTAATAATAATAATAGTAATGATGATGATGATGAGGATGATGATGATAATGATAATAATGTATAACTTTTTGTTTTCTTATTTGCAGGATTTGGACGAAGGAGATGAAGAAGAGAATGAGGAGGAAGCTGAGGAATAGAAGATGGTGTAAATGGATCATTATGACAGCTAAGTAGTAATAAGGGAAGTTAAGACATTATAAGTAAAATTATTTAGTTCTGTTATAAATAAATTAATATTATTAATACATTTATTTTTCAGGGCTTCAAAAATACCCCTGGACACAAAGCCTTAAACACACTTTGTGTCCAGGGGTATTCTGGGAATTAGGAACAAGTGAAAATGTATAACCCCTGAGATGAGGATATGGGAGTATGTATACATGGTACAATCTAATGTTTTCTGTACTAACTATAACTGTCCTCCCAAGAATAAATGGCACTGCTCTATAATAGCAGTGTGTCGTAAAGAAGGTCACACTGACAGAAACAGGGCCAACATGTACATGTATTGAAAAACACATTTGTTGAATGATGTTTTGAAATATTAAACAAAACAATGAAAAAAAATAGTAGATTTATTTATATAGATTACCTGCATAGCATTCCAAGATAAGAGTAGGCCAACATTTTTGGGGCGAACTGATTGATGACCGAGTGGTATCCCTCAAGATAACTGGTCTGCCCATTCGAGGATGATTTTTTTATTGCTGTTACTAGAGCTGGCTTGCTTAAGGCATCCACTAGTTTCCCATATGCTTCTGATCCTGCATTTGTGCATAGAAATTTAATTTTGTTTCATGAAGTGATGAATCAAAGTATCATTGCCTGATTTGTATACTGTAATCACCTTTAGTCATCCAGACCCTTTCTTTGTTAAGAGGACCATGAGCACAAGCATTGAATAGTCGATTTGGCAGGCTTTTATGTACATTTATGACATGTGAAAAAAAGCTCTGGAATTTGGCAAGTTTGACCTCGCCCAACAGTTCCTTGGTTGAGGTTATGGATCAATAGAAATGTTTTACACACTTCTTTCTCCATCTACCAATAATTTCGCAGGATTTTTCCTTACTGAGTTTTATAAGTATCTTCTGGATTTCTTAAAATAAATAAAAAATGTTGATTACTGGGGTACTCTAGCATCATTATATAGAGGACTACATGTACTTACTTTTTGCAACATGCCAAAGATCAAAAAAATGATTTATTACTGGCTTTCCAAGTTCTTTGCATATTTGTGGGCACTCTACTCTCATCCATTTACAAATAGATTTATGCCTGTCTGAAATGAATGATGTGATTATCATTCCAGTAGTAAGCAAGTATGTGAAAGCTCTTTGGTGCCCCATAAACTCCATAGCTGTACTGCTACCAGCTTCGTTAGCCTGCAAATAAAATTACAGTGTACATGTATGTGTAATTTACTAGATCTTGTTCTGGTTACATAATACTATCATTCATGCATTCTGTGAGAAATAAAATGTTTACAATAAATTATTGCAAGCCTTTATCAGTCAAGTGAATAAAAACTAATAGCAAGGGGGATGGGCCATGAACTGGAGGTGTAGGGAGTATTTAGGCAAAGAGTGGGGATTGGAAAGAGGAAGACAGAATGAATGAATGAGTGAATGAATGACTTTATTTAACGGGGGTGGCACATAACAGCAGAGCCAACAAATCTGTGGCCCTCAATACTAATTATAACTAATTTACAATATATAATACAATATAAAACAGGAAGTTGTCAATTGGAATGTTCAAAAACCTACCAAGATACGGGGAAAGGGCCCAATACAGGACTAGGTCATGATGTAAGTCCCCCCACAAGACTTGCTCTTGATAGGTGTATACATGTAAGTCAGAACTCATTTTTTTATTTCACTGTTAACCTAATAAATTATGAAATTGACTTTTCATATAATACCTGGATCAAAATGACATCAATTATAAGACCAATAGTGCAACACAGAATTGAGTATGTGCAATATTTGGCCGAATGCCCCATTGAGTCATGCCTTCCATCACCAGCAATGACGACGTTTTTCCCATTGAGGCTGTCAATCAGTTTTTGCTTGTATGACCGCCAAAATTTTACAATGCTTGGAATTAGTAAACGTCGCTGGTGGTAGTAGTAGGTAGTTTCATGATAGGCCAGAAGATTCATATGTTTGAAAACCAGCAATAGTTTTCGAATGGATGCTCCTGCACACAGAACTGCAAAACTCAGCAGTAAGTTGCATGCAGGAATCCTCCCCAAGAGCTTGGGTTGGCTTTCCCATACAAAGACCTGCTGGCATTTCAGGCACTTGGTGGTGATTGAAACATAAGTTCCCACTTGTTTTATGTCAACACTGGGTTTAGGGTATACACAATAGTGACAGAACTGAAAAAGGAGGAGTAGCTTTGACAAGAAAACAATGACTTTTGGTTCCTTGCGGGCATCCTTGTCATCCACATCCAATCTACCAATGATAAAAAAAAAGAGTGGGCTAATAATTAAAATTAAGAAATGAACATGCATATGTAATTTGCATAGAGTATATATGGATGTTGAACTGTAAGTGTTATGATGCTGATTATATAGTTAGGTTGAGCACTGCAATGCACTAGTTTTGCAAACAACTTATAGAAGAACAGCAAACCTGGCGTCACATGTAACTTGTTGAGCTTTAGTTTCATCATCTTCATAATCTTCACTTTGGTCATCCTCTGCCATTTCTTCGGGCTCTTCTACTAGGGTGGGTTGCTCCTCCATATTGTAATCACCAGGCATATCTTTAGTAAACGTATGTAGATCATTATCAGGAACCCATGGCTCATCATCACATTTTTGTCTTTTGTTTGTGTTTTTGTTTCCAGAAAAATCATAATAATAAGTCTGAGTGGCTATGAATGAAAACAAATAATATTATCAATATTCTTTATTGAAATTATTATCGTTTTGATTGTTTCTTACTTGATTCGACGACTGCAGGTTTTTTGGTTGTGCTTGTCAATGCACTTAGAAGTTCTTCTTCAGATTTTTTCAATCTTCTAATTTTAGTTTGTAGATTTTTGATTTTATTCTTTAGATCAAGGACTGTTTTATCTGTAGGACTATGACATGAAGAATTTGATACCTACAAGATTAATCACATCACTTTGAGTGCTATGTACAAAACATAACAGAACAGTGTTTGCACTACATGCATTCTAAAAATATTGGTGCTACATGTAGATTATGATTTTTGTAAACATCATCATTGACACTTTTAGTTAGATTTTTTTGTTGCTTCTATGACCTATAGTGCAATTATACAAAAATGTTTGTCTAATCAACAATATTTTGTAGTATTTGGTAATAATAATTGAATTGATAAAGGAAAGCACTAAACAGTTTTAAATAAAAAACAACAGGTTAATGGATGTACTATAGGTAATGAATTGTCAACTTACATCAGAATGTGCAATCTCATCTTGAGGTTTCTCCAACTCTAAAGTTTCTGCTACTGATAGGCAAGGAAATGGCTCTGAAACCTACATATTTAATGAAATAAATGTTTGAGTTTTATGGCAGCATTATGATTATAGGGAATGTTTAAATTGCCAATTAACTTACTGATTGTGCAATTTGATCATTTGGTTTCTCCGACTCTACTGTTGCTGCTACTGATGGCTGACAAGGAGGTGTGTTCGATAGTAAGTAATCAAATAAATTAAGTTTTATGACGGCACATGATGCCAGGGAAATGCTTAAATTGCCTACTTACTGACTGTACAGTTGGAAGTTCTAATTCTACGGCCGTTGCTGCTGCAGCTGTTGCTCTGTCATGAAGCTTACTAGTACGATTCCTATGAATCCCCAGGTCTTTCAGCATCTAATAAGCAGGGAAAAACCCGCAAGATTACTAAATTATGCAGTGAGAAAGATTGCAAATAGAGCACGATCGTAATGATAAAAATTGAAAATGAAAATATTCCGAGCTCAAATTAAATCTTTTGAAACCCAAAACAGTAAGCATCAACAAGAACCATCACTTTCGCGGGAACGGAGATCAGTGAAACTTGTCAAACTTGGCGGGTTGATCGAGACTCGCGGAGTTCATCAACGTATGAGTTGATCCTGGACAACAAAAAACAGCATACTTTCGCACCAATTTATTTGCAAAAGATACGAACGAATTTTTGATTAACAATGTTAAAAATCTGTTTATATTTATCATACAAGTTGATCGTAAAACTTACCTTGCGGCGCGCTCTGTCACTAAGCTTGTTGTCACTTGCACTTGTCGCACCGCTAGCACTTGCAGGAATCCAAATTGTTGGAACCGACCCTTTTATTAAAAATCTTCTTATGCCTTCCGAGTTCACTCGCTGCTCGAAGCAATTTTGCTCAAAATGTTGTGAGCACACAGCAAAGCGATTTTGCGGCTCGAAATTCACTCGATGTGTGTCCACGAAACGCTTCCACTTCATACATTCGGTCTTGTCTATTGGCGATTGATGCAATGAAATTCCATTTTTTGGGTCTGACATGTTACTACATCCTTGAACAACGCATCTATTAGATGGCATGATGAATTTGTGACTTGTCTGATCTCTCTAGCCGACTTGCGAAACTTCTACAACTTGAGACCTACTGTCTGACCTACATATTCTCTTGGTCTGGTATTTTTATCTCAAGTAACTGACGTCACTCGATTCGGACCAGTCTCTTTACCGTGTGACTGATCAGGCGACATCTGAACAATGGCGAACATAAACAAAAAGCGCTAAAATGAAGGACTTACGCTCAGAGTTTCCAAGAGAAAATCACACAACTTTTTATTGATGTCATAAAGATCATAACTAAAGAGGTTTTAAGAGTTTGTGAGAAAAGTTAAATTTTTGACGCATTTTCGTGCTAGTCCCCCTTTAATAGAAACATCTCTCTGCAAGCACCATGTGTTAATGATGTTTATGAACTGTTGACTAAAATTTATGAGAGAAAAGGGACGGGAAAGGATAACATCCTTTGCAATCTTTTAAAAGTGATGAAATTATCTTTATGAAAATCTATCGCACATATTGTTTAGTCTTGTTGTTGTTGTTGTTGTTGTTGTTGTTCTTCTTCTTCTTCTTCTTCTTCTTCTTCTTTTTCTTTTTTTTCTTCTTCTTCTTCTTCTAATCATTATCATTATCATTTTTATTTCATTATCATTATTGAGTTACACTTTTTTTAGTAATAGGCAAAGATATCATTCAGGCTAAGAAAGGCTGCTCGTGTGGGAAAAACCTAAAGGAAGGTGGAATTGCATGTTTTAAAGACAAAGATGAAGTAAGCACACGATGTCCTTGTGTAAAGTCAGGAATTAGTTGCTCCAGAGAATGCCATTGTAAAGGTTGTAAAAACAGGAGTGAAGATAACAATGTTACAGATCGAAAGGAGAGAAAAGAAAGACTGAGTGATGTGAATTGTAAGTGTGGATATCAAAAGATCAAAAACGATCCTAATTACGTCGCCTGTTTCGATTCAGAAGGAAGGAAATCAAGGTGTCCTTGTTTAAGGACTCAACAACGATGTGGTTTAGATTGTGGATGTGTTAACTGTAATAATAACAAACCGACACTTGGCAGTCCTTTGACAAATGATGCCCCCCGATAAAAAGACGACGTATAAACCCCTCACCTTTCAGTAGGACAACTTCTGCGTCATTTCTTCTACAGCATGGTATCAAACCCAGAGATGGGCCATGGACAAACAGTGAAACATGTCTTATTCTGAGCATTATTTCGTTCATGTCATCGACTCCTATTCCTCTTAATACTGAAAATGTAACTTTGCTTTATAACAAGATTGTAGAAAACGAAAGCGAAAGTGGCTTACTTTTAAGGAAGAAAAATACAGAGCAAGTTTTGGGCAAGTTAAGGTTACTAAATGATAAATGGGCCCTTGCAGATTCTTTGACTGGGTAAAGTTGACAAAAATGAAACATTAACAGATTTGATGGCCTTAAATTAACAGTTAAAGAATGAGAATGTTATGTTGGCCCTGAGGTGGCATCCACTATATTACCGCCTTTTTTCGGTGACTTTACAAGCTAAGGTCACTTTTATCATCATTTTAATGACTTTTAAACAGATTAAAAATATATATATATATCATATTAGAGAAGAGTTAATAACATTCGTACATTTATTCTTTTAATTTATGGCTGTAAGGGTTAGAAATTTATAAGGGTTTTTGCAATGTTTGTAAGTGTTTTAAAATAATCGTAAAGGTTTCAGTTTTGGTGGCAGAATATTAGATAATAATATCCCATCCCATCACAATTTTCCAATACAACAGCAGGTAGAATCAGGATCAGAATGTCTGCTTCGTTAATTACATTTTAAGCATTTGTGGTTTAATAAAATAAATGATTGATAGGAACGATTTGAATCATTTTTGACCAGGTGTAATTTTATAAAATCGTAACCAAATGCTTACTACGATAAGTATTGGAACACTTTAATAAACGATGCAAGGGGTGGTGGATAATAATAATAAGAAGAAGAATATAATATGCTTGTAGAGCGCCTATACAAGTCAGCTCTAGGCGCTTTATAAAGAAAAAAGAAAAAAAGAAAAGAAAAAAAAGAAAAATTATAAATTGTAGGCCAGTTTAAATAATAAGTCTTGACACTAGTCTTGAAGGATTCCAGAGAAGTTATGTCTCTTACAGATACAGGGAGAGAGTTCCATAGTAGAGGAGCAGCAGCAGAAAATGAACGATAACAATAACACTTAAGATTATGTAGCTTTGTACATAACATCAGATGAGAAGAAGACCGAAGATGACGTATAGGATAGTATTGGGAGATCATTTCTTGAACGTAGACAGGAGAGATAACATGCAGAGTTGGTCCAAACGTGACAATGAGGTCCCTTTGTAAGCATCAAGTTAATTTGTCAGGTCCTTTGGCGAGGAGAAGTCCTTTTGTCATAAGTCGAGTCCCAATGTAAGACCAATCCATGTCAATCAAATCAATCTAAGTAATATATTCAGTATATGGTTATTTGTTGTTGTTTTTTTGTACTACATGGCCCTTATATGATAAGGATTTATTCGGCAAAATGAGTGAAGTAAATGCGAATATACTAATTTTTATTCTCAAATATTAGTTTAACTACAACTTCATGCAGCATATATTACTTTCATATTGGAAACAAGGACTAATAACAATAATAATAATGATGATAATAATCAAATATTCTTACTAGATTTAAATCAGATACCAGATTACTTTAAAATTTTCTTGTAAATTTGTTGGTTAGAATAGATATATTTCAGGCCATGCCAGAGCGGACATTTGGACCAGTTCTCGCACATTTGGACCTTACATTCGCACAATCGGACCTAACTCGCACAATCGGACCCTGAGTCTCGAACATTGGGACCTATGTCGTTTTTTGTCGAAGTTGATTCAAAGATATGGCTTAAAGTACAATAGCTACAATCCGACAATGTATAGGAAAGTTGTAGATGGGGAACTTTTTTTTCTCAGTGATGTTCATCAAAGGTCCTAAACTCGTATTCTTAAAAAGATAGTGGTTCCCAAAGTAAGGCCTGTTTGTGCTTGTGGTAACCCTGACGTGTGATTCTACCACTTAATGTAAACAGAAAGGAGTGACAGTTTTTCTACTTATATGTTGCGGTTACATGACAAGAAACTATACTTAGGCAATATCTAATGAAAATATGAGTTTTGGTCACCTTCTTCAGTTCACCAACAGTATAGGTCCCTTTTGGATTTGAAGCGGAACCAACAATTCTGTCTAGAATCTGGTTCAAATCCAGAAAGGAGCTGAAAATCCATGGTGGATTTGAACCAGACCCTGGTTCCCTAAACAAAAATGATTCAAGAGTAGGTTTGTGATGTTAGTGGTTATATATGTTGGTTGGAACAGTGATATTTGGTGCATTGGTAATGACATGCCTTTTGGATTCCTTACTGGACTCGAACCAGAACCGCTGTGCACGGCGATCAACAGGAATAGGTTGGCACGCAATTCAATGCAGCGCCTTGAATGAAGTGCATGTATGGTTTTGCCAGCTGAGTGAATATTGGCTGTTGTAGGAGGACAGCACTGATCAACCAGGCCATCTGTGGTGTGTGAATAAAATTGATGTACTAGGACAAAAAAGCTGTGCCCACTATCGTAGGGATCACGCGTGTGTTAGTACCTGTTGTATTGTGTGGTGTGTGAATGGATGTGTAAGTCAATGTAATCAACAAAGTTAAAGGTACATCGAAGGTTCTTTTCCTTTCTGCGAGGCGTTCTTCAACTTTCGCATGTTCTTAACTTTGTTGATACATTTGTTGTGCCACACAGCCGTATTCACCCTGGTACAGAGTTCTATTGCTCCCTCATGGCTCTGGTAGACAGGCTTGATGTCCGACTCCCTCATAGGCATGCACAATCTTCCCAGACGGGTTTATCATATTTCTAAAGGCTTCTGACAAGGTCTTGTAGTCTTTTAAGCTCCACTCATTTTTTGCACGCGGGGATCGTCATATGGGCTAACTTGAAAAGTTAACCAGGGCTTCCAGAATTAACCGTTGGGCCCTCACAGCCCGACGACCCATATTCGTCATGTCGTACCAGTTCCTCGCCGTTTCCCTGGAGTGCTCCATCAGCACCGCCATGTCATCCTTAGCACTTTCTTCTGTCCCTGCCATCTCCATATGACTTACCAACATATTGCGAAACTGAGTGGGGCTAAACTTCTTGTTGATCGTGACACCACACTTGTCTTTGAAGGATTTCAGGCAGTCACTGACGTTATTTGAGGACACTTTGATGCCCTTGGCGGTTAGCAAAACCTCAGTGACGCCTTTTGGGGGATAACGGCTGCGGGCACATTTTATGTAAGACGTGATCATCTTCACGTCGTCTTCTGTGAGGAAGCGCAGGGCAGGTCCTTCACTGTCCTCCGTCTTGTGGTTTAGCACACGCACTTTGTAGTTTCCAGTGCCAGGTTTGAATACTCTGGACTCAAACTCCCCCATGTTCGAGTTGACCACTAACCCTGCGGGCGAGGAATGGGACAGGGTTATCTTGAACATGAGGGAGTTTCTAATAAGTGTAGAATCTTCCGCCGAGACACGTGTGGTCCACGAACCCAGGTACTCGTACTGAGTAAAGAGGACCAGGAGCTTCGTTTAGCAATCCAAGAATGTCTGAGACGTCAAAGGCCTCTTGGCGTCTTTGACCATCAGTAGATTCTCCTGGTCCTCTTTAATCTGTTCGTTTCTCTGCCGTGCACAGTCCTTCCTCAGAGAACTCCTCCACTTGGCTTGGTACCCCTGCAAAATGTTCAGTCTTTCCTCGGTGTCCTAGTTGAGCTGAAACTTTGCAGGGGTATCTGTGCGAGTGATGACAAACTTGAGGTAGTCCTCAAGGGTTGTAGAATAGCCCTTAAGGGTCGTGCCCTTTCTACAGTGGTCGCAAAAAAAAACGTACCCACAGGCCCATGTAGTTGGTCCAGATGTCTTCCAGGGTTCCATTATGGTCTGGCTTTGTTTTCATCGCCAGCTTATGGATTTTTGTGGCCTCTGCATTGGCTACCTCAGGGCTCTTTAAGCCCCCATGGGCATAGTCAGAAGCTCCTGATACAAGGCAAGAGTCTCGTTGAACTGGTCAATGTTAGGATTTGACCGGCTCAGTAGCACAAAAGGGGTACGACGCTTACGGCTATTCCTGCCCTCTAGCTTGTCACCACCCCTTTTCGTCGACGGCGCCCATCTCATCGTCTCCTTCTTCTTCTTCTTTTTCTTCTTCAACCCAGTCTCGATCTTCACCACAATCGCTGTCCAAGTCATCCCGGTCCTCCTTGTCGGAAGGTGACAGGTCCTCTTTAGGAGGACCCTGCTTGACCGTCTTTCTATGCTTTGGGCGAGGAGATGGAGGGATGACTTCTTGTTCTTCCTCCTCTTCTTCTTCTTCTTCTTCTTCGACACTGGTGGGCTGGTCGGAGATGGACGCCGAGGAGTCCTTTCGTTGATCTTGGATGTCACCTTGGTGGATTCTCTTGGCGTTGAAGTAGACAGCATCGCCAAGGAACTGACGATACTGTGCGGAATCTCTAGAGATTCCATGTACAGGTCCAGAAAGGTGACGTCCAAGATTTGCCTGCGTTTTGCGGCAGAGGGGGCAGACTCTGAGAGGATGGCTCTTCTTAGCCTTAGCACTTCGCCTAGATTCTTTCAGGGCTTGAACCTCCTGGTCGGTCATCTTGTGGACGTTCTTCCAGTGCCTTGGCAGCTTGGCGAAGTACTTGTTCTTGCCCTTGCACTCACCGACATGGCACACCTGGAGGTGTTTTGTTTTACGGCTTGCTACAATTGTAGGTTTCTGAAAGAAACAAAAAACATACAGTTAGTATTCGTAGCTCATAGCGCTCATCTTAATATGGTGTTTACTCACGTCCAACTCGATGAGGACGTCCATGGGGTCTTCCTCATCGAGAACACCTCCCGGTCTTTCGGGAAATTGCTCAACATTCTGCACAGACTCGGGTGGTGGTTGCTGTGCAGGTTGTTGTGGAGCCAGTTTTGCAAGGGCTTCCTTCGCAAGCTGCCTGATGATCGGATTTTCCTCTCGCTGAGTCTGCGTTGAGACGTCTATCCCAGGACTTGAAGTTTGGCTGGGATACACGCTTCCCACCTCTGCCTCATGCAAGGCTTGAGTGTTGTCTTGGCTTGCTTCTGCCTCTGCCTGAACCTCTGAGTCCCTAGTCCATGGACCATAGGTAGGTTTAGGTCCATATACCCGAAGGTTTGGATTAGGGCTAGGAAGGTTCAGACAGAGCCGTGCCTCCAGGAATGGAAGGGTAGATCGCTCGGTTTGGATTTCGTTTGGGTTAGTCTCAGTTTGAGAGGCTGAGCTCTCCCTATCAGGCAACTAAAGACAAATGATATAATCAACAATCAGCGAACGTACTAGAACTACAAGTACTTACCTCGGTTTGTAGAGCTATCGCTCTATGAGTGAGTGTCTGATAGGGGCCCTGTTTCTCAAATGCACCAACGCTGAGCAACAGCTCCTCACTGGCCTCAATGACTGTGTCGCACTCAGGACACAGTGTAGAGTGCGACACTATGAGGCCATAACAAGAAGTGCACCGCAGCTCTGTTTGCGTTCCCGTGTTGTACGTAGCCCTAGGCGTGTCGATGGGCTCATCCATGGGCTCATCGACACTAGTAGAGGGCAAGTAAACATAGGGGAATGAAGCTGGCTCGGGTGGCAGGAGGTCGTCGTCGGGATCTGTAGAAAGATCAAATGGTTAGAAGAGTACAATGTTTCAAACAGCTTAAAAACGTACACTACTTACCATATTCTTCGGTCACCGAGCCTTCACACAGTGGGATGTCTAGAGGGGTACTAATAGGTAGTACCCCATTGATCCCGAATTCAACCTCCGCCAACCGCTTTGTAATCTGAAACTGATCCTCCATCTAAAAGAGGTAGGACATGAAAATTAAAAAAGAAATCAAGACAGCATTTCCCACCAACAATTTAAAAAAATACTTACAAGGCCTTTGATGGCCCAAAAGCGCTTCTGGTGGGCCTCGACGAAGGTTCGCCTTAGCATTTCGAGGGCGGTAATTAGGGTAGTTCGGGTAGTCCGTGGTGGTGCCATCTACAGTTAAGGAATAAATCAAAATCCATAAAGTATTTCTCTTTACTTTGTATATTACACAGGGATCCCACCAGATAGTTCAACAAGAGAAAAAAATATAGAATACAATGCAGCACTTACTTTTAAAGTTAAAAGAGAATGACGGATTACGAAGAAAATTAGGGTTTGGATGATTTTCTAGAAGATTTTAGAGCAAAAAAAAAATTACTTTAAGTTAAGTGTATGCGCAGTGACTGTCTTATCCCCCCACCCCCCCCGCCCCACCCCCCCTTGATATCACGATGACACACCCTTGTAATAAGCTGCATGTCACTTTTGGTTTAATTGAATTCGGGCAAATATTTGTAAAGTTACATGAAGAAAACTGATTTAACCAGTCCCCACCCTCTCCTCACCCTACAATCAGCATTTAAACGATGGCCATGTGTCAGCTCTTGATAAAATGTAAATTGCTGTAAAATAGCCGTAAGATGACCTTTTCAAATACTTTTTTCACTCTTAATTTAGAATACAGTGGTACAGAGACATAATATAGAAAGGTTTCACCCAGTCATAGTCGTAAAGTAGTTTAAATTCGACGATTTCCATCATGCGATCGTAGGGTGTGATCGTGAAAACTTTACAAATTGTACATTCTACACGGCAATAAACCTTGCCATCTGCTCTACCATATTTTTTTAGAGCTAGAAAAGCAGACTAGGCTTTAAATTTGAAAAACAGCATAACATTTTGCCAAAACTACCGGTAAAAGAGGCTATGAATAAAACATGACTTACCTTGTCTAACAGTTGACAAAAAGGGGAACGTGGGGGGGGGGGGGGGGTCAAATTGTTTGGTATTTTTCTGTACACTTATTTACACTTATTTACACTTGTTTGCTTTTATGTCACGAAATACTTATCCCAGAACAGCGATATTTAGAACAAATATTTGCAAGACAACACTTTCACTTTTCGTGGCATAAACAACAACAAACAAACAACGGTAACCATGGCAATGCGCCCTCAGCTAGACTAAATGTAACTCGCGAACTAAACTTTGCTGAAAATGTGTGCATGAAATATTAAGGTGCTCTAAAAGAAACTACAAAAACTTTGCGAATAATATTAACAATTATTTTTTAAAACCAATAAACCAAAAATGGTACCTCAAAATCACTACAGACCGAATAGACTCTGCTTGTACATATTCACACATACGCCAACAATCATTATTCAGTAAACAAAAACATTTTGTTACCATGGCAACAATCGGGAATAGTCAACAGTACTTTTTGCTATTAAAGCAGGTGTATCTCTGAACCTTTATATATTTTCTGATAACAATGTATAGACGACTTGTAGCCTAAATACCAATGTACTTACAAATGGTACTATACGTAAGATAAATATTAGATCGTATTAATAAAGCCCAATGAAACTTACACAATCTTTAATGTTTAGCCTAGATATTCACCCTGAAGACCTCGTTGAAAGGCATATGTTTATAAAGAAGAAAAAAAGGACTTGCCTTGAA
Organism: Telmatactis stephensoni; assembly: GCA_029948255.1. Taxonomy (NCBI): domain Eukaryota; kingdom Metazoa; phylum Cnidaria; class Anthozoa; order Actiniaria; family Isophelliidae; genus Telmatactis; species Telmatactis stephensoni. Next base: position 581,434 of record JALIZF010001759.1, on the reverse strand, counting down.
GATGTACCATGCAAAAGGACATTATTGCGCAATAAATGTTGCTATGGGAACGGAACGAAAGTGACGAAGAAAAACCGATAGACCAAATCTTGTTCATACATGCAATAGCGACCTTACAAATTGATTTTAACATTTACACATTTTTCGAATTAGGGTTGGAAATATTTCTCAAACTTAAATAGTGACATCTGTGCCAGTTCCGGTTTATGAAAGATTAGCATCAGGGCTTTCCAACGATAGGTCGAACGCTGCCGTGCCGTTTTTGGTAGATCAGAAAATTGAGTCTCAACGTAGGTCCGAATGTGCGAAAATGGATTTGGGGTTAAAAATTAACTCAAGAACTACACCATGGATTTAATTGCAAAAGAGCTCATTCGAAAGGTAATGTCGTAAATACTAACATACCAAAAGCTGGTTGAAATCACAAGTATTTCGTATAGAAAAGGAGGCCTCGCACATTCGGACCTAAAGTGTCAAAATCAAGTTCTGCACATGCGTACCGATTTTAACCAAAATACTTGGAAAATAAGCGCAATGTTGCAAACTATACACTCACCAAGTTTCATTGCCACAGCTCAACGGGAACATGTTGAAAAAGTTAACCCTACTTTGAAAAACCTTCCTATTGAAAAAAAAATCAAGGGTTGCTTGGTTGTACATTTTTTCATAAAGCCTTATGTTCTGACCCTCCTAACTAGGGTAAGCATGCTCCGAATAACAACAAACTCACACAGATAGAACAACTCAAGACAAGGAGAGTTAGGGTATTTGATATAGAAAAAAAGCCGCTGACATAAGGACCTATCCCTAAAAAAGCACTTCTGCATTCCTTCGTTATATGTTTATGTACATCTATTGAAATGAAAATACTTATAAGAGATGCGCCTTACTTAAAACAAACGACACCGTATAGAGTACTTTGTACAAAATGAGAGAGTGCTACAGCTACTACGGCTACTATAAGTACTACACCTACTACAATTACTACGGCTACTACGGGTATTACAGATACTTAGCTATCACTACGATAAGACATGAACAGTTTACTACATGTACTGCACCTACTACAGCTAATACGTCTCTTACGAGTACTATATGCAAGTACGACAGATGCCATGCCTACTACATGTACTGTACCTACTATAGCAACTACGGCTACAACGGATACTACAGATACAAAGTCAGGATAAAAACTGTGAGATGTTAACCTAGTCTGCTAAAGGTACTAATAGATACTATGCTTACTACGGATACTACACCTACTAAAGGTACTACATCTATTACGGCTACTATGGTTACAACGCCTATTATAGATAACATTGACGTTCAATAAGTGTGGGTAGTAAACCTACGCTACTACTAGGTACTACACCTACTACAGCCACTATGTTGCTACGACTACGGCTACTTCAGTAAATGCAGGTACTACGACTAATACAATTACTACACCTACTACTATGGTTACTAAAGGTAGTACAGATACTACGTCCACTAAAGATACTACACCTGCTACAGGTACTACCGCTCCTGTAGTTACTACGCATGCAACGACTAATGCAGGTTGCGACTACTACAGGTACTACAGGTACAACAGGTACTACAGGCACTACAGCTACTATGGGTACTACAATAAATACGTTCTACATGATAGAGGGCGGAGATACCACACATAACTAACGCTACTACAGTTACAGCGCGAATTACGCCTACCCCAGGTACTACATAAAAGACATGTAATACACGTATCACAGATACTATATGAACTGTAGGTAAGGCATTTGCTACAGGAACTACACCTACTACATAAAATATATGTACTGCGCGTACTACAGCTAAAGATACTACACCTACAGACACCTACAGAAAGCAAATGAACATCAGGCTATATAGCACTCTACTTAGGCAACTAGATGAAGAACACATACTACACCAACTCTATGAACTATACTTGCTACACGTACTACTGAACGCACAACGTGTAGTACCCCTGCATACCGTACTACATATACTACGCCTACTATAAATACCATCTATAGTTTGGCTACTACATGCATTACAGATACTAAACGTGCAACAGATGTTACACGTGCTACTACAGGTACTACACGTGCTATGAGTACTGCCCCTACTACACGTGCTACGTGTATTACATACTACGTGTATTACATACTATTTCACTACAGCTACTGATACTACGTCCGCTACAGGGCCTACGCCTGCTGCAGGTACCACCGTTGCTACACCTACAAGAGATAATAGAGTTGCTACAACTACTACAGCTACTACAACCACTACAGCTACTGATACTACGACCACTACAGGGCCTACACCTGCTGCAGGTACCACCGATGCTACACCTACAACAGATAATAGAGTTGCTACAACTACTACAGCTACTACAACCACTACAGCTACTGATACTACGTCCACTACAGGGCCTACACCTGCTGCAGGTACCACTGTTGCTACACCTACAACAGATAATAGAGTTGCTACAACTACTACAGCTACTACAACCACTACAGCTATACTATGGGTGCTACACCAAATATGCTTTACACGATAAAGAGGTACTACACTACAGCTACTGATACCACGTCCACTACAGGGACTACAGCTGCTACAGGTGCCACCGTTGCTACACTTACAACAGATAATAGAGTTGCTACAACTACTACAGATACTACAACCACTACAGCTACTGATACTACGACCACTACAGGGCCTACACCTGCTGCAGGTACCACCGTTGCTACACCTACAAGAGATAATAGAGTTGCTACAACTACTACAGCTACTACAACCACTACAGCTACTGATACTACGTCCACTACAGGGCCTACACCTGCTGCAGGTACCACCGTTGCTACACCTACAACAGATAATAGAGTTGCTACAACTACTACAGCTACTACAACCACTACAGCTATACTATGGGTGCTACACCAAATACGCTTTACACGATAAAGAGGTACTACACTACAGCTACTGATACCACGTCCACTACAGGGACTACAGCTGCTGCAGGTGCCACCATTGCTACACTTACAACAGATAATAGAGTTGCTACAACTACTACAGATACTACAACCACTACAGCTACTGATACTACGTCCACTACAGGGCCTACACCTGCTGCAGGTACTGCCGTTGCTACACTTACAACAGATAATAGAGTTGCTACAACTACTACAGCTACTACAACCACTACAGCTACTATGGGTACTACACCAAATACGCTTTACACGATAAAGAGGTACTACACTACAGCTACTGATACCACGTCCACTACAGGGACTACAGCTGCTACAGGTGCCACCGTTGCTACACTTACAACAGATAATAGAGTTGCTACAACTACTACAGATACTACAACCACTACAGCTACTGATACTACGTCCACTACAGGGCCTACACCTGCTGCAGGTACCACCGTTGCTACACCTACAACAGATAATAGAGTTGCTACAACTACTACAGATACTACAACCACTACAGCTACTATGGGTACTACACCAAATACGCTTTACACGAAAAAGAGGTACTACACATAACTAATGCTACTATGGTGACAACGCGAATTTACTACAAGTACTACATCCACGACGTGAGTTGTAAGTAGCATGCGTGTTACCAAAAACTATATGTGAACTGGACTACACACTTCACCTAATACGATAGTATTTTTTCCTCAGGACATTAGGATTCGGGTCTTACATGGAGTCCATGCCCTCACTGTCCATCATTCTGATCTCATCTTTGACCATCTTCTCAATCTCATCCCTCTCCATCATTGTCAGCAACCCCTTCTCAACACTCTTCAGTTGCGACAACAAACTTGGCACTTCTCTCACACTCAATCCTCTTTCGTCCCACAAAGCCTTCACCTTCTTTATATATCCACCTGACCTCTTCCCACCACTTCTAACAAAACATTCCCACAAAAACTTCCTCTCCTCATGCGTCCACCAATCTTTGCACTTTCCTCTTTTTCCACTCTTGCGAAGTCCAACAGCTGAACCTCTTGTCACACAATCAATGGCCTGCCCCTTATTAGCCTCTACAAGAGGCCTTTCACAATGTCTGGCTTGACGCCCCTCAGTAGCTTCCAGAGAAGCTCTTTCAAGATCACAGGGATTGGAAAAATCAACCCCAGGCTCATCCGCCCCACCGGAACCTAGCCTATCATCACAGCAATGCAACATGCTAATAAAATCTCCAGTAACACTCAGTGTTAAAATCTCTGGGTCGTACGTTCAGTTCTCCCTCTGAAGGAATATCCAGCGGCACCACTAGGAGGAATACGATCACCGCCATAATAATAATAATAATAATAATAATAATAATAATAATACGGGATTTCTATAAATAGACAACCTGAGTGGAGATTTTATTCACACTACCGGTGTAAGATACCGCTTAGCCTCGACCCCAATACCTGGGGCTTAGAGACTAAGCACACTCTGCAGAATGAGGGTGGTCCCTATGACCGCAGACGTCTGCATACCACCCAGCACGTCTGGAATACCCAGATCTTTCAGGTACCCCTCAAGATTACTAGACGGGACCCCTAGACAACCAACAACCAACGGAACCACCTTTGTTGACACCCGGTGCAACTTTCGTATCTCCTTTGCAAGAGGAGAATATTTAGCAATTTTCTCCTCTTCCTTCACCACCACATTACGATCCCAAGGCACCGAGAAATCAACAATAATAATAATAATAATAATAATAATAAGGACTTTCTATAAATAGACAACCTGAGTGGAGATTTAATTTCACACTACAGGTGTAAAATACCACTTAGCCTCAACCCCATGACCTGGGGCTTAGAGACTAAGCACTCTCTGCAGAATGAGGGTGGTGCCAATGATTGCAGATGTCTGCATGCCACCCAGCACATCTGGAATACCGAGATCTTTCAAGTACCCCTCAAGATTGCTTGACACGACCCCTAAAGTGCCAACGACCAATGGAATCACCTTTGTTGATACCCGGTGCAACTTTCGTATCTCCTTTGCAAGAGGAGAATATTTGGCAATTTTCTCCTCTTCCTTCACCATCACACTGCGATCCCAAGGCACCGAGAAATCAACAAAGGTCCACTTACAAGCCGCCCGATTCAACAATAATAATAATAATAATACGGAATTTCTATAAATAGACAACCTGAGTGGAGATTTTATTCACACGACGGGTGTAAGATACCGCTTAGCCTCGACCCCAAGACCTGGGGCTTAGAGACTAAGCACACACTGCAGAATGAGGGTGGTCCCTATGACCGCAGACGTCTGCATACCACCCAGCACGTCTGGAATACCCAGATCTTTCAGGTACCCCTCAAGATTACTAGACACGACCCCTAGACAACCAACAACCAACGGAATAATAATAATAATAATAATGGAAACTTTATTACACTTTTTCGCCTAACTACAATTGCAAATCTCGCTACATGTAGGTAATTTACAATTGGCTACTTGAATCGTATACAGATAATATCATTAAAATATATATATATATAACACAAGTAATACCATGATCACCTCGGGATCCATTGTTTCAAGAGGGACGTTTAATGTCTAACATCCCTCCTACCTGAATAGAAATGAGGGAGATTTAGAACTAAATTTCCCTCATTTCTATTCATGAGGTACAGTCCCTCATATATCAATCATCGGGACGATCTGGACAGCTTTGCACGCTGTTCCGAAACTCTATAACTTTATAACGCACTGATACCTCTTACCACTGCACACTCTAACGCATGTGGGAGCTATTCATTCTATTTTGCGCATGTGCGTAACGAAGCAAAGAAAGCTTAATGAAAACAATTTAGCTTTCGAGTTGATTAACAACCTATAAATACTTGTCCATTGCCGTAAGTATAAAACAAAGAAATCTATTTTCAAAACTCCCCAGAGAACAGGGTTACGCACAATTGGTAAAAGAATTCAGTGTACAATACTGTTCAAGTTTTGGATGAACAAAAAAAGCGAAGTGTATTTTCGTTTATTTCCTCGGTGATCATGGTATTACAAAGTAATACCATGACTTCTTAGGGATATTAGTGATTAAATGTCCCCTCATCCTCGGGAGGTTTAGTAAAAGTCCACTAAACCTCCCTCGGCTTCGGGGACATTTAATCACTAATATCCCTCAGGGTCATGGTATTACTTATAAATAATATACATAAAATATAACACAATAAATCTGCTTGAATACTGGATCTAAAACTTCATCAGATCTGGATCAGACCAAGGTTTGTTTCTACAACAGAAAATATAGTAGGAAGATCTTATTGCCATCTTGGTGATGGTTTTGATAATATACTTCTGTTGTTTGCTATCAAAACTTAACTCCTCTAATATAGTTAAGAAACTGTCAGAGTCTTTAGCGAAAACACCAAGTGCACTAACAGACAGATTGACGAACACGGCTTTCTTGTGATATTGGCATAGATAATCAACTGTTTCTTAATATTTTGTTCTTTTTCTAGATATATTATTTTGAAGGTTTGACTCAAAGCCAACAGTCAGTTCGAGCACATACAGGCAGTCATTAGTAGTAGAAAGAATTAGATCAGGATGGTGCGAATCTCCAGACAAAGTTGATGGACTAATAAAGCCAGGTATATCAGCGTATAGGGAGGAACCATTAACAGCTTGTAGAGTAGTAGCAATGAAGTGAAGAATGGAGTCGTGCCTCCAGGTGAAACGACCTTGGTCAAGATAAGATTTACACCCAGCTATTACATGGAGGAGTGATTCGGGCTTTAAACAGAACGAGCAATCAGAAGTTGGAGATAGACCCCACTTTGAGAGATTTTTTTGTGTTGGTAAAGTGTTATTGATATAGCGTATGGTAAAATTGAAAATATTCTTAGGTAAACTGGATTGAGCCGAGGACCAAATGTTACTAAGTTTCATCAGAGAGTTAGCCAAAACATTAGAAAGAAAGGACCCTTGTGAGACTAGATGATTTCGCAGTTTACACTCTTGATCAGCATGAAAATCTTTGATGACTTCTTTGGTACTTTTATAGACATCATACTGAACATTAGTGTGGCTGCTAGACGATTTCCAGAGATGGCGCACTGATTCATTAGGTGAAAATTTTAACGCTTTGCGTAAAACTGTTTGACATTGTGTGAATTTAACAGAAGGAGGACAGATCTCTAAACCAAATTTATTACGAGGTAAGAAGACATTGCTTAAGGTGCCAGAGATAGGCAGCTCTAACCACTTCCGGACATATTTAGCTACAGCATTATCAATGTTTTCTGTTACCCAGGTTTTTGACAAATCAGCAATAGTGAAGTGCCATGAAAGTTTAGACAGGATGTATCTACCATATAGAAGCAATTTATTTTTGGGATGAAGAGGTTTAGCGTCAATTTTTGTCATCAGATCGTTAACGAGGCTACTTAGTTCAGCTTTATGCGTTAGACCAGACATTTCAAAGTCAAAGTATCTCCCTAAATATTTAAAACTCTCTCCAATCTTGACACAAGGAACAGAAATATTATTGATGAGTAACTTAGGAATAACTTGAACGGACTTGGTGAGGGCTTTCTTAATACCAAACGTGACACATTTATCAACACGTATTATCATATTAGACCATTGGCACCACAGAGTGAAACGATTTAAGAGGTGTTGATTCTCTTGTTCTTGACCAGTGATAACCGCAGCGTCGTCGGCAAATTGGAACCAGTGAATAGGATTAAGGAGCTGGAAGGAGAAACCAAATTGATGGTATTTTGGAGCTTTGATGTGATTGATAAAGGTATTAAAGCACATATTGAAAAGGAGTGGGCTAAGACAGTCGCCTTGAAGTACACCACGACCAACTGGTAATGAAGGGGGTAGAAAAATCTGGAGTGATAATTGATGTTTGAAAGTTAGTGTATAAGCTTTGTATGATGTTATTGACGTGATCTGGGATGTGATGGTATCTAAGGATTGTCTGTATTAAGCTGTGATGAACTTCACCGAAGGCATTTTTCAGGTCAAGGAGTGTGATGATGACAGACCGTTGTTTTGAGCGAGCTTTGTTAATTACATCAGCCATCTGAGCAGTATGTTCCAAAGTTCCAGAAAGATTTGGTGTAAATCCTTTTTGGATGTCTTGGTTAATGAAGTTATTTTTAGCGAGAAAAAAGAAAATGGCGTTACGAAGACAAGATGTGAAGATTTTTAAAGGGATAGATTCCAGTGTAATAGGACGAAAGTTTGAAGGGACATCTGTACTGTCTTTCTTGTGGATTAAGATTGTACAAGCTTTCTTCCATTCGGTTGGGACAGTTCCAGATAACCATACTTCATGAATGATTTTTGTGAGATGAGTTCGTAAGAAAGGACATCGTTTGAAACATATAATGGAGATTTGGTCAAGAGGACAAGGAGAACCAGAAGCTTTCATTTTTCGGATGATATTAGTAACTTGTTCTTAAGTAGGAGGAGTGAGGTCAAACATATTTTGTGGTTCAGCTAGACTAGGAATCCAATTGGGAATAACAAACAGTTGATTTGGGTTGGCTGAGGTAAGAACTTTCGTGAAGTAGGACAGGCAGTCTGACATGGTAAATGATGGGAGTTCAGAGACTTTTTTATTCATAACATTCTTGACATATCCCCAGAAATTCTTACCAATGTAGCTATCATGATCAAATGATTTCCTATTGTCTTGATTGAAATTTAGGTCGTTGCCATTATGGAGTTTGTCACGCAAGAGACGCGAAACATATTTAATTTCATGAAGGTCACCATTTGTATTTTTGAGATGTTTCAATAATTTCTTTAGTTCCTTAGCTGTATGATCTTTGTATTTGTTAACCAGGTTTTTGTCGAAGGGCTTCTTGACATGACCAAAATTATCACAGAAATAGTTATAAATCGTTTCATTTAATTGTTTGATGATCAAATTCAAATCTTGAGAGCTCATTGGTGGATTGAACTGGAGTATAGATTTAAAATAATCATTGGCCGTTGACCATTCTAAATCACTTTTTGGTAGATTTATTCCTTGCTTTAAAGTCGGCGAGGTTCCATCATTAGTTAACATAGAAATATCGTAACCAACATTTTGAGTAGAATCATCAGACGAATTATCAATAAACTGATCTTGTAAGTCAGAAATTAATTCTTCATTTAAACCGTTGATGACCCTACAACTTCATTGGTGCATTTAAAGACCACGCTTGCCTTTACATGACTTGCCACAGCAACATCTCACACGATCAGTATTAGAAGCAGTAGTTGTAGATGATTGAATAACTGGCTCTGGATTAGTTGGTATACCGTGATGTCCTCTTTCTGCTTGAGCAACTCGTTGTTTACATCGCCAAGAATGGCGGCCAAGCGTGATGAACTCTTTGCCACAAAATGAACAAACGACGAAAAACATTAACATTACAATAAAATTTGGACGGATCATGATTCCCAAACTTGCAAAGCCTTTGCAGTTATGAGAAACATACAATATAAAAGATGATTCAAGTAATAAAAAGAAGTAAAACTGTAGACACGTACACCGTGCGTCTGAACTACACGATGCTCGATGAATATTAATTCTAATATTAATATTATAATAATAATAATAATAATAATTTATTTTTATTCTTCTATGTTAATGTCACTAGGAATAATACAAAGAAATAAAATATGTAAAAAATCTACAATAAATATATGGAAATATATGTACAAATAAATCGATTGATTATAAAATGTAATTGGTTTGAAGGAAGAATATAATTAAGTATTTAGTTCTAGTTTAGCTTCCTTCATGAGAATTGTTTTTGTTAGCCTTGAAAAGGATGGTAGTGAGTTACAGTTCCTAATGTTTGTAGGTAGTTGGTTGAAAGCTTTCACTGCGCTGTCTTGAAAAGTTCCTTTAATGAGAGGGATGGTTAGATTTATGTTGTTGCTGGATCTCAGGATATGAGGAGGATTTGCTCTTTGTATACTTGCGTAAGATGGCCATTGTGGGTCGTGTAGTGCTTTGAATACAGCCTTCAGTAAATGGTGTTTCCTGCATTGTGGGATTGGTAGCCACCCTAAATTAACACAATCAATAGCTGTGGAATATTTCCCTGTCACAAAACTTGCAGCTGCATTCTGTATACGTTGTAGACGTTTCAGTAGGTATTGCACTGGATCAAATACGATATCGTTGTAGTCAAGTTTAGAGAGGACCAATGATTCAGCCAGATGTTTACGAAGCTTGAAGTCAGCAAAGTTGCGGATTTTCTTTAGTGCACTGAGTGTTGCAAAACATGATGACATCAGAGAACTGACGTGTTTATTCCATTGTAGGTGGTGGTCAATATCAACACCAAGTAACGTTTTTGTCGTAACTGTTTTAAGTTTCCGTCCAGATAATTCAAAATCCAATTCTTGTTGTTCGAGTGAATGTGCTTTTGCCAATTGAGATGTTGAAAATAGCATGGTTTCCGTCTTCTTGGGATTTAGTGATAGGTTAGAACTTGATGACCATTCATTTAGGTTGTTAAGACTTGCCGATAAGGATGACATGCAATTGGGAATTTCAGCCACAGTGGAGTGGGCATAGATGGTAGTATCGTCTGCATACTGTATACACGAAGTATTAGGTGCTAGGGAGTTGTGTAGGTCAGTTACGTATATATTGAATAGTAGTGGTCCAAGAATGGAGCCTTGGGGTACACCAAATTGCGTAGTTAAAGTTTCAGAAGTGCGGTCATCAATTTGAACAAATTGTTGTCGTTTAGTAAGGTAGCTTACAATCCAGTGTAGGAAGTTTCTTGAGAAGCCTAAATTGCTCATCTTGCGGACTACGGTCATGAAGTCGACTGTATCAAATGCTTTGGAGAAATCGGCTAGGACCATTAATGTTACTTCACTTTTTTTCATGGCTTTAATGATGTCGTCTCGGATTTTAAGGAGTGCCGTCATGGTGGAGTGGCCTTTGCGATAGCCGACGATTCCCTCATAGAAGCTACCTTGTTGTTCCAGGTGTTTGATCAGTTGGTTTGCTACAATCCGCTCGAAGATTTTTGATAGAGCTGGTAAAATAGCAATCGGTCGTACATCATCAAATTTGGTAGGATTGTTTACTTTAGGAATTGGGGAAATTCGTGATAGTTTCCAGCCATCAGGAAAGATTGACATTCGTATACAGTCATTAATTATCTTTGTCAGAGGTCCTGCAAGAAAATCTGCAACAAGTTTAATGTATTTTGTAGGTATATTATCAGGTCCAGTAGAACAGTCGTTTCTTAACATTTTTATCGCATGTTGAACCTCTGTAACTGAAGTTTCTTGAATACTGAAACCATTTGTATCGTCTGTCATGGTAAGTGAGTCAATGTATTGAGTGAGGTCTTCAACATCGCAGGGTGACATGCCTGTAGTGCGTTGACCAGTGCCGATGAAGTGTCTATTTAGGGCGTCAACGTCGAAACGGAGAGGTTGTTGGATAGGTTTAAGGATCCTGTGAATGATGCGCCAGATTTCTTTAGGCCTTTTGGATGACAGTGCTTTTTCAACAAATTGCTGTTTTGCCTGACGTATCATGTTTCTTATCTTGTTTCTTACATTACGGTAGGCCTTCCAGTCATCGTCTGATTTTGAGGTGTGAGCTTTAGTTCTCAAACGGTCTCTTTCCAGCATGTGTGATGGTATGTTATTAGTCTTAATTCATGGAGCTGGAGGGCGCGTGATCTTTTGTCTTCGCAGAGGAGCGTGTCTTTCCAGGCACTCATTGATAAGCTTAGTCATGATATCCAGTTGGTCATTTGGGTCATTGGTAGAATAGATCAAGTTGAGAGGAAGGGTGGAGAAGTCTTCTCAAAAGGCATCTTCATCAAATTGCTTTTCATCTCTGATGTACTTATATCTAGGCTTGAAACGTTCAACACGAATATTGATACAAGCGTATGGGCCATCATGGTCACTGACGATGGAGCATGGAAGGACGTCAGCATGAGTTATACAATTTGGGTGCGATGAAATAATGTGAGCGTTTGGGAGCTAGAAGTTGCTCTGGTTGGCTTTTCTACATGTTGATGGAGATTGAGTGATGCTAAAATGTCATTGTACACTTTAGTGTTGGTGTTCTCAGAATTCATAAGGTCGATATTCATATCTCCAGTGACCACAAGAAGGCCATCCCATGTGCTACAGATATGTCCTAAAAGGTGTAGTACCGATGGCCGGTGTATCCACGAGATTGAAACAGATTAAACTCACAACAAGTCCTTCGGGACGTCCGCCATCTTTATTGCTCCCCCCGCCATCTTTATTGCTCCCCTACTCACATGGTCAACCGCTGACCTTACATAAGTACACTACATCCCTCCCTTTTTTCAAACAAATAAATGATATATAACTCAAACATTAACGTTCCAAAATTGTTCAATAAAGTGTTAAACAATCAAACATGATAATAGCAGTTCAATGTTAGTGCATAACAAAGTCTTCAAATCTTTTTGGTACTTGTCTTGTACGAGTGGGTCTTGCTGCTGCAGGAACTTCTTCTTGAGGGTCTTCCAAGTCTTGCATGTGGGTGTCCCTTTGTCCCTCTTGGGATCTTGCGTGGTCGCACATCCCATCCTCTTCCATGTAGTCTTGTAACAATGAACTTGGAGTAGGTGTGTTGTATTTCTTTACGTGTGTAACGTTCCTCTGATATTGGACTCCTTGTGGGGATTCTATGATGACACTATTCCGATCTTTGTCCACCACTTGGAATGGTTCTGCTGCAAATGCTGTCGATAACTTGTTTTCTTTGGGTTGCTTTAGAAGTACTTGATCTCCTGGATTCAACTCTGTGGTCTCTGCATTCCTCCTCTTGTCAGCATACATCTTAGCTTTCATCTTCATTTCTGCATCTCGATCACTGAAATCTCCTTCCCTTGTAGCTTCCTGGATACTTGGAAGTTTGGTCCTAATCTGTCGTCCATAAAGTAGTTCTGCTAGACTCACTCCAGTTGTCGTATGTGGCGTAGCCCTATAAGCCAAGAGGTATCTGCGCACTTCCTGCATCCAGTCCATCCCCTCTGCCTGTGCAATTTGCATTCTCTTAAGAAGAGACCTGTTTTGTCTTTCGATTTCCCCATTGGCCTGCGGCCACAATGGGGTGATTCTCCTATGCTTGATGCCATTATCTGCAAGATACATTTTAAAAGCCCCTGATATGAATTGTGGGCCATTGTCACTTGTTATTGTTTGTGGCAATCCGTGTCTGGAGAAGATCTCTTCTAAGCTCTCAATTACTTTGTCAGTGGTCGTTGATTTCATAATGGCAACTTCATAGAACCTGCTGTAGTAATCTATCACAGTTAATACAGAATGTCCTGATGGTAGGGGTCCCAAGAAATCTATCGCCAGATCTTGCCATGGTGAACTTGGTAATGGTGTAGACCTTACAGGTTCTGGATGGGTGGGTTGGCCTACCAGTTGGCACCCATGACAGGTTTTGCAAAACTTTTCAGCATCACTTGTAACGCCAGGCCACCATACCTTTGACCTTAGCCTTTGCTTCATACTGACGATACCGAGGTGTCCTTCATGTGCTAAGGTTAAGATATGGGGTCTCAGCTTGCGTGGAATTACAATTCTCGTACCTCTTAGTACTAGCTTACCAATTACACACAGCTCTCCACTCGCAGGTATGTATTCCTTACATTGGGTGTTCTGCCACTGTCCACTACTTATACAATGCCGTAACTCTCTTAACTCCTCATCCTCTGCTGATGCTTCTTCCACTTCTCTTGTGGTCATGGCTTTTGGAGTTGCACTGACAGCTACAAATCTAACAAACTGTTCTGCTACTCTTTGCTCTGGTGATGAAACAGAGTCTTCCACTTGCATAAGCCTGGACAGGGAATCCGCAACATTTTGCTTTCCTGGAATGTATTTCACCTTGAATTTGTAGGGTTGTAGTCTTAACACCCAACGCTCTATCCTTGCACTTGGTTTAGACTTAGCTGAGTAAATAGTTTCGAGAGGTTTGTGGTCTGTACACAGCTCAAACTCAACACCATGCAAGTAAACATTAAACCGTTCACATGCCCATACAATGGCAAGCGCTTCCCTTTCAGTTTGAGAGTATCTTCTTTCAACAGGAGTCAGACTTCGGCTCGCATAGCTTACAACTCTAAACTCACCATCATGCTCTTGCGTTAAAACTGCGCCAAGGCCGACTGGACTAGCATCTGTGATGACTCTGGTCTTGGCATCTTTGTTAAAGTATGCCAAAGTCTCTGCATGACTTAATCTTGACTTCAACTCGTTGAAAGCTTTCCTCTGATCTACTCCAAACACAAACGGGACATCATTTTTTGTCAAGCGGCGTAACGGCTCAGTTATTGTTGCATAATCAGGAATAAATCGTGCATTGTAGTTAACTAGTCCCAGGAAACTTCTTACTTCTGAGGCACTCTCAGGCTCTCTTGCATTAACAACAGACTTAACCTTTTCTTCAGCTGGACCAATTCCCTTCTTTGACAAAACAAAACCCATGAACTCAAGTTGTGTCATATGTAGCTTACACTTCTCTGCATTCAGGGTCAGTCCCTTTTCCCTCAGAGTCTTCAGCACTTCCTCAAGTATGTGATCATGCTCTTCCACACTCTTAGCATGTACAATAATATCATCTGAAATGTTTGCAGTGTTCTCACAATTCTGCAGTGTTTGTTGAATCACATGTTGGTAGATTTCCGGGGCTGCATTAATGCCAAACATTAATCTCTTGTATCTGTACAAACCACAATGGGTGACAAAGGTAGTGATACTCCGGGAGGCAGGTTCTAGCTCAATCTGGTGATAACCCCATTTTAAATCAAGTTTACTGAATACCGTGCTCTGGTTTAAACTGTGCAGCACATCATCTACAGTTGGAATTGGGTGTCTTTCCCTGATGATGGCCTCGTTTGCACGTCGCATATCAACACATAAGCGGATTTCACCATTTTGCTTGGGAACAACAACAACTGGACTGACCCAGGGTGTGGGCCCCTCTACAGACTCTATTATATCCATCTCTACTAATTCTTCAATCTTATCTTTCACTTTATCCCTCAGGGCATATGGCACACGTCGAGCTGGCTGTGCGACTGGGGTGACATTGGGGTCAATATGTAGTTTCAACTGGTAGTCTTTCAATTTGCCCACCCCATGGAACAATTCTGTGTACTCACTCATTAGTTGATCACTTTGGTTGACTTGTCTGATATCTGGGCCAATCTTCAGCACTCCTAACTGCATTGCTGTTGTCTTTCCTAGAAGTGGCTCCCCTTTGCCTTCAAGCACGATAAATTCTGCGTCCACAGAATTCTGTCCAACAGAGGTCAGAGCAGTAAAAGTTCCTAGAGTATTCAGTGGTTCTGTGCTCCCATATGCAAATAATTTCTTGCTTGACTTACTTGACTTGCACTTTATCCTTTGTTCCTTCAGCTCACTCCACAGCTTCTGATCTATGACATTGACGCTTGCACCTGAATCCACAATCATTGAAATTATGTGGCCTCCAACAGTCACATCTACCCTTTCCATGCTTTCTCTTGAGCTCACACTAAAGGCATATTCATCATCAGATTCTTCAGACTCAACAAGGTTAACTTTGTCATCCCCTCTGTCACGACCACTATCTGTTTTGCAAACAGAAGCAAAGTGTCCTGTTTGATGACACTTGTTACATGTTTTGTTCTTTGCAGGGCAATTTTGGTCTTTGGCAAAATGTCCTTGCCTACCACATCTGTAACGCACACCACCGTTCGGTTTTCCTTCCTTCTTCTTGTCTCTTGGTCTGGCTGCTTGTCCAGTCCCCCTCCCCTTGGCTGGTCTCTTGCTTATCCAATTACATGTAACATGATTGGGCCTTATTCTGAGGGGTTGCACATATTCTTTGACTGTCGTTTCACAGCTTTCGAATGTCCTTCCGAATTCTTGTAGTTCTTTTAATGTCAAAGATTGACCCTTCTCCAAACGTTTGCGACGAAGCTCGTTTGAACGGCATGTTGAAATTATCAGATCTCTGATCTGGTCATTCGTCTGGTTGCCATAACTGCATGCTTCTGCTTTACGCTTCAATCGTACTATATACTGATCAATGGTTTCGTCTTCCTTCTGACTCATTTCACGGAATTGATTTCGTTCGTATGCAATATGTACTTGGGTCACGAAATAATCATTCAGGGCCTTCTCTGCATTTGTGCATTCCTTCGGTCCTCCAGTATCTAGTAAAACAAAAATATCTTGAACGTCGGGTGCTGCTGAATGGAGGAGTAATTTTAATTAAAAGCTCTCCGCTTTATCTTGTTGTCATCTTTATCAGGAGATATAACATTCCTTTTCCATCAGCATAAAGTTGAAAACTGCGAAGCCATCGCATCCATTCCAGTGCCAAACTATTTGGGTCACTGTGTACGTCAAATGGTTATAATCCTCCAATTTCTAATATTGAGGACGCCATCGTTCGTCAACGCCTTCTTAACAACTTAATTTTACTCCTCGTCGCCAGATGTAGTACCGATGGCCGGTGTATCCACGAGATTGAAACAGATTAAACTCACAACAAGTCCTTCGGGACGTCCGCCATCTTTATTGCTCCCCTACTCACATGGTCAACCGCTGACCTTACATAAGTACACTACAAAAGGGATTCGAATTTGTCGAACCATACGCTTGTAGATAAAATTCTTGTAGATCTATAGAACACTCCAAGAAGTAGTTTGCTATGTCTGTTCCTTCCTTTAAATTCTAACCACATATGCTCCAGTTCTGGTTGTAGGCGTTCGATATCACTGCAACGTTTGTAAGCAACAGTTTCTCTTATGTACGCGCCAACGCCCCCACCTCTGATTGATTCTCGATTGCGGTACTCAAAGCAGAAACCAGGAATGGAGACATGTTTTAGAAGGAGTTCGTTGTCTTTAAGCCAGGTTTCGCTTAAGGTTAGCACGTCAAATGGGTAGCACTGAACAGTTAGAAGAAACTCGTTGAAGGTCGATATCATGGATTGCGTATTTAGATGGAATAAAAATAGTTGATTGGCCTTATTCTCGAGAGTTTGAAGATGGATATCATCAGGCACATGTGGATGTATATCATGTGTGGCTTCAGTGTCGATTAAATTTGAGATGATGTCTTGACCATAGAAAGGCAAATCCGAGAGGCTACAACATTGGCATGTCCAGTTGAGCAAAATTCTGCGATTGTGTGATACCAATGACGTCAGTGAAGAAGAGCTGGCACAGCAAACGTGACTAACCTCAAAGCATTTACTGCATAAATACCTGAGTTGATTTGACTTGCATGGTTTTTCACAAAGTTGGGACGAGTGTAGATTATTCTTCTTTTTAGCGACAGTTTTTAAGCCAGAAACTTGCTCTTGAGTAGATGGTCCAGGATTTTCCTCGACGTCTCCATCTTGAATTATTAGTCGTGTTCTTGCATCTGAATTTGCATAGTATGAGTAAGCTTGCTTTGTTTTTCTGGTTTTCCTATTGCCAAAAGATGATTGTTTTCGCTTTGTAGACAGGAACAATGCAGTTGATGGCTTTTGAGTCTTGATTATTAGCTTATTGTGCTTCTTATCCTCTCGGGGATGCTCTATGCAAATTTCTTGGTTAACATAACTTGAAAAAAATATAAAAGACGTTGCCTGACCAAACGCGTAATCAAGGTCAAGTTCCATGCAATGGTCTCCTTCAGAATTCCAATATTACAATTCGGTACAAATACCTCTCAAGATCTCTTCAATGCTTGAATGAGGAATATAATTGACTTCCCTCTATATATGTTCGTTTAGCAACATGTACGATGAGAAATTCGTAGATTTCCAGCTCATAGCAAATACTCTTTATCGCGAGGGCCTGCTTTGAAGTACTCCATTAGAGTTCAATATTTGGTCAAAGTATTGGAGATGAAGCTCAAAATAGCAGCCCATCCTGAAGCTCTTATAAGTATATAGGTATATCTCGAGTTAAAAGCTCCACTTCCCATTGTTCTACTCCTGCAACAACCTCAGTGTCTCTGCAAAAAAACAGTTTATTCAACTTTTTATTTCACTATATATCTCAATTCTTTGCTGTAAGGACTTCTACAACGGCGCTTTTGACACAATAACAAATCGTGTATTTTTTCGTTCATGTTTCAGATGTTTTATCCATTACGTGACCAAAAGCATCAGGTCAAATAGAGCCTTAGTTCAGTGAAAATATATAAAATTATTGTCTGGCCAGAATTTCAGTGTTAGAATTCAATACCAAAACCTCTCAAGATTTCTTGAATGCTTGAATGAAAAATATAATTAACTGGCCTCTATATGCGTTTGTTTAGCAACATGTAGGGTGAGAAATTCGTAGATTTCCAGCTCAGGGGAATTGCTCTGACTCGCCAGAGCTTCATTTTCGAGTACTCCATTGAGAGTTCGATATTTGGTCAAAGTATTGCCGATCAAGCTCAAAATAACAGCCCACTCTAAAGCCCTTATAAGTGTCTAGGTATATCTTGAGTTAAAAGTCCATTTTCTATTGTCTCACTGCTGGAAAAGCCTGTCTCTGAAAGCTGTTTTGGGGGCTGTCCGCCATCTTGCATTCCTAAAGTTCCTGACTGGCGTTCACTTCGAAGACCTTCGAAGAGTTTGCACTGGCTCAAAGGTGATGAATGAGGGGCATTGTTTCTTACCCTCTTAACCAATCGGGAGCTTTAACACGTGACCAATTGCGCAAGAAAGGCCTCTTCTTGCGGCAACGACAGGAAAAAAAAACTAAAGGCCTGGGCACGAGTAAAAAAGTTTTTCGCTTATAACTCGCTATTAAAAATCGCTAGTGAAATAATTTTTTCACTAAATCATAGCTTATTTTGTATTCTATCAGAAAATGTAAAAAAGTAAAAGTCGACCCTTTTGATAAACTTTAGGGTACCCTGATACCTTAATACTAAAAATCCTTGCACGTGTAAGTGTTTTCTCTAGTTCGGCAGCAGTTTTAGAACCTTGTTTACCAGCTTTACATAATGTGGACGCCCCAAGAGACGATTTGATAGAACAGTGAACTATTGTCATTGCTCTCCCCCACTTGAGAGAATGGGAGACCTGGCAGTCGAACTCAATACAGAAAAGGTGAAAGAATTAATTGGGTAGGGAGGGAGGGAGCAATATTGAAAATGACCACCAAAGTGGTGGAGGAGAGCAAGAACAAGTCCACGCCCACAACGCAGTGTAACTTCCTCTCAGTTGCACAGAAGAGAATTATGCTAATTATGATTCTCATTTATATACGTGTGTGAGACTGCTGATAATAGTGAACTATTGTCATTGCTCTCCCCCACTTATAAGTGAGAATGGGAGACCTGGCGGTCTCATGCCTAGAAGATGGTTAACAATTCCTAAACCCTCCTGCAAACCCATAGTCATAATAAGCCCATACTAAGATCAAATCCTAATCTTAGACCCACACTAAGACAGGGACAAAGGATGTAAGGACTGATTTATTATGTACTAATGTGGAGCAGGTCCTTTGCTTGGGATTGGAGGGAAGGCAGAAACAAATTTTTTTTAATGAGTTCAAATCTCGGTAGTGATCAGTGGAGTCTTGGATGTTATTTTGCTCAGACGATAGCAGGTGGAAGGCGAGCTTTGGCATAACACCCCAGCGAGTTTCATGTAATATAAGGTGTTTGATCATTTTTCCAACCAACATGACCCATTATGTCCGCTAGCTGTGCACCTGATAAGGCCAGCGTTATTGCACAGCCAACCCAAAGGCTATGCACAGTTTCCCCTTCATCAACGTGAGCTTCTTTCAGGTAAAGTTTTAACCACTGTTGGGAAGTAGAGCTTGCAAGGGGTTTGTCAATCACATCACCCTGAGGGGTGGGTATCCTCGGGAAAGGTCAATTGCAAGGTACTGGCAAACTGTAACATATGTTTCAATAGCAGCCACAGGACACACCAACGGATTGGGGTGACATTGGATGCCGAACATGTTGGATGATCTGTCCCGCAGCGACTTTCCCCAAACATGGTTAAATAGAAAACCATCATCATCAGGAAACCAGAGGATTTCAGAGGTTTTAACAAGGCCAAGATCCGAAGTCACGATCACTGCTGAAGAAAAGCGTTTTAAACATCGCTTGGTCTCGAGCCAGTATGTACAAGTCAGTAGCTGTAGTGTTGGGAGACATCATCTTACAATTGATGTGTCGTGCAGTTGAATGAAGTTTGGGAAGAAATAAAGGCACAGCCTGTTGAGGGGTTTTCCTCGCTTGAAGCTGCTCTGCTGTAACAGCTTTGACCTGCATGGCAGACGCCGGATTACCTAAAGAGAAAGTACTTCCCATTCACCCTGGCGATCTGCGTCATGGAAAATCGCCCTTAACTTTCCAATATACGAGTCGACCGTACTATAAGCTAGTAGTACATGTATGGGTGCCATGTTTTCCAACGTTCGGACAGCCAGTAACATAGATTTGGGTTTTCCCTTTTTCATATTTCCCTACTAGAAAGCGGCATACGTCTTTGGGGGTTGCGGTGAGAAGCGATTTAGAACCTGGCAAGGCTCTCAAAGTCTCGAGTTCACTCTGAAGAGATTCTTTTTGTTTTGCATAGGGCTTGGAAAGCACAGATTGGTTAAGCTCTTGGAGTCAGGAATCTAACAATTGGACGTCAACTTTGGCCGTGGGACTGGTTAAGGGCTGGCACAATTGGCAAGAATAACCACACAACTGACATTACCGAAATTTATAATCGTTAGGGTGGCAACATGAGGGGCAGGCGACAGCTGGGACAAAGAGGCGAGCCACTTGGGGCAGATCCTGGGGAGCAGTAAAAAAAGAACGAACAAACAAACGTCAGTCACAACTGGTTTATTCAAATCATTATTAGAATATAAGAAATATAATCCAAGGAGGTCATAATTAAAGCCATTTACTCCAATGGTACGGTTTAAAGTCTAAATACCCAGAGATCCCAGGATAGAGCTGATAACCAGATGTGGTGGGGGACAGTAACACACCAGGATCCCCTTGACGTGCAAGCTGATGACTAGACCGAGCTCTGAAACACGGTATCTTCTAGGAAACACAACATTATCTTCTAGGAAACACGTCTGGCACGACTAAAGTGCAGGGTATTGAGAGCGCCTTCAGAAATCGCAACAGTTGTCCAATTAGGACGATAGGAGGAAAGGCATAAGGATTACGAAATAGCGACTCTGAGTGTTCAGCAGGGGACTTAGCGAACACGTTGACTCCTAGACATGAAGGTGTAGGAAAAGGCAAAAAGAACGGCAACAGACTCCCATCCAAATCAGAACGAACATTTGAGGGTAATGCCATCAGACCTACAGAGTGACCAAGCTCACCACCAAACATCGACTGGACGCAGCACCAGCATGCTGAAGAAAGTTACCCTTTAAAATATCCCAAACCAGTGAGAGGAATTTGGATTTTTTAGCTGGTATGAGCGTAAAAGCTTGTTTGTGGGAGTCACATATAAATCCTAGGTAAGGAACCTCTTGACGAGGGACTAGCACCCATTTTTTCAAGCCAAGAAAGTATCCCAGGGAGGTCACGGTAAGACACACAATAAAGAGAGCCGAAATAGCTAGTTCCAAATCTGATGGGAGAGAACGGCTGGAGGGGGGAGGGTCAACTGTCCAATATGACGATCGTCTATATAAAGCGAGCAGGGGATTCCCATGGACCGAATGTAGTGAGACACCAGGGCCGTAGCAAGGGGAGGGGCAATGGGGGCGCTCGCCCCCCCAATAATTTTTCAACGGTTTTTCAATTTTTGAATTTTCAAATTTAAAGTTTTAAATTTTAGATGAATACAATATTAAAATGTCATATATATAACACATTGCTACAGAATTTAGGGTAAAAAGTACATTGTTAATACAGTTCTAAGCTGACCATGTCAACAGATATTATTCGAGACTGATGGAACTGTAAAATGGTATTCTCTTAGATATGCTGGGCTGTATTTAAACTCACATTCCAAAGGAATGATCGAAGGTCAGTGCTGGTTTCTGGGCTTTCGCCAGCCATCTTCAAACAGACTCCCAAAATAACAGGATTAGTAGAAACCTATGAAATTACTTCAATATTAATATTTAATTTTCACTATTTACAACAGCGAAATGTAATTTTGTTGTAATTTTGCGGCTCGCGCTTCGCGCTCTTAAGTAATATTCCATGTCAACTACATGGTTGAAAAGTGGTACTTTTTTTCGGGAAATCTAAAGATGGTACCTACATTGCTATTAAAATACAACCTAGCTCTTGACGACTAACTACATCACGTTTCATTCCCCCAAAAGAGTTGAAAAAACTCACTTTTGTAAAAAATGGCCATTTTTTTGCCAAGTGGCTCGCACTTTGTGCTCAATGTAGCTATTAACAATGTAACAACTTAGAAACGGTGGTAGAGAACTCTTTTTCTACCAAAATTCGTACTCACTATAGCTAAATATTGTATTACAAAAAGATCAGGTTATGAGTACGATTTGAACCTCAAAAAACATGCAAGTTTGACTACCATTGAAACGAAGGCTACGTATTAACATTATTATCATTAACAACCACATTTCTGGTGGAGGGGGGATCGTCAAAAGTACAACCGTCATTAAGGAGGATCATCAAAATGCTGTAGTTAATTACAGGGGATCAGATGAATTTCACTGAATCACAACAAAAATCCTCCAC
The DNA here is from genome assembly GCA_029948255.1 of Telmatactis stephensoni. Classification (NCBI taxonomy): domain Eukaryota; kingdom Metazoa; phylum Cnidaria; class Anthozoa; order Actiniaria; family Isophelliidae; genus Telmatactis; species Telmatactis stephensoni. Next base: position 558,737 of record JALIZF010001759.1, on the reverse strand, counting down.
ACCCCCCAGGCTCACAAACAAGGGGAGTCACGTGCACGCTAGGACCCTACAGATACGCCCATACATAAAGCATCACGTGGTGCAAATTTACTTTTGTCTTTCGCTCACTATAATGTGACTTGAAATCCCGAGAGCCCCCCCAATAATTTAGACCTCGCTACGGCCCTGGACACCAGAGAACCAGTCGAATGGTATATATATGCTGATAACTTCCATCCGAAGGGAATTGAATTACTAACAAAGTACCAATTTCCCCAACAGAAGCCAAAATAGGTGCAGGCTATTGGGAGTTAACAATAAGTGATCGTAACCTGATTTATCATCGGTGACTGACTGAAATGAGTTCTGATGAACATAATGAGGAAGCCCTGGGAGACAGTCTAGGCGAAAAGGCCGGTCCACCATCCATAAATTCAAGAAATGATCATTATTGCATAAACGAGGTTTGGATGGCTTAACAGTTAAAGCCATAACCAGGTGGGGTGGAGCCACCTCCCCAACCTTTCCTTATACTCTGATAGCTCCTGTGGCGATACGCTCACGAATGGAAGTGGAGATAAATGAAGAAAATTGTTTACAGGACACATTATTGTTAAACACCCTGCGAGGTGGGCGCTGACTATTATATTCCTCCCCCTTACATGAACCATGAAAATGCTTGAAATATTGAAAGACATCAACACCATCTTTTATCCAGCTCAGAATCTCTGACGTGTCTTCCTCATTGAAGGAAGCAGCTATGGTCAGCCATCTGGAATAATGCTTGTGAAGTTGGCCAGCCACAAAACAATCAGGGTTGGGGAAAGCTAACAGATCTAGGTCACCACATTGTTTTTCCAATAGAACCTCATCAATGAAATTTTGGGGCAGATGTTGATTGTAGGCTGTCATCCCCTGGGGTCTATCAAATGGTTTGGCATTCTGATCTATCCACTGGATATTGTTGACGGGTACAGAGAGAGGATCGAAGTCGAGATCTAACTCCCATTGAGGAAAAGATGAACTATGCAGGTTGACCTCAAGTTTGGGCAAAACCGCTGACATTTTACTGCAGTGTTACTTTTCCATGTGCTCTGTTCATTGTGGAAGGAAAGCTTGGTAAGTAAACAATGATTGCTCTTTGTTTTTCTCTTATAACCAGGCACAGCTTTCAGCAAATGTACCAGAAGTTTGTTTTTAAGGAATCTTTCAGAGGTTTGGGTAGTTTACAAAAGGTTTTGACAGGAAAAACGATCGTTAAAACAAGGTGTTTGTTTGACAACCACAGCAGAGGAGCTAGTACGTCCCTCGATCCATTGTCAGCGATTAAGAAAACAGCTAACTCCACGACTAGGAAAGACCATGACGACGATTTGATGCCTCAAAGTCCTTTGGAACAGCTCAATAATTCCTCTTTGAGGAACATGAATGTCCTTCGGGACACAAATAATGTCCTTTGGGACACGAATAATGTCCTTCGGGACACGAATAATGTCCTTCGGGACACGAAGGATGTCCTTCGGGACACGAATGATGTCCTTCGGGACACAAATTATGTCTTTCGGGATGCAAATTATGTCCTTCGGGACACAAATTATGTCTTTCGGGACGCAAATTATGTCTTTCGGGACACAAAAGTTGTTGATTTTAAAGACAAAAGCTCCTGCAATGATGAACTAGTCAAACAAACACCTATGTTTCATAGCTTGAAAGATATTGGTATAAAAACATCAGTGAAAAGCTGTGTTTGGTTCATTTGATGACCAGGTAGTTAATGGTGATATAAAATCAAATATAAAATCAAGCAGAATGTCTAGAATTCAAGTGAGTATTAAGTCAGTGCAATCTATTCATGTCAAAAATGATTTTAAACTAGGTTCAATTAGATTTAGAAGTAGAGAGCCAGTCAAGAATATCTTTACAAAAAATTTTTCGTCATCTGAAAAATAGAAAATTGAGAAAATTACATAAAAATACTTTAAAGAAGTTGACACCTGTTTCATCTACTGTCTATGATATTGTTAATTATTACAAATGGTGGAATATGCGATATACTAAGCAACAAGATAGTTTTTACAGTATATATTTTGCACAAACTAAAAGCTCTAGTGTTGTCTTTGATAAATCACAAATAGATATTATATTATCAGGAGATGTAGAATTAAACCCAGGTCCTGTTTCAAATAACAGCTCCTTAGCATTGTTATCAAATACTAGTGCTGATTTTTTATTGAATTACAGACTATATAGACATGGATTAAGACCATTAGATGTAGGTGGTGGAGGTGATTGCTTTTTTAAATCAGTGTCACATCAGTTATATGGTGACTCAAGTCACCACTTATCAGTAAGAGCAAGAGCTATACAGTATTTACAAGACAATCCTGAACGATTCATAGAAAGTATACTTGATAGTATCTATGCAAAGAACATGGGCTGATCACATAGTAATACAGGCTGTAGCAGATTCATTGAATTTAAATATTCACATTGTAGAATCTAATGAACTGTTCTTAGAAGTTACAGTGGTGCAAGCTATTAATCAAGCAGTAGAAAATCTTAGGTCTATTTATTTAGGTCATGTCGATGAGATGCATTATGTGTCAACATTGCCAATTTTAAGTCAAATTGATGATCAAAGTCAAAATGACATGTCAAATGAATTTTCTGGTAAATCTATCAAAGGTGTTTATGAAAGAAAAGGTTGTGATAGTAAATCAATCAAACAAAACTGTCAAAAATCTATGAGCTCAGAAGAGAAAAAAGCAAAGAATAATAATTATATGAAGGGCTATAGAGCATCTAAAGCATCAGAGTAAGAGAAACCAAAAAGGAATGCTTATGTGCGAACTAAAAGAGCATCTAAAGCTTCAGCAGTACAAAGAGCAAAGAGGAATGCTTATGTTCGAGCTAAAAGAGCATCTAATGCTTCAGCAGAACAAAGAGCAAAGAGGAATGCTTATGATCGAGCTAAAAGAGCATCTGATGCTTCAGCAGAAACAAGAGCCAAAGCAAATGATTATATGAAAAGTTACAGAGCACAGAGAAAAAACATTTTTACATTTGCAAGTTTCATGATATAGTATCTCAAGGCCCATTGTATATTTGTACATGTTGTGATCAGCTGTGGTATAAACATAGTGTACTTCAGACAAGTAAACTAAGAGAACAGAATCCTGAAATTCATAAATATCTCACTGGTAAAACAAGTGTCAATGATAGTGAATGGGTCTGTAGAACATGTCATAACTATTTAAGTAAAATCAAAGTTCCACCTTTGTGCTGTGTTGTGTGTGTTGTGCTGTAGTTAATTGTATGGGATTTCCACAAAAACCTGAATTTTTTTATCTGAATGAAATGGAATGTAGATTATTAGCACCGCGAATTGCTTTTCAAAAACTCATGCAAGCTCCTAGAGGAAAGAAGTTTAAAATACATGGTAATATTGTAAATGTACCAGCAGATGTTGGCAATACTGTTAGAATGTTACCACGGTTGCCAAATGAGACTGCTACTATTAAAGTAAATTTAAAAAGACGACTTCAGTATAAAAGTAGTGCATTATCATTAACTGTAAGACCATATAAAGTTATTGAAGCTGCTATTTGGCTTATCAACAATAGTGATCTCTACAAAGATGAAGGAATTGTACTGAATGAAGATTGGTTAAATAGGTACAATGAACATTTGACTGTACATACGGAAGACATTGAACAAAGTGTACCCTCAAATGATAATCAGGAAAACAATTTAGAATCAACTCAAACTGAAAATGAACATGATGATGATGATGATTGGACTGAAGAGGAAGCTGAAATTCCTGCGGGTGTTACTGATACTTTGCTTACACCACCAGATTTTGTAGATGACAATGACCGACAATGTATTCTCAATTTAGCACCAGCTGAGGGCAATAGACCTTTAAGTGTATTTAGAGATGAATATTCTGAAGAGCTAGCATATCCAGGAATATTTCTTGGACAAGAAAGACCTGACTACAAACAACGTTTGGTTAAAGTCCATTACAGTGATATCTGTAAATCAGAACTCAGAATGTCAGACAGAAGAGCTTCAATGAATGTTGAAAATATTTTTTATAAAGCAAAGAAACTTCAGATGAAAATTATTTTGGGAAAATCGCAGGTTGCTCTCAGAAAATGCCACAATAATGATAAGTCATTGAAAGCCAGTGATTTAAAGCAAGATGGAGGGCTAGAAAAATTAGTACATCATGATGAAGGATATAAGTTCTTGAGAGCTTTAAGGGGATCACCTCCATATTTTGAAAAGGCCAAGAGAGATTTGTTTGCAATGATTAGACAATTAGGTACTGCTACTTTGTTTTGTAGTTTTTCATCTGCAGAAACACAATGGATGCACTTACTTAGAATACTTGGTCAACTTGTTGATCATAAAAATTATAGTGATGATGAACTGAAAAATTTAAACTGGGAGGAAAAATGTAGACTTATTCAAAGCGATCCAGTAACTTGTGCAAGACACTTTGACTATCAAGTGAATAATTTTCTCAGACATTTTCTTTTAAGCAATGCTGAGCCACTAGGAACTATTTCTGACTGGTTTTACAGAGTTGAATACCAACAAAGAGGTTCACCCCATATTCACATGTTGATATGGATAGAAAATGCTCCTGAATTTGGCGAAGATAATGATAATAAAGTCACATCATTTATTGATAAGATAATAACTTGTGAAAAGCCAACTGATAATCCTGAATTACTGGAACTAGTTAATAGACATACATACATGCCGTAAGAAATCTAAAAGTGAATGCAGATTCAATTATCCTCAACCTCCTATGAGAAAAACAGTTATTATGTACCCATTTGATGAGGATGAAATCCCACAAAATGAAGCGAAGGCACACAAAGAATCATGGAAAAACATAAAACAATATTTAAATGACCTTATGGATATAACTTTTGATAAGCTACTGGCAGAGCTGGGTCTTACTGAAGACAATTATTTATTAGCTATTCGATCATCTATCAATACACCCACTGTGTTTTTGAAAAGACAACCTAATGAATTAAGGATTAATAATTACAATCCAGCATGCCTTAGTGCATGGAGAGCAAATATGGACATACAGTTTGTATTAGATGTATATGCATGTGCTGTATACATAGCAAATTATATCTCTAAAGCTCAAAAAGGTATGAGTCAATTGTTATGACAGGCTTGTGATGAAGCACGAAAGGGAAATTCTAGTATTAAACAACAAGTGAGAGATATTGGTAGTAAGTTCCTGAATAATGTTGAAATAAGTGCACAAGAAGCTGTTTATATTGTCCTACAAATTCCAATGCGTAAAGCATCTAGACAAGTTGTATTTATAAATACCTCACCTCCAAATGAGAGAGTAGAACTTTTAAAGCCTTTAAGTGATATTAAAGATATGGATGATGATTGTGAAGATGTTTATACTGGTGGTTTGATTAAAAGATACACTAAGCGGCCAGCTAGTCTTGAACACCTAACACTAGCAGACTGGACTGCTTGGTATGATGCAACCAAAGTATATATTAAGCCATCAAATGAATTTGATAGTGATAATCTTCTTTTAGAAAACAATATTGAGGATGTTAATGATGATCAACTTAATGAGAATAAAACTCCCCATAAAAATAAGAAGAGAACAAAAGCCAGAATCATCCGAAGTGTGTGGTTTAATAAAGAAGTTGAGCCTGAAAAACATTATCGTGAACTAATTATGCTCTTTACTGCTTGGAGAAACGAAGAAAAAGATTTAATGGGTAATTTCACAGCATATCGAGAGTACTATTCTGTGTTAGCTCCTAAGATACGTGAACAAAAGAACCAATATGTTAAGTGCAATGACGATTTTAATGATTTACAAGAACATGTAATGAATCATATGGAAGATGCAGATGATGAATATGACTTGATAGCACCATGTACTCAGAATGTTGAACAACAAGATGAGGCAGAAGGCAGTGAAGATTTACAACCAGATTTTAATGAGAACTATAATCTATCTGATGACATAGGGATACCATCTGTTGATGTAAACTATGAGCCACTGATGCAAAATGAATTACAAGATGAGGAGTACAGACAAATGGTTCAGGTGTTAAACAAAGAACAAAAGGAATTATTTTACCATGTATTACATAAGATTAAAACATCTGATGACCCTTTCTATTGTTTCCTCAGTGGAGGAGCTGGAGTAGGGAAGTCACTTGTAACTAAAGCATTATACCAAGCAGCCTTGAAATATTATAACACTAGAGCTGGTGTAGACTTTCATGAAGTAAAAGTATTGATTTTAGCACCTACTGGTAAAGCAGCTTATAATATTAAAGGTAATACCATACATACAGCTCTTGCAATATCTGCATTCCATTCTTTGAAGACATATAAAAGCCTTGATTCAAGTAGACTAAATACATTAAGATGTAAGCTTGGTTCAGTCAAACTGATATTCATAGATGAAATATCTATGGTTGGTAACAGTATGTTTCATGTTCAAATAAACAATAGACTTAAGGACATTAAAGGCAGCTCATTGCCCTTTGGTGGTGTTAGTATTGTTGCTATAGGTGATCTATTTCAGTTAAAACCAGTCATGGATATGGATATATATTTAAAGAGACGGATAATTCTGAATATAGTATCCTTGCACCTAACCTTTGGCAAGAACACTTTACACTGCTTTTCAGTTACACGCGCGAAATGACCAAAAAGTCTTCCCAGCGAATTGGGTTTCGGTGGATGTCAATCAAAGCGTTTCCATGGCAATGCAATTAAGCACGTGCGAACTGGAATTTTGTTTACTAATACTGGCTCATTTAACTTGATTTACTTGTTTTGAAAATGTTCAGAGCCTCTGGAAATAATATCCAAATGAAAAGAAATAATTTTTTAACAATGAAATAAAACTTCAATGGAGTGAAAATCAGAAACATATAAAAGGTGTTTATGACCTTCGTGACCTATCAGTGAACGAAATCAGTCGACCGTTGAGAATGGACTGATCAAACCGCGCAAACAATGAATCTCATAAGCTAGAAACTAGACATTTTTTTTAGAATTCAGGCCGTATATATATATATTATATACATTCGTCTTATGTCTTTGGATAGATTGATCGTTTTCCGTTTATTATCGATATTGCGAGAAACCGATGCGACGCGCAAATCAAAAGGAAATTGTCATAGAAACACTTTTGATTAATGATGTCCGCCACGAAAACTCAAGTTTCGTTTGTGATTTTAAGTCTCGTTGTTCACGTGTGACTGGGAATCACAGCAAAATCACTTGAAATTGCCATGGAAATGCTTTGATTGACATCCACCGAAACCTAGTTCGCTGGGAAGACTTTTTGGTCATTTCACGCTGTGTAATTGAAAAGCAGTGTAAGATGTTTGAATTGCATGAGATAATGAGACAAAGAGAAAGTAAGTTATTTGCTGAAATGTTAAATAGGTTAAGAGAAGGCAAACATATATACTACACAGGATATTGTTAAATTTAAAGAGAGGTTGATACAAACCAATGACAGTAATTATCCACTGGATGTTCCTCATTTCTTTAGTACAAAATGCTAAAGTGAATAGCTTTAATGATAAAGTTCATCGTGCCATGTCTGGACCTAAGTATTCAATCAAAGCACATGACAGTGTTATTGGAGCTGGCTCTGAGAGACAAAATTATGAAGCAAATTCCAGTTGACCAACCAAATAAAACCAGTCAGCTGTATACAGTCTTAGATTTTTCAGTAGGTGAAAGGACAGATATTTCTCTGAACATAAGGACAGATGATGGTTTGACCAATGGTGCTAGTAATGTGATCAAATTAGTTCAGTTGCAACATGCAGATAAACCATCAGGTATTATATGGGTCCAGTTTGACCATGCTGATGTAGGTGAGAAAACTAGACAAGAGAATAGACATCTCTATATACAAGGTGTTGATCCCAGATGGACACCTATCAAACCTGTTACATCACACTTCATGGTTGGTAGAAATAGAACAATACAGGTTGTAAGAAAGCAGATTCCACAGACCTGCTGCTGCTAAAACCATCCACAGATCACAGGGTTCTACTGAAACTAAAATAGTTGTTAATTTTGATACAAAAAAGCAATACCTCATATCCACTATTTAGGCTTGAGCAGAGTAACAACAATAGAAGGTTTATACATAACGACCTTTGTGAAAGCAAAATAGCTGTCAGTGCAGATGTGCAGACAGAAATGCAGCGTTTAAGAACAGATAGTAAATTGGACCTGTGTATAAGTCCTATTTATAATGCTGATCAGGTACCGTTAAAGGTGTGTTATTTAAATGCAAGATCGTTGCACAGACATATTGATGATGTGCGTAATGACTTAAATTATTCAAGTACTGATGTCATTATTTTCTCAGAAACAAGATTCAGTCTTTCTGATGATGATACAATGTATACTATTCACAGTTACGCCTTGTTTAGAAATGATGCTAGAATGGTAAACAATATAAGACCATTTGGTGGAATGGCAGTGTATAGTAGAGTTGATTTCTATCCTGGTTATCCATATTCTAGAAATTCCAATGGTATTGAAATAACTGCAGTAAGATTGATTACTGCTCCACATATACATATATTTGGTATATATTGCTCACCAAGTGTCCCATTCACGCAAATGTGCCAAGCACCCAGTCATTACAATGGAGTATATTCATTGGTGATTTTAATGTTAATTGGTCCAATAGTTCACAGAGAGTTTGTTTACATAATCTGTTTATTAGAGATCATAAATATCAACAATTAGTGTCATGTCACACCACTGACAACAAAACTTGTATAGATCATCTTTTTACTAATATACCACTGGAACATATCAAGGTTAACATACTGGAAACATACTTTACAGATCATAAATGTATATGTGCTCTCATTGATAGTTTTAGCTTAGTATCTTCACCTACTGCAACACTATCTCCTCTATAGTGCTAGACAAAATTTAAGATGACTTATTAATAATTATTTTACACACAGGCTTAATTAAGATGCGTGTTAATCATTAAATGTTAGTATCGCTGCAAATTAAAAACTCAGAACTCAATGAACATCATTCATTTCATTAAGAATCTTAAATTGATGCTAGTAACATGACAGTTTTTGTAATTGCATAAAATCATTACATTTTGCAAGTCACTTTACATGACTGATGGATATGATTTGAAATATCATCATCTACCACTTTTGTCACTTTTATATGTATCTCCTTTCTGAAAACAAAATTAATTTGTTTTTTCATTACATTTATCATGTCTGTGTATTACTAACTTGTGCTACAGATATGAGCACAAACAACAGAAAATATCTTTCCTGAAACATTCAGCAACCAAAATAGTATTTAAATCTGTCAATATAAAATTATGTATAATATTAACTACACACAGTGTTCTTACTTTGTGATAATAATCATTTGCAGTAAAAACTTTCAAAATGGCATCAAGACAATCTTCCAGTAGCAAGTAAGTCATTTTACCTATTTATACACAAGCACCAACTCCCAAATTACAACAAATTTATCATTCAAATACATTCAAGCAGCATATACTCATTTCTGCTTAATTTAATTTGCAGCAAAACACAAGAAAAAGGTAAGAAAAAAATAACCATATTTCATATCCTTACCACTTTCCAAACTCATCAAACTTCATCTTTTCCTATTGCAGACCTTGAGGGTTATATCCACAATGTAAGTCCTGTTAAAACTGCTTCAAACTCTATAACTAATTATTTTGAATGTGAACTTCAAACTGGTAATGATGAAAATGTACGCCTTGTATGTTACTCCCCGAAGAAAAGACAAAACTTCCATGAACCTTTTCAGAACAAATCCCCTGTGAAGATACTTGGTACTAAAAAGAACACAACAAAGAGAGCTAGCACAGATTCAGAAGAATATACTATCCCCAAGGCTGCTAAAATCCAACCAACATCTGTCCCATTTATCTACAACAAAGAATTAGATAACAAAATGCACACTTGCAAAGAGACCATGAATGCTAACATCTATAAAAAGATTGATCTTATTGTGAAAGTCATAATGAAACAAGAAAACAAAACCCCTATCAGTTAAAAATGGAATAACTCATTTCAAATGTGACTGTATTGTTGCTGACGAAAGAGACTCACTGAAACTAATCCTCTGGGAGGAAAACATCAATAAAGTGGTTGCAGGAAAAAGTTACCATTTCAAAAACCTCACTGTATGGTCATTTGACGACACAAAATTTGTCAATACCAATGAGTATACTGATATGAAACAAGTTGAAGATCTAATTGGTGCCAAAACAGACACTCTTGATCTTAAGGATCATCACCTAACTGGTCACATCATTGGTGTTGACATTAAAAAGTCTACTTCTTGTGTAGTGTGCAATCATGCACTGGAAAAAGATGGCGAAGAACAACTGATCACTTGTCACAACTGTAAAGTGACAACACTTGCTTCAGTACTAATCACAAAACTAGTCTGCCAAATTCTAATCAAAACAACATCAGCAATTATACAGCCTTCAATGATGGAATAGAGAGCTTTCTTCAAAAGATTCAACACAACCAATCTTTGTCAGACATACCACTAGATGATCTCAAGCTTTTGCTCCTGAAAGGGGGACAACAAAATATGATTGTTGATTAAAATGCAAAAAAAAAAAAATTGCCCTTAAAAAGTAGAGTAACAATGACAATGAGAGTTACAATTTCCAATATTGTTGAGTTCAATTTCAGTTTGTTGTTTAAATGTTAAAGAGCTATTTAATACATATCAAACGTTTTTCCAACTTTAAATGCCATTCCATGGTGACAAAAATACAAAAGTATTGTTTCAAATTTTTAAAGTGCCCCTAACCCCTAAATTGAAATTCTGAGAATCGTTTCTTCATGAATGGAAAATGTTTAATGGTGAAATATCTCCGGATAAGATCATCTCCTTTCGGAGCATTAAGCATTTGAAGTTGGGAAATGCAAATGAGATGACATAATTTTGTATCTTTGCAGCAAAGTGCGGTGGTAAATTAGCTTACGAAACTTGTCAAAGAACAACGGGTTCGCCTACTTTGATAGAGTCCGGGCTTGGGCTTGCTCTAGTCGAATTGATTGCAGGTATGCCTTAACAGAGTGGTGCGCGGCAGGGTTGCCCCGGAAAGTGTGATCATCCCAATTTCCAGTCCTACCTCGGGTATTACAAATCGAGCGAAGCTTGCCAATGAGGGAATCGACAGAGCCAGCTGACAATCTGGTAGGGCAATTGCAAGGATGTCTACCCTGTTGGCCTATAAAATCTACATCAGTGATCTACATGGACTTGGGTCCTACCCTTAGCATCTTTCCAAACCAAAAATCGTAAGATGTCGTGCGGAGACGCAGAGTGTATTGTCTTAGGGCATGTGGGTATGGACTCTAGAAATACTTGGAGTTCTGACTCCAGCTGGGACTTCTGTTTCTCGTAGGCACGGGACAATTTGGCTTTGTTCAATTCCTCAATTCATGAGTCTAAAGATTCGATATCAACCCTGAGGCTTTTTGATGCATTTGGTTGAGCGGTGCTAGTGCGTTTATACCCACACTGCTGACAAAAAGGGAAACAGTTATCGTTGGGGTACAAGCACTGAGCACACTCTACAGCTGGACGCCAAATGTGGGGAATGCCATGTTGAGATGAAAATAAGCGAGATGACCTAATCGAAGTGCTAAATGTAAGGAGAGAGACAAAAGAACAACGAAAGAATAAAAATAAATAAATAAATAAATAAAATAAAGACCATAAGCAAGGGAAAAGAAAACATTTATTTACTCGTACATGTGAGCGAATATTTGAAGAATATTAAGTCCCTGACAGCAGGTGGTAATTGTATAGGTAAAATGTTACATAATCATTGTTGCACAGTAGCGAGTCAAAAGTTATGCAACCTAAATGCCCATAAATCCCAGGGAAGAGGCACCGACAAGAAGCTTCTTTCTGACGTTGGGAAGAGTACTTTATCTGCTACTCCTTGTTTCCAATTTTCAAAGAGTCGATTGCGCGCTTTGATACGATTGGCCACCAGAAACGGTGAGGATGAACATCGGGAACGATGATGGTGGTTCTCAAGTCAGACGAGGCCAAAAAACGTAAGAGGGGACCCACTAACATCAAGGGAGGGAAGACGTACACAGTATGCTCTGGTGAGATTTGCTGAGCAAAGACATTTACTCCGGAAGAGTTTTCCGTGGGCCAGGGAGTGTAATGGGGAAGGGGGTGCCCATCACGCCCTCACTGGACATTGGAGTCGAGGGCCATAAGGTCTAATGTGTGAGGACCCCAACGCGTCTCCACATGGTCCCAAGCCAAAGGAGCCAACATGCAATCATTTGGGGAGAAAGCCCTTGAAGGAGTATCCGCCAAATTCTCCGATGATGGTACGTAGAAAATGGATAGAGCCATGTTAAACTCGGACAGGCCGTGTAGGAGTCTTTGAACCTGTGCTAATCATGCGGTAACAAGCTCTGGTGCATAGCCTGGCAGCAGAAACAGCAATGGAAAATGAAGTAGTTTTCTCTTGCTGGGACAGGATGGCTTCTCTCAATACACAAAACTTTTCCTTTTTGTCTTCTGGTAAGACAAAAGCACACAATCGAGAGTCACACAGGTATCCCAACTATCTCACAACTTGACTGGGATTCACAGTCGATTTTGACAAAGCAAACTTATACCCCAACGAAGTGAATGTTACAGTGACGATATAACAAGCAGCTTTGGCCTTTTGAAGGTCAGACCAGGGACAAGACGGCAACATAATAAGTGGCGGTCATCTATGTATAGACTGCATGGAACGCCTAGAGAACGGATGAAGCTCGTGGTGATCAGACCCACGGAGTGGTAAATATAGGCGCTTGCTTTCCAGCCAAATGGTAGAGTACAATATACAAAATAACACCCCTTCCAGGACAGACCAAAGAGTGTCTGACAGTTTTCGGTTAAAGATGCAAGATCGTAGCCACTCTTATCGTCGAAAACTGCCTGAAAATGGTTGGGCCCAACATATCTAGCTAGATCTGATAAGTAATCCAGAGTGAAGGGTAGGTCCTTTATCCATAAGTTTAGGAACCTCTCATCATGTCATATCCGTGTCTTGGTGGGTTCCACTGTGATTGGCATAACCAAGTGGGGGTTCTACGTGACCTACCACCCCCCAAAAACGAATCGAACCATTAGCTAGCCTTGCTAGGATAGTGTCCGTGATAAAATCTTCGAACTGTAAACACGAGAGGCTATTTTCAAAGACCTTGTGAGGGGGACTGGGGCATCGTACACCAGGCCGCCATATTTTCCCTTAAAATGGGTAACAAATTTCTATGCATCAACACCATCAACAACGAACGACAACACATCTGGATCTGCAGAGGGGATAGCCCTCCAATGATCAGGGTGACGGCAAAGCTCCCCAGGGGCAAAATAAACAGGGTCCCTGAAAGTAACATCTCGGGGCTAGCAAAAACTTTGCCCTGGGAAACGGTGGCAGTATCTGGGCCTGGGCAAAGATTATCGATGGGTTCGCCTCGCCAGTTGCACCAATGAACCTTGGGCTGTTGCGCAAACTGAATGAAATCTATTTTTAGACGTTTCATTGGAGGCCCCTAAAGCCAAAGGAAGGGAAAACATAACATAAGGAGAGGAAAGAAAAAAAAAGGGAAAAGGGGCCAAACGCGTTAAAAGGCGAACAAAAACAAACTAAAGAATAACTGACGCTAATGACAGCGAACCGTGAGGCGTAACCCACCGAAATGTCAGCCCTAGGCAACCCCAATGGGGCATAAAGGTATTAGACGTTACCAGGAATGACAAGACGGCAAGAAAACTCAACTAATTAAATTAGTGAGACAAAAAATACATAAAACGAACTGTCTTTTAGCAACATAACACTTTATTAGGAAATTAGATGGGATTACACACAATGGAGTAATTCATTTATTTATTTATTAGCAAATACTTTAACAAAGTATGGTATACAAAGGCTGAAACACTTCTGAGTTAGATCCCAAAGAATAGAACGGCTCAACAATTAGGACAACGCCTTTGGAAATGACTCCTCTGCCTGCACTTAAAGCCCGTTGCCCTTCCCCATTGCGGAAAACCACGGCCTCGCACAGGCCGGAAAAGAGAACTGGGCCAGTAGTGCAGGCATATCGTGCACAAAAAGTGCAGAATTGTTCAGTTTTTTGCTACAAGCATGAAAATTGGTACAATGATACAAGACAACATACTGACTAATTCCTGATATAGCGCCACGCCCAAAAATCAATACTTCCAGTTTTACACATGTGGAATTAATTTTCACTTAAAATGAAATACAATTGTTGCATTAACAAGCTGTTTCATGAAATGTGATAATTCTTTACAAGTACTGTTCCTTCTACCTAACTGACTATAGTGCCCCACCCTATTCCTCGTACTTCCAGTTTTATGTTAATGGCTTTAATTAAATTCCAAATTACTGAAAATAACCGTTTTCTACAATGCTATCACTACCAGCTAATCCTATTTGGTCTAATGATGTATGCCCTTTTCATTTCACATGCACTGCCACAGCCTAAACTTAGTACTGCCAGTATAGATACATAGGAATACCTCAAGTCTCTCAAATATCAAAATTATTCACCTTGTTTTAAAGTCAAGGAGATAGAATAATAGACGGATATGATTGAAACAATGCAATTTGAACAATATGCAACCATGGCAACGCCTTTACAAAAGTACTTCCAGTAATAGTACATTGTAATTGATTATTGGGGTTACTGGGATTTATCAATTTTGGATTATGGAAAATCTAATATTTTTTAAGGTAAGAATCTTTGACGAGGGAGAGGGCTATTGCAGTTCACTCGTAGCAATCAATTTTATTATTTCAATAACTTCCCAAACAAATTAATTCCATTTGCAATCGCCTCCACAATCACACATGGCTGTGCACACGAGCTGCAATTTTGCACATTTTTATCTTGCTGACATTTACATCTGGTCAGGTGGCTACACATTTCCAAGATCTCTTGCTTAGCTTTCCCACAATTGCGTCAATTCAATTTTTTCGGTCCGCCTTTGTCTACTGTGAAGTCCAGTGCAGAGGGTAGCTGCAAAGACTGACCTGGCTTGATAAGCACTTAATCTCTTAATGTGATTTTGGTGGAGTGCTGCAGATGGGATGCTGCCGCCATTGACTGGGCTTCTTTGAAAACATTTTCTTCTATAAAGTCAATAACTATTTGGCAAAAGTTAGTTTAACTGTACAGTAGTACAACAAACAACAAACTGCTGCAGTAGACTGACATATATTTTCAACAGATCTTTACATACAGAATCATTCAAGGGCCATTCAAATGTTGTTTTTACTTCTACAAACAATGCCTACAAGTCTCAAGGCAGAGATTTTCCCGAACATAGACATTTCATTGCAGCCCATGAAGACAAAGAAATGAAAAGTTGAAGTTTTACTTTGAAATCGCGGGAAGTTGGTGCGCAGATCTCCAGGCCTATTCCGGGCCCTAAAATCGCCCAAAATCGCCCTAAGTTTTGAGTATCTTTGGGGATAATTTTGCTAAAATCACCTAAAATCGCCCAATGCAAAATTACGGCGATTTTAGTGCTCGGAGTAGACACTAGGAAAAAGCAATTGAAGATGGGCCCTTTTCCCCCGCTCTCCACCGGTGCTCCATTTTAAGGGTATTTACAGCATATTAAAGCTACATGGAAAGAACAGATCTAGAAGTCGAAACAAGGATAGGAAGTCACTGATAGGGATCAAACTTGGGACCTCTCGCACTAACCAACTGTGCAATCCTTCCTCCTAAAAGTCGTGGAAGCCATGGAAAGCAGGAAGTGCAGCTGCTTTGCTAGGACCTAGTGCTCTGAAAACTTCAAGAACTGCAATAATGTCGAAAGATTTTTCTGCATCCTCTCCAAACATGGCGACTGCCAAAACCACCACATCAGTGTCGAGAGTACGGGTAAGGAGTGTCTGAATTGCATAGTTGACACAATCCTTACAAATGTAAAAAAAGACCTTGAGTCTGATTCCTCTTGAGTGCATGTTGCCAATCCAGTGAATTCACGTTCTACATTACATGCTAATTCTTGTCCAAAAGAAGAAATCAAGTGTGTATGCAAATTTCAACTAAAAGTAAAAAACCCTCAAAAACCTAAGGAATCCAGTGAATTCCCGTTCATCACTTACTTTTCTACAACAAAAGAAATCAAGTGTTTCTTAATTGTTGGGCAATATGATGGATTTGCAAATTTCAGCTAAAAATAAAAAAAGCTCAATACCCTAAGGAGTCTTTCCCAGTTGCATGGTATAAGAGTACTTGTTGGCTCTACACGCTTTGGTTGACCATGACTTTGTTTACTTGTAGATATGGTCTGTGATTTGAGGTTGTCAGTGCCGCAATATTCGCTCCACATTACATCAACCCTGGAGACATTCTGTATTAAACTGGGTCTTCACAGTCATGTGTAATTGATTAGGCAATTGTGAACGGGTTTTCTTTATGTGGAAAATTATAAAATAGTGAGAATTATTGATTGTCACCAGTGAAGTGCAATAACAATGGCCTTTATGCAGGAATCCCTACGTTCAGAAAGATGTCAGATTGCCATATACTCAAAGTATAACTGGAAGTATTGATTTTTGGGCATGGCGCTATATCAGGAATTAGTCAGTATGTTGTCTTCTATTATCATGCCAATTTTCATGCTTGTAGCAAAAAACTGAACAATTCTGCATGATATGCCTGCACTACAGGTTGAATTCTTTGCCATCTTAGCTATGATTGTAGCGACATGGCTCTCCTCTTTTGAGCCAACCAGTTGTATAATAATGTCGCCAAACTGAGGGCTCAGCATGAGGGGACGAGTCTGGCGTAGGATGGCCTCATATTCTGCTGACTTGGCATGAGCTGTGGTTCTCGCATCATCGGCTAATTTCTGTATGGCTGCAAGGATAGCTGATGGATCCCTGAATCTAGTTGGGGCAGAGGCTAGTTGGCACACTTAAGACAAGGATGCCTCTACACTCACGGTGGAAGTCTGAGCTTTTGACGTCTCAAATTCTTGTCTTAATTGCTGAAACTGAGCATCAAGCTAAAGAAAGAAAGCGACGAAATGAAAAAACTAGTCATATGATCCCGAGGCGAAACAAAACGTGCAAATAGAACTACAGATATTCCATTATATTAACGGTAAATAGAGGAAACGAACCAATATGTGAAGTGACGAAGCGTATCCAATGCCCCAAAAAGTAAAAAATCAAGCTAATACCCAAAGAAAAACATGGTAGAGAAACAGGATTAAATAATGTAAAATAACGAGGTATATGCAAAACAAGTGTGTTTTATTAAACAATAAGCTAAAACGAAAGATAACTTGAAAATTTCGCTCGGCCACAACCGAGTAAAAATTACTCGACACAATTTCTGGCCTCCACCAGAGTAAAACATACCGTCTCGGCCACAACCAAGGAAAGATAATTCTACACAATTGCTGGCCTCCGCCAGAATAAAATACACAAACTTGGCCACAACCAAGGAAAGATAATTCTACACAATTTCTAGCCTCCACCAGAATAAAGTACAAAAACTTGACCACAACCGAGGAACTGATATGATAATTCGACACAATTTCTGGCCTCTACCAGAATAAAATACACCATCTCGGCCACAACCGATGAAAAAGCTATGAAAATTCTGGCCCTGCGAGGTAACTCGGTGTTCTGTGATCTCAGCCTCAACCGAAATATAACTATTTTCCATCTAAAAACTAATCGTGCTGGCCTCTACCTGACTGAAATCATAAGGATCTGTTAAAACTTAAGCTTAAACATAACAAACCCGTTCCAGAATATATGCTATCCTAGGGTTTTGCAAATATTCCTGTTAAACCCGTGACATACAGTTGTCAATGAGAAGAAAGACACTTTACCAGGGCAAACAACAAGGAAAAACAACCTATGCAAACTAAGAAAAAGGAGAAAAAGCACAAAATATTATACCTCCACATTCTGCTGTTGAGGCTGTTCAGCTTGATTCTCTACGACTACGGCGGCCACTGGAGCTGCTTCTTGTTCTTGTTGGGCATCAGGTTGGACTTCAGCAGCAGGAACATCAGGGGGTAAAACCACGTTAACTTGAGCAGGATGCTGTTCTGCAGACATGATTCAAACTGTCCAAATTCTAGCGAACCAAACGCCAAACTGCCACGAATGGACTGTTCTCCTTTGTTATATACCCTTTGTTACGCACGGATGCACTTTAAATAGCCAAACTTTAACATTTTATATTTTTCACTTTCCTTATTAGCTGAGATTGACACTTATATCAAATTGAGAAAAAATTGGCCCATTCAGTTTTTAAGTGTTTCAAAGACCCATTTTACAGTACACTTTCACAAAGTTTACATATTCTCTCAAGCATTAATTTGATAACCATACTTGCTTTACTTCAGTTTCAGCACATCAAATTACTTTATTTGAACTTTATTTACTTAGGATACTGTATAGGCTGTTAGGATATACTGTAATAGGCTGTTTTTGAGTGAGTACACGCTACCTTACACTCTAAAATTGCCAAAGTGAAGAACTGCACCACAAAAGGGTTCCATCCAAATTAAAAATAAAATGGGACATTTTATAAATTGTTTAAGATTTACTACGCCAAGATTATTTGCTGATGACGGAAATCGAAGTGGGACTGAACTACGATCTGGATAATGTAGGAAAATGGCTGGCAGCAAACAAACTCGGCCTAAACATAGCAAAAACAGAATATACCTTGATTGCATCAAGAAACAAGATTCATAGTTTGACAATCGAACCAAATGTTATAATAGGAAATAATCACATCAACAGAGTTCATGATTGCAAAACTCTTGGTGTTCATATTGATGAATCTCTGACTTGGCAATCACATATCAACGAGATAGCAAAACAGATTTCATCAGGTATTAGTGCAATCAAAAGGCTTAGAGATTATGTTAATAGAGACACTCTTGTCTCAATATACAATGCATTAGTTCAGCCCCACTTTGATTACTGTTGCAAGGTCTGGGACTCGTTGGGAACTGGTCTATCTCTACGCTTACAAAGTTGCAAAATAATTGCCCTATAGGGTTATATGCGTTGCAAGAATGAGTCCGGCGAATCGGTAAAAGCTGTAAATGCCTTAGGTTGGGTTACACTAGCTGAACGCAGAGCTCAATTAAGCCAAATTTATGTTAAGCACTTCATGGCTTGGCTCCAGCAAGATTGTCTGCTGTTTTTAAGAAGTCGACTGCATCCACTTGTACTTACAGTCTACGAAATACATAAAAAATGGCTGCTCTCCTCTTCCAAAGACAGACTTTTTGAAACAAGCTTTAACTAAGTGGTGCCAAGCTGTGGAGCTCTCTACCTAATGAATTAAGAAATTGCGATTCACTATCCTCTTTCACCAAACTAGCCAGTGTCCCATGGCCCTAAACTAAATCAATATAATATCTAATTATATAGTTATGTAGTTTTTCGAAAATTTCATAGTTTGAATTAATTTAGCATATTTATTAGTATTTGTATTGTATATTTGACATTTTTACGATTTAGACGCCCCTATTGGAAATCAGTTTATATATTTATGCTGAATAGGTTAGCGTCTTTAAATAAAGTTGATCTCATCTCATCTCATTCAGTACAGTTAACTCGGAACTAAGCAGTTTAGTGCATGAAATGCTGTCTATGCAAGCACTCATAATATACTGGAGCTGACCTGAGCTTATTTCAAGATCCTGATTAGTTTGGAGGGGAAATTCTTCAATTCTGAATTGATTTGACAACTATAGGTAGTCCGGCATTTCCTCAGAATTATTGAAGCCATGTGCCATATATTTTGATCAACTTGCGTGTGAGGTCCTTTTAATTTTTCTTAATGTCTAAGCCAGTTCTTAATACAGTTGAATATGCATGATGAAGCATTTCTTGTTGTAGCTTATGACCTTCGGCAGCATCAAATTCATTCCCCGGCTTGACAAATCATCCAGTTGCAAGAATTATTTCACGATGGCGAAATTGATTACAAAATCTCCCACTTGTGCGGGCTCGTATTTAGTCAGCGTTAAACAGCATGAACGTTCAAGTGAATTAAAAACAAAATGGCAGCTAATGACAGAAGTTTTCGTCTAAACTTGAGAGCCCCAAAACTGGATCAAGAAAGAGGAAAAAAATTCTGGAATAACTCGATTATGGAAATGAAATTTTCAGTTGAGCGTACATGGATCAAAGGTGTTCGAAATGCCGAACAAAAACCAAATTATGGAATGTTAAATATGGACAGCCAGTTGGAAGAAATTGTAGGTAACAAGTTGGAGTTAGTCGGTCCTATGCTCGACTCCTACCTGCTTGAAGTCAGAAAAAGTATAAAATCCAAGTTGACGACATCAAAAGCTACAGGTCTAGTCAATCCTGTCTGTCTGTTTATCCCTTGGGCCATTTTCCGCCATATCTTAACCTTATGTCGATCGAAACATGTGTTAAGTCTTACGAAAATGAACACATTGAAAAAACTTTTTTCACCAGCCCGCTTTTCAGGAGAAAGCTATTTTGCTGCAAGACATTTTAAAAAGGTCCCTCTCTTAACAGATGGAAAAAGTCAGAACGTTTACAATGGAAAATCAACAGTTGTCGTCTCTGAATCAACGCCATTTTGTATTGATTTCGTAATGAAGACACAGAGAGCCAGTTTTACATTTTACATCCAGCGATACACGGCCGAAGGTTATCCACTAGACACTAGTCTTCAGGCACTGATGAACCAAGACTTAATATCTTAAAAAGTTGAACAAGAAATAACTTACTGAGATCACTTGGGAACTTTACTGAGAACTGTAGCGATGTTTAAGATGTTTGAAGTTTACAATTTGTTTGAGAATTATTTTCTGACAATCGTCATTTGTACATTCAATATAAGCATGAAACATCGCAAGCTAAATTGTGCAAGGAAAATTATTTTGAACTATTTTTATGTACCTATCCAAAAACCGTTGTCGCTGTTCAAGCAACGAGCCTCAAGCCAAGACTGAAATAAAAGCTGGTTTTGTGGTGGTAAGGTATTCAAAGCAGGCTTATCAACAGACTTGAATGTGATATACTGCTAACAAGCACATGAAAATGCTCACATCTTGGTCTATAGAAACAAGTCTGATTACATTACCAACAAAAAAACAGAATAGACCATTTTACAGTTCAATCTTGGTCAACCACAGCCTTGACTGCATGTAATATATTCTTTTCAGTTTGGTAACAGCTCGTGAAAAGGCAAGAAATGCACACAAATGAACCAGGGAGGTGTAAATGAACAAAGAACAAACCTGTCAAATTTAAAGTATTTGCTTTGTCATTTTCACCTCCCTGGTTTGTGTACATTTGTTGCCTTTTCGTGAGCTGTTACCTAATTGAAAAGAATATTTTACATGCAGTTGAGACTGTGGTTGCCCAAGATAGAACTGTAAAAATTAATGACCTATTTACTTCCTGGCTTGACACTTGTTGCTTTGAACTGACAATATTTTTGAAACAAGTGTATAGTAGAGCAATAGCACTAAAACCGTGAAACAAGTACTTACTAAAAAGTACAAATAGTACTAATGAAACAATAGAAAACAAAGAGTTTAGCTAAACTATTTGTCTCTATTTAGTTACTAAGTAATTTCACGGTTTAAGTGTTATTGCTCTACAGTTTCATGCATGTTTAGTACGGTACACTTTTCAATTTCTAGTTTCTTAAAACAGTGTTTATCATTTGGGGACCACAATTTGTTGCATACATATGCAGTCTCTTATACAGTGCAGCATTTTATTTCATTCTTTGTACTGAACTTTTGCACTTGAAGAGAAAAGACAATGAACAGAAAAGTTTGCATTTTGCTTCTTTAAAATTTGTATGCATGGCCCTCAGATAAAAGAAATTGATTGTTAATACAACTATAAATTGTACCCTCCAATGTTGATTCAAGTAAAATTTAACACATCTTAATAGAGTCCTTAAGTGTGACGTCACGTTGCTTAGCGACGGAAATTTTGGGGGTCACCAACTTCGTTCAGCTGTCAGATTTCTTCGAAGTCTACCCTATCTGCAGTTAGAACACACAAATAGTGAAAAAAATTGAAAGCCATCAAAACAGAGCCATATTTTCCTGATAAATAAAGTAATAATTATTTTCTCATGGTTGATGGAAAACCACTCTACCACAGTACCATAGTATCACAGTACCTTAGTACCACCGTACCACAGTACCAAAGTACCATTGTATATCTGCTCCACCAAAGGGGTTTCAAAAGCGGGGTGGGGTGGGAGAGGGGCACTACAGTAGTGGTATTCCTGTGCACGTGAAAGAATATTTGACTATTTAGTTTGTGTTAATTTATAATAAAAAGTGTACTACTGACTATTATTTAGCCTATTTTTTCATGCCAGGCAAAGTAAAACCACTTGAGGTCATTAAGACAAATAGAAAATATTTAATAAGTGTTTTTGTTTTTACTAGTGAATATTTATTTCACAAATAATATAATCACTGACACTACCTTAAAATCATGGTAGTAAACTATTCAAAAGAGTTTTTGGACTTCTACTCACCACTTCTGTTACACTATAAGTACAAGCTATGGTACAAGCACTAAACTAATACATTATACATATATATCAATGAAGAGTGTTATGTATTTTCAGTGCTTTTCTAATAGAGTGAAGTCAAAAAACCCGTGAAATAGTTAGTAGACTAACAGACACTAGTAGACCATATTTCCATTGTTTCCTTTTGTATACATCTGACTATTACGCACTGACTATTAGATTTGGTTTCACAGGTTTTTTGACTTCACTCTAATGTAAACTTTTTGTCAAAGTTTATTTCTTACATCTGACTGGCTGTCCATATTTAACATTCCATAATTTGTTTTTTGTTCAGCATTTTGAACACCTTTGATCCATCTTCGCTCAACTGAAAATTTCATTTCCATAACTGAGTTATTCCAGAATTGTTTGTTGATTTTCCATTGTAAACGCTCTGACTTTTTCCATCTGTTAAGAGAGGGTCATGTTTTGAAGCTTTCAGGTTAGTGTTATTAGCCACCATGGGTTTTGCCAGTGTGATTATTTCACTTGCAAGAAGGCCTTCCAGTCTTTTGATGAGCACTCCCTTATTCCCTGTAACACTTCCACCTCTTCTTTTCAATTCTGCCTTGAGTTGAACAAGACTGAGATTTGCTGGAATTACATGCTTTGATGTGCTTAATCCAAAAGTGTGAATATTGTTGTTGTGGTCTTCACAAGACTGTTGGTCAGCAAATCTTTCTCCGCATACTGAACACGATATTGGTTTCAATATCATGACTACTTCATCTGTTAGTTTCTTCCTTGTTGCACAGTCTAAGACAATGCTACATTCCACACAAAACTGACATTGTTCTTCATTCACATCCTTCTTCTCTCTTCCACACTGACAATAACCAGGCTCTTTTATCTGAGGCGGTAATCGTGATTCATAATGAGAGACATACAGTGAAGGCATTGGTTGATGCTCGGGTAAATAGAAGGACCGAACATAGTTCGCCCTCATGACTTGCCACCACTTTCCAAGAGCTCCCAGTGATCTAGACCTGTTGGTCAAAGACAAATCATTTTTTATAGCAGAATGCTTAGACTCTTTGGCCTGGAGGGATAAGATGCCATAGCCGATGCCATACTTTTCATATAATAGGGAAGCATGGTAGGGGAGAGCATATGCCATTGTCCACACAGTTATGTTCACACGATCAGACAAAAACAATGCAAGCAGGTTGAAGTAAATAGCAGTATTCTCTTTAAGTTGTTCTATTTCTGCAGGGTTTGTTTCCACTTTGTTATATAAGGTTGCTGCATTTCGTAAATGTTGTCCTGCTTTGGCTAGTGCTTGTCTTCTTAGCTTTTGGACCTATAATAATGAAAACAATTCTCTGGTTAATTCCTTCAAACTCTGCACTCGCAAACCTTATAATTGTTCTAAACCATGTTAATAAACTATTATTGAGGCAACCTAAATGTGTTTAAAGTATGCTGACCTCTGATTCATTGGGGACTTTCAGTGCATCAATCAAGCGGTAACTATACTTAGCTATAGCTATAGCCTGTTCTCCAATTAGTCTTACACTGAGGTTGTTGCTTTGCTGCTCTTTGTTGTTATAGTGCTCTCTGACTGTTTTAGCAACAAATGGCAAACCAACACCTGATTGGTTCTGACTTGTGGCAGCTACAGATGACTGCAATGTGAACGGTACTGCTACATGACCAAGCTGGGTTATTCTCTCTCCAACTCCTTCTTGATGAGGAACCTTCAGTAGTAATGGTTTCTGTTGAATTTCTGACTTTTTTAGTGAAGACTGAATGGGACATCTTAAGACTTCAAGAAACTCATTGACCACATTTCTTTGCAATGCTTCTTTATAAAGCAAATTTAGCATGTGCTGCCAACAGTTAATTTCTGTGTGTACAGGTTCAGGCCTCTGTCGATCAGCAAAATCTCCTATTCGAGGTTCACCTAGCTGCCTCAGGCCATTTTCTGCCATGAAATCAAGTACCTTCACATGTTTTTGTTTCTCTGAGCAGTTAATTGGCAATGTTTGTTTGAACTGTTCAAGCTTCTTTATATCTCTTTGCCTTTGCAAAGGGACTGGGACTTGCCAGGTAGAGTCCTCAGATGTACTGCCAATTGAACCACCAATAAATGATAACTGTCCTTTGTGGACAATGGCGTATGGCGAGGGGTACGTTGCTGCCTGGTTGAGCTCATTATTTGCCCAGCTCTGCCAGGATTGGTCGGCACTTGGTTGGAATTCTACTGTGCAGAGCTCACCACAGACAGTCAACACATTGCCCTCCATAACAACCATTTCGTCTGTATGTTGTCTCCATATATCTTCCATCACAGGATCCTTTTCAGACACACTTAAACAATGAAGCAAGTAGTGAAATTCTCTGCTTCGCACCCGACAACCAAAATTCCAGCAGGTCAAAGACCCTATTGGCATGCCTAACTCACTGGTTTCAGGGGCTCCGTCATCCGAAAATTGGAAGATGAAATGATTTATGTTCCCTTTAAACCAAATCAGCTGCTTTTTCAATCTTGGAATTCTCAAATGCAAATCTAAGATCATGCAAACAAGACCAGTAACTGTACGAGAAACGCCAGAGTAATTTGGAATTTGGCACACAGGTCCTATGTTTAAGCTTTTCACAAACTGGTCAACTTTAGAATCACTAACAATCTTTGGTAATTCAATCTTAGTATCCATGCATTTAAGATTTCGTGGAACCCAGATATCTTCTTCTGCATTATACACTGAATTTTGAGTCTTACACACCAGATTGAATTTGCGACGTGACAAGTGACTTTGGTATTTCATTGCCACTGCCTGCTTAATAGCATCTTCTGATTGATTAAAATCTTTTACTGCATTTTGAAACATGGCTTGTAAATATCTGCCTCGTTTATACCCTGCAATCAGTTTATCCATTGTTTCTTTTGATGCACTGCTTGATAGAAAATCCCACGCTCCAAAATGCGCCCCAAACTCACCCCCATGGATATATTCTAGAATGCCTTTGGTTTCCTGTCGGCGCCTGTACTTTGTACTCTCATTTGTGCGATATATCATTTCGTATGTGGAGGGATTTTGTAATCTTTTTGTGCGAGATTGCTGAGTCTGTCCTAGTATAGTTTTTACTCTGTTATACTCTGCTTTAAGTAACTCTAGCTGCCTTGTTTCTCTCTCTACCTGAACTTTACTATCACTAACAGCCTTGTCTGAAATTAAGTAAACACACTGAAATTTAAAATGAGTTGAGGCTCCGCGCTGTGCTATAGACCCCTTGCACGTGATGTCAGAGCAGCTCCATCTGGGGGACAAAACAAATGACCCTTGAAGATTATAGAATCCATTATTTTGTCTCCCATATGGAGATGCATTCCAACTTGGTGCAAGGGACTCTATTAAAGCTATAAGAATATAATTTGTCATTAAATAATATGTAAATTTCTAATCATAAAATCATATCAGTCATGCACTATATTATAAATGATTTACATTAATTGCCTGTTACAAAAAAGATTGTCCTTGAATTTTTGGCATACTGCATTTGGCATACCAAGACCAAAAAAGATATGTGATTTCATAATGCTCATGATTTATGCATATAAATATTTAAATTAGGGAAATGCCAACTCTGTGCCTTTGATCGACAAAGCAACAATCCAAGGATAATCTTTCTCTAAATATTCTAAGTGATTTAATTATAATTATAAGAACAAATATCAAATAGTTACCGTTTTCATTTTTAAGTCTTTCTTTTCCGTTTTCTCTTCACAAAGAGTTTCCTCGAGAGCTTCAAGACGATCGCCTTTTGCATTCAATCCATCCGTGATTCGTTCTTCTTCTAAAATCAACTTTCTTTTTCTTACATTTAAACCGTAGACCGGTGACTTCTCCCAAAATGGTTTAAAAATTTGTCCAGTGTTACAGCGACCAATATGTCCTTCAATTTTTGAGCATTTTCGTTTGCGACACAAGCGAGTTGGTGTCTCACAAGTCAACTTCAAAGATGGCGGACTCGCGTGGCTGGAAGCACTTCTTGTTTGCATTTCTCTACACAGTAATTTACGCTCTCTGTTTACGATACTTATGAAAATAGACAGAAAATTTGTCTAATAAAAAGTTTGACTTTGAAGTTAATCGACATTTACGGAAATTATCTTAAAAATACACAACTT
The DNA here is from genome assembly GCA_029948255.1 of Telmatactis stephensoni. NCBI lineage: Eukaryota > Metazoa > Cnidaria > Anthozoa > Actiniaria > Isophelliidae > Telmatactis > Telmatactis stephensoni. Next base: position 531,914 of record JALIZF010001759.1, on the reverse strand, counting down.
TTTCTTTCCTCTCGCATATTTTGAATGAAGATTGCTCGTCTTGTCACTTTGAATTATTCCCCACCCGGGGCTACTAAGTAAAACTTGATAAGCTATTATCAAACTACCCTCTCGACCCTTAATTCTTTGTTTTTGTCTCTTCTGGAATTGGCGGGAAATCAATATATGCATATTTGATATGCCTAGAGAAGAGCGCAATTTTTGAGGTTTGCGGACACAAAAGCTTAGTAAACTTAAGCTTTTCGTATTCTATGATACTTCTAATGCTTTGCTATAAAAAATCATTATTACAGTCTTTGGATGATTTTTAATCAGTTGATAAAATCAAGCAAAAATACCACTTGGCATTTTATCAATGAAAAGCAGATCTACGGTCACGTGACCAAAACATAGCAACTGGGAGATTTTAGCATAGCAACAGTCCATCGTGTTTCGAATTATTTCAGTTGCAAGAATTATTTCGTGAATATACAACTAATTATAATTTATGGCACTGCGATGGTAAGTTATTCTTGCCAAAGCCTAACACAGAATACTTAAAATGCAGCTTTAGCTACAGTGGTGCCAAACTATGGAATAGTCTTCCAGATGAAGCACGTAATGCAAAGAACATGGCGCATCTTAAAAAAGAGCTTGATAGATTCTTTCATCGAGAATAGTCAGTTCCCCAGGGCAATCATGTAAACCAGTATCATGCTTTTAAATATTGTAAACAATTATATAGTTTATAATTTTTAGCAATTGACTGTTGATTTTCCGTGGTTATAAATAAAGTTACCTTACCTTACCTTACCTTGCTGTAGACATTTCTCCTGTTTGGTGTTGAAAGCTTATATGATTTCATCTTTTTATATTATGTTGAAAAAACGTTCCTTTGTCCGTATTCAATTTATAAAAGAGGTAGAAATAACTTTCATTTTGACATCAATATTTGTCCGCCATCATGAATTTGGCCAATAGGGAACTGGGTCCAATAGTAGCTTCCAGTCTTTTTTAATTAAACTTTAATTTTCTAATTAAAGTTTAATTAATTAATTAATTAATTTTTGTGCAACCGCATCAGGCCTCACTTGGGTGGAAGGGAATTCTTGTATCAAAACCGCGATGGTCAGCCTCGATGTAATACTGGTTTCAGGTAAAAATGGTTAAATCGTAAGTTTATCGTAAACGTGTCTTACCACTACTGCTGGATGAACATGTACAATCAACAGCTGCCCTCTGCTCCCAGAGGCACTCGAACCTAAATATTTTCTTTGAGCCTTGACGGTTGCAAAATTCCACACGGGATTTAGACTCAGAAGCAATTGTATTCAGAGAACTACTGTCTTTATTCCCAAAAGTCTGGATCCCGTGTGGAATTTTGCAACCGATAGTAAGGTGTCATTTTGAATAAATTAACAAACCTTGAGGGCTTTACCTTGGCAGCTCAAACGTCGACTCGATGAAGTTGCTTACTTTTGAAGCTTACTGAATTATACCTAGTGCAGCAAACACAATGACACTTGGCAACCAGTATGTTAACATCTTGTTCTATCCCATACCAAGAAAATTTCACAAAACAATTCGACAGAATTTATAGCAGTCGAAGTAATACAAATTCGCAACACTCACCTCGTGGTCACAAAAATTACTCCACAAGTTTGCTTGAGAATAACATTGGCGTTTAGCTTCTCATTTTAGATGAATACAATATTCAAATGTCGTATATATAACACATTGCTACAGAATTTAGTGTAAAAAGTGCATTGTTAATACAGTTCTAAGCTGACCATGTCGACGAATATTATGCGAGACTGATGGAACTGTAAAATGGTATTCTCTTAGATATGCTGGGCTGTATTTAAGCTCACATTCCAAAGGAATGATCGAAGGTCAGTGCTGGTTTCTGGGCTTTCGCCGCCATCTTCGAACAGGCTCCAAAAATAACAGGATTTGTAGAAACCTATGAAATTACTTCAATATTAAAGACCCAGTTTTGACCATTATGCTTTGCATGCCGCAAATGCCTGGCGGCCATTTTCCATTTATGAAAATTCGTAAATTTATGGTGTCACTATTTCATCTGTTTCCATCTGGTATCTCAAGCTTTTTTCATCAGTTATCACGCTTTCTTATTAGTGCCACAATATCGAAGAACATTTTTGGATAGCTATTTGGTGATTTATACTAGTATTTTCACAAAAAAACTAGCAAAACTCAGGACAGACTGCCGCGGGATGGTGAATCCTTCGCGAGGAAGGCCGCGTCTTTTGGGTTCCACCAAACTCATAAGGCTAAGATCTTCAGTATTTGAGTTGTGGTGTGAACGCAAAACTTATCTTGGCTTTGGCAGTGAAACAAATAGCGAGTTTGCGGAATTCCTTCTCCATCTCGATCCGTCAGAACAGACAAGGTAAGCTGAATCGAGTACAGTTTTTTTATAATATTACTGATGAGTAATGTTCAGTGTGAAAAAATATATCTTTTTAATGGGAAATATTGCTTGCTATTACAGACTTAAAAGCAAACCAACATCCACTGTTATGTTCAACCCCGGATGGATTCTAAGCGAGGAGCTTCAGTGCCATTTATCAGGTCCAGCAAAAGGCAAAGACTAGAGCTGGGGAGTCCTCCAGGACACCCTAGTAAAAGCTTGTAAGTTCACATTAGGTCTCCTTTTGCTTGTCAGTGCAATGTACGTCAGTTGTATAACCGGTTCTATAACATTTTGTTTACAATTTGTAGAGACGTCGATGTTACTGGAACAAGCAAGAACTCTACCAGTTCTAGCCATGGCAAATTCGTGAACCCATTGAACAGTGTGATGGGAAATCCATTTTCGGTGTGCGAAGAGCTGTCATCGAGCTCATCTGAAAGTGACGAGAATGATGCAGATAGTGATCATGACTTTGAAGTCAGGTACTCAGCATTTCATGTACTTATGTCTACCTGTGTTTGCACTCTGGAGTGCAAGCAATATATCCCTGAAATACAAATTACTATTAAAATAGTGCCAAATAAAACAATAGAATTTGCATAAAATTACACAATTTATTATAACAAATATTTCAGGGATATACTGTTTGCACTCTATTGTTGAATACAATAATTTGCTCTAATGATAGTAGGTAGTGAGAGGTATGAAATATTCTTTGTATCTAAATTTTGTTTGTCTATTTTGAGTCCTTTATAGCCACTGTCAGAATTTCACTTGAGAAAAAATAAGATACAGTTCTGAGACAAGATAAAGTTATGAAACTGTCCCATTTTAGAAATTAAAGTGATCAGTGTAAGCAGTGTCATGTCTTTGCTGTTGCTAATACTGCAGTAACATTGATTTTCACAAATGAGGTCATCTTAGAGTGCTTATGTTGTCGTTCATACTGGTAATGATGCTAGGACCAATGTAATTTGTATAATTTATATAATTTCAGTGAGCTGAATTCACTCTCTTATATGGATATTTCTGAGAGATGATGATGCTACACTTACGATGATAGAAGACGTATTCCCTGAAGATGAACCTGAGGATTTATCTATATCAGTGTATCCTGGCCCTGATCCTACTACAATTGACTCATCACTTCAATTATTGCTTGATTATTCAAACAATTGTCCATCTACTACACCTGAACTGCATGTGACTAATGTATCAGTAAAACCTCAATCAGAAGAACCTATAGATGAGACAGTAGAAGGAAATTTACAGAAAGTGTTGACATCCCTTCAAACTTCCTTTTCAAAGCTGACCTCAGTCACTGGTTTAGAGGACCTGATAGAACTTCATTGTAGAAGCCGTGTAGTAGTGTCCATTGAAAAACTACTGGAAATGAAAGGGAAATATTGCAGCCAAGCTATGTTAGATGGTCATGTTTGTGACAAGGAGCTGCAATATTGGGCTAAACGTGTTGGCACTTGTGTTGATCTTGATTGGAAGTGCACCAGTGGTCATTGTGGGAAATGGGAATCATCAGAGGTTTTAGCTTATAATCGATACTCAAAGGTCTTTGCAAATGATTCCCTTTTTTCTGTTGCCCTTGTGTTATCAGGCAATAACTTTGCTAAATTTTCATTGTTTTGCAAAGCACTTAATTTATGTTCTTTGAGCAAGACCAACTTTTGCCACTTTCAAACAAAGTGTGCATTGCCTGTAGTAAGAAATGTTTGGTCAAACATGAGTCATAATGTAATCAGCATTTTAAAGCAATATCAGGATATTTGTCTCAGTGGTGATGGAAGAAATGATTCTCTGGGTCATTCTGCCAGATACTGTGTTTATACCTTGATGGAACATTGTACAAAGGTAATTGTAGACCTTGAAGTGATCGATAAACAAGAGACGGAAGGAAATTCAGCAGTAATGGAGAGGGAAGGGCTAAGAAGGCTTCTTGAGAAGTTGATGAAGGAAATGACAGTGAGTGAACTCTGTACAGATGCATCATCAACTATAATAAAGCTTGTAAGTGATATGAAAGGTAAGTCTTTTGAAGTTTATTGATTTCATTTCCCGAGGGGAGTGAGCTCATACAAATTAGTGTGACATTACCTGTGGGACCCCGGGTCCAGGTACTTGTCCACCAAAGTGAAGGAAGCGGTCCACACTCTTTAATATTCTGATAACCCTTCCCCTCACACATTTAGGAATTTGAAAATTGCTTATAATTCATATCATTTCTTTCAAGCAAAATTTCCTCTGCTGGCAAAAATGTTCCACTCATTGGACATATGGCACAAGGCAAAGAAATTGTCCAAATCACTTCATAAGGTAAGGTTATTTTAGTCATATCATTTGAGTAACTATTCTGATTCATATAACATTGTAATATTTTCATTTGAGCCTCCCTCTTGCTTTCTCAAACAACCTTGATTTTTGTTTTTCTCACAGTTTTTACTGTTGCCGCTACGTCATAGGTATCAGATTTCGAGTAATTAGAACGGATCAGAATTGAGTAAGCTTCACGTGTCGTAGGTCATGAAGATTGGATTGTATTTGAACAGCCGCAAATGTTGGTATGTAACTCTTGTAATTGTAATGTTGGTATGTAACTTTTGTAATAATTTGTAACAACTGATTATATTTCAGTTGACCTTTTGCTAATTCAAAGTAAACGAGTACAACAACTAGCGATCGCATGTATGTCTATCCAATCCCCGTAATAGTCAACAACAAGGCTAAATGAAATCGACACCGCATTTAAACCCTGAACGAGCGATTCACGAACTTACTTAAACTGATTATGGCAACAAACGAACAGTCTAATAGTTCAGATTTAGAAGAGAGTCATGCTATTCTTGTGCAAATAGAGGATCATCATAAAGAAACTCATAATGCTCAAAAAGAATGCGAAGCACGATCGGAATGTCGGTCCCAAAGTAGAACAGAAAAGGGCCTTCGTTTCGATTTGGAGATTTCAAAGAAAAAGGAATCTAAAGCAATGAGCGATGTCAAGAAACGCATGGAAAATGCATACGAATTACTTAGACTGCCTTCCGATTTAGTAAAGCTAACCGCTTGTAAAGATGGCCTAGAATTGGACATGACTCGTTACAGAAAACTACATGACAACGTGTCTGACCTTTTGATGACTTTGGGCGAAGACGGAGGTGACGATGACGGACATTACAATGCCCTGTGGAACAGTTTACTCGAATGTATAGCTGATTTAAAGACACGAATTGATGATCTACAACGCGAAAGAAGTGAGTTGTTATCAACTAGATCATCCAAGAGAACCGGAAGCAGTTCACGATCTACAAAGTCTGGAGCTTCAAATGTTTCGAAATCTTCGTCCAAACATGCCGCCGTTGAAGCTGTGAAATTGCGAGAGAAAATGAAAAGCTTGCGAAAACGACAAGATATCGACAGACGACGAGATGAATTGGAACGCCAACAGAGAGAGTTACGACGCCTGGATGAGGAAGAAGAACTTCTAGGAGAGTTAAATGCCGCAGAAGCCATCAAAGGTTTATTAAACGGAGAGACCGAGGACGAGAAGCTCCCAAAGAAAGATGAGAACATTGATATAACCCATATTCAAGACCCTTGGGATTTTACACAACTCAGTCAAATGACACCCAAACGAGATATTTCCGTCAATCCCAGTGTAACGAAAGTGGTCACGCCACCCACCGGAACCTCTCCGATCAAATGTCCGATGTACACAGGAAACCCGACCGATGACAAGCGCACAGAGATCCCAACAGCGGATAACAACACAGGAAACTCGTTCGAGGACAAGAACACAGGAATACCAACAGTCGATACCAACACAGGAAACCCAATCGAAGATAAGAACACAGGAGTTCCGCCGGTGGATAACAATACAGAAAACCCGGAGGGTATTACTGACAAGAGAAAAGAAGCGCAAAGAGCTACGTCATTCACTGTGAAACAGCAAACGCACAAGACGGCCAATCGAATAGGAATATCAGCGAAGGTCATGCCTACTGCAGATAACTCACAGACACAACGACATGTTGCCAACGTTTCTACAGTTTATCATACACCTGGATTTAACGAAAACCGTTCAGCCATTCCAACACATTTGGACGTAAATACTCCTATATTTGTACCACGTGCTGGCATCAGCTCCACACCAGGGATCTCTTCTGTGCAGTACTTCCCACGGCCAGCATACTCGGATCAGGTGGATATATCAATGCAGTTTCACTCCATACAAAGGGAAAATGCAGAAGACAGCAGGTGCAATTACTGAAACGGCTAACGCTACCCGTACCAAAGCCACCTGTCTTCGAAGGTGATATCCTCGAGTACCCTAAGTGGGAGAGTGCTTTTGATGCGCTGATAGAAGAAGATTCCGTTAACCCAAGTCATAAATTATACTATCTTGGTGAGTACACTGGTGGACAAGTACATAAGATGATAATCGGCTTACTTGGGCTGAAAACGGAAGACGCATACAGTAGAGCCAGAAAGATCCTGAAAGATCAATTTGGCAATCCGTTCAAGATATATGAAGCTTATCGAAAAAGATTAACCTCTTGGCCAATATGTACGACAGGCACTGATTTGCTCGAGTTCGGCGACTTTCTTGTCATGACACAGGAAACGATGAAAACTGTTGGCTACTTAAAGGAGTTTGACAGTCTCTCCGCTATGCGTCAACTTGCAACAAGACTGCCAACCTATTATTGCAACAAATGGAGAGAAAGCGCGAAGAAAATAGAACAACGGAATGGAGAGTACACGTTTAACGACATGGTTGAGTTTGTGCAGAACGCTGCATCTGATGCAACACACCCTGCGTTTTCTCTTGAATCCTTGACGGCGACTAGAAGGGAGATGGAGAATGAAAGAGCAACACGCACGAGTAGCGCAAGAAAGAACTACCAGAGACACGAGAACAGGCGCCAACAAGGAACAACCTTTGCCACGTCTTCTTCGTCTGCTGAATCGTTAAGCAACACGACGAGTACCAGTACAAATGGTACGTGCCCTCTTTGTAACAACACGCACGAGCTCGAACATTGTCGAGAATTCTTAGTAAAAGAACCAAAAGAAAGAGTCCAGTTCTGCAAATCGAAGGGGATCTGTTTCTCATGTTTAACGAGGGGTCATATGGTGAGACAGTGTAGAAAGAAATCTGCGTGTAAGGTTTGCAAGAAGTCACATGCGACGTTACTACACTATGACGCTCCCGCTGATGACAATACCAACGAACCGGTGGAGGGAGAAGCGAAGGCAACAAGTAGCTGTATAAGTGTTTGCAACTTGAATGACTGCAGTGGGACTACGAGTTCAATGATAGTTCCTGTCATGCTCCATCATCAAGACAAGCCCGACCACAAGGTACATGTGTATACTGTCTTAGACGATCAAAGTGACACTTGCTTTGTGACTGATGAAGTATGTAAAGAATTAGAGTTATCTGGACCAGAGATCACTCTGGAGTTAGGAACAATGTACTCTGTTGAAAATGTCAAGACTCACAAAATTGAAGGATTAGTCGTTTCTCAATCGGACGGAGATGTCAGCATATCCCTCCCGCGGTCCTACTCAAGGCACCAGATTCCCGCTAGACGGGAGCAGATCCCAAGACCAGAAATTGCGAGAAATTGGAAACACCTAAAGCCAATCGCGGAAAAGATTCCTCAGTATCGTGATGAATTGAAGATCGGTATTTTGATTGGGAACAACTGCGTTCGCGCCATCAAACCCAGACAAGTTATACCTGGGAACGCATCTGATCCATACGCAATACGTACTGTTCTTGGCTGGGGAATCATCGGCGCTACGACTGGAAGCGGAGCTCCGGGAAACCATCACGCAAGTTCTCATCACATCTCAGCGAGAATTACCAGTAAGGAGAGTGGAAGTCAAGTGCAGTTCGCCCATCCAAGAACACACAAAGAAGTGCTGACGCCACTTGCTGTGAAGAAAATGTTTGAGCAAGACTTCTCTGAAACCCGAGACTACGACAAGCCCTATTCTCAGGAAGATGTAAGGTTTCTAAAGATGATGAAAGAAGAAATTCACAGAACCGACGATGGTCATTATGAGATGCCGCTGCCATTGCGAGAAGAAAAACTGAATCTACCTTCTAATAGAAACCTCGCAGAGATGCGCCTCATGCAGCTGAAGACTCGCTTCGACAGAGATGGCCAGTACAAACAGGACTATGTGTCCTTTGTGGAAGATATGCTAGAAAAGGGTTATGCAGAAGAGGCCCCGGCAAAGAGCGAAAGGGCGTGGTATATACCCCATCACGATGTATACCACCCAAAGAAGCCCGGGAAAATCAGAGTGGTATTTGATTGTTCAGCGAAGTGTGACGACCAATCCTTGAATCAACATCTTCTTCAAGGACCTGACATAACAAGCTCACTAACTGGCATGCTATGTCGCTTCAGGCAAGAACCAATTTGCTTTGCTTGCAATATAGAAGGGATGTTTTGCCAGGTAAGAGTGAACGCCGAGCATCGAGACTTCCTGAGATTCCTCTTCTGGGAGAAAGAAGATACAAGTAAGACACCAAAAGAATACAGGATGAGAGTGCACCTGTTTGGGGCTACGTCTTCCCCTGGGTGCGCGAACTTTGCCCTTAAAATGACAGCACAGGAGAATCAACATGGCAACGAGGAAGCAGCTCGCTTTCTGACAAACAACTTCTACGTCGACGATGGTCTGATGTCCACAAGAACAGTAGCTGAGGCAGTCTCTTTAGTCAAAGAAACCAGAGAGATGTGCGCCAAGGGAGGCTTTAAGCTGCATAAGTTCATTTCGAACAACAAAGAAGTCCTGGAATCAGTGCCCACTGAAGATCGAGCAAACGGGATAAAGGATCTGGATTTGGATCTCGACCCTCTTCCTATGGAGCGAGTGCTTGGGGTTGAAAGGTGTGTAGCGAGGGATTCCTTCAAGTTCAAAATTAACTTGAAAGACAAACCAGTAACAAGAAGGGGAATTTTATCAATTGTCAGCTCGGTATATGACCCGCTTGGTCTTGCACCCCCCTTTTTACTACGAGGAAAGCGAATACTTCAACACTTATGCAAAGAAGGAATCGATTGGGACGACCCAGTACCTGATGCGCTGAAAGAACAGTGGGAATCGTGGAAAGAAGAGCTTCACCTGCTAGAAGAAATGGAAGTGAGCAGATGCTTTAAACCAGAAGGCTTTGCAGAAGTCAAAGATGTACAGCTCCATCACTTCTCTGACGCTAGTACAGAAGGCTATGGCCAATGCTCGTACATTCGTTTAGTAGACGTCAATGATAGAATCCAATGCTCCTTGGTAGCTGGCAAGGCTCGAGTAACTCCGCTAAAGCCAGTCACCATTCCCCGACTAGAGCTGACAGCCGCATTGGTGTCTGCACGAGCAAGCGAGACGATTAAAAGAGAACTTGATTACAGCATATCCGAGGAGATCTTCTGGACAGATAGCAAAGTAGTTAAGGGATATGTCCAGAGTGATGCACGTCGCTTCCACACGTACGTGGCAAATCGCGTTCAGCAGATCAGAGAACTCACCCTTCCAGAAAAATGGTTGTATGTCGACAGCCAGAACAATCCCGCCAATGACGCTTCTCGCGGACTCGATGTGAAGGAACTGCTGCATAGCTCAAGATGGCTCAGTGGACCAGAATTTCTGTGGAGGCACTGTGAAGGATGGACAGACATGGAAAATATCAAAGGTCAGCCATTAGTTGCTCCAGACGACAAAGAACTAAAGAAAGCTTCTTCGTTCGCGGTGGTGACCAACAAGTTCCCTCTGCTCCTCGAGAGGCTTCAGTACTTTTCTGATTGGTTCCTTATGGTCAGAGCGCTAGCGATTTGCCTTCGATACATACGAATCCTAGCTGACAAGGTACGTTTTCGAAATCCTAAGGGAACGCACAGCAACTGTCTACAGAGTACAACCTACGTGACTGTCAACGTTGAGGAGCTGAAGGATGCTGAAGAGATCATATCAGAAGTCCAATGAGACGCATTTAGTGATGAAATTGCAACGCTACGATCTCTCGGTATCAAGCAAGAGATGCATAGAGAAGACGCAAGGCAAAGAAATCAAGCAATGAAGAAGACCAGTCAGCTTTACCGCCTTGACCCATTCTTGGATGCAAATGGTGTTATAAGAGTAGGAGGACAGATTAAACATGCTTCTATCTCAGAGAACGTAAAACACCCTGTGATCATACCTCGACATTCACACGTGACACAACTGCTCATCAGGCATTTCCATAACAAGACGAATCACCAAGGAAGAGGATACACTGTGAATGAGATCCGCTCCTCTGGTTTCTGGGTCATGGGTTGCAGTACTGCAGTAGCGGAGTTTATCCAGAAGTGCACTACGTGCTGCAAGCTCAGAGCCAAAGTACAAGATCAAAAGATGGCAGATTTGCCTGCAGATCGCCTTGAGGAATGTCCCCCCTTCACTTACTGCGGTGTGGACTATTTTGGCCCGTGGCATGTAAAAGAAGGGAGAAAGGAGCTCAAGCGATATGGAGTGATCTTTACTTGTGTGTCCTCCAGAGCAATCCATCTAGAAGTAGCTCACAGTCTGGACACAGACTCATTTATCAATGCGCTAAGGCGTTTTGTCTGTCGACGAGGCCCTGTTCGCCAGCTACGTAGTGATCGAGGAACGAACTTTGTTGGAGCACGACGGGAGCTCAAGGAAGCCCTGCTGGATATGGATCACGGAAAGGTTGCCACTGAGATGCTGAAGTCCAACTGCGACTGGGTTGATGTCAGATTCAACGTCCCTTCAGCTAGCCACATGGGAGGTGCCTGGGAGCGACAAATAAGATCTGTCCGAAGTGTTCTTTCAGCCCTCCTAGAGAAGAATGGCACCCAGCTAAACGACGAGGCACTAACAACATTCATGTGTGAGACAGAAGCAGTGATCAACAGTCGCCCCCTCACTACAAACAACCTTACTTCTGCAGACTCGCTGGAACCTCTAACGCCGAACCATCTTCTTACCATGAAGACAAAGGTGGTTCTGCCTCCCCCTGGAGTCTTTCAAGAAGCTGACCTTTACTCAAGAAAATGGTGGCGAAGAGTACAGCACATGACTAATGAATTTTGGTGCCGTTGGCGAAAAGAATTTCTACACTCCTTGCAGGAGCGTCGAAAGTGGATACGCCCAAGACGTAACCTAGAGGTTGGTGACTTAGTGATCATCAAAGACGAAGATGTACCACGCAACCAATGGCGCTTGGCACGCGTTACTGATGTCACCATAGACGACGATGAACTTGTGAGAAAGGTGAAACTTGCCGTTGGTAGTTCTAACTTGTCAGCCAAGGGAAGAAGAAGAGAACCACTGACAACGCTAGAGAGACCAGTCCAGAAACTGGTATTGCTTCTACCAAGAAATAGTATCGAGAGACCGGGTATCCCCGACGAGGAGCCCTAAGTGAACACTTAGTCATAAAGACATTAGTTTATAGTATTTAGATTGTTTATGTTGGATTACAAGAACATTATAATTAGTAATAATCGTGTATTTTCATAGAGTTAAATTGATTACCCAATTTAGGGGAGCCATGTTGCCGCTATGTCATAGGTATCAGATTTTGAGTAATTAGAATGGATCAGAATTGAGTAAGCTTCACGTGTCGTAGGTCATGAAGATTGGATTGTATTTGAACAGCCGCAAATGTTGGTATGTAACTCTTGTAATTGTAATGTTGGTATGTAACTTTTGTAATAATTTGTAACAACTGATTATATTTCAGTTGACCTTTTGCTAATTCAAAGTAAACGAGTACAACAACTAGCGATCGCATGTATGTCTATCCAATCCCCGTAATACCCTCCCATAACATGTGATCCACTGATCTCAGTTTTCAAGACTCCATTGCACAAAAAAGGAGTTGCCCTATTTATTTGTATTGTTTAGTTCCAGAAATTATCCATAACTAGAATTTCTGGGGTGGGGTGGGGGGGTCTGAAAAAAAATCCCTCCATGGTGGGGGTATGGATATTTTCTGGAACTACACATTTGCTTATTTGTCTATTAAGTGTTTGGTGGGCTTAGTAATATGTAACAATCTTCCTTCTCTAGGCTGCTAAAGTAAAGAGTTGTGCAGGATTGAAAGTCTGGATCGACCCTATTGTAAATCACTTTTGGTACTGCGCACAAGTTGTAACCTTTCCTGCAGTCATGATCTACATGAAGTGAAACTTTGTCCAGAAACAAAAGTCAATTTGCATTTCAATTTGGCTGTTTTGTTAGACTGTCTGTTGTCATTTGACATTCTCAGGGCAATTGCCAAATGTTGCTAGGGACCCACTACATTGCTAGGAATTAATTAACCCTTTCGCTCCTACAGCGCCCGAAACCGGCCGTAAAAATTCTACTCGTCTAAAAAATTACTTCTTCCTAAAAAGGACAACTCAAACTCAACTTTGGTACGAAAGTAAACTCTAGTAAATGAGTCAAGTTTTGAAAATCAAACATTGTGAAACAACTGGCCATTTCTGCAGAAATTCGTCATTTCAAGGCAAGGAAAGGAAAAAATCACCATTTTGGGCTCAATTTTCATCGTTGAAAATCACACATTTTGGACCTCAATTTTTCTCAACAAATTATCCTTTCCTGCACACGAAACAGCATTAACAACCAAATTCAGTCCTAGTCTTGTGTTCTCATGGCCTTTTTGGCCTTCTTTTCCTTTCACGGACACAGCTGCGGCTGATTCATTGTGGCCATTTTGCAAGCACGTGTTTTTGGACTTTTACGACCTAAATGCATTCTGGGTAATTTAGCTCATACGCGACAGCCACAGCCCTTCCCTCCATCTTTTAGAGTTTTTAGTAAAGTCTCGAGCCCCCTCGGAATTCTGCCCGCGCTTGCTGTGTTCCTCAATCGTCACAACTCCCAAAAAATGCCATGGCAGGTCCGAGAAATTCCCCTTGGATGAGCTTCAAAGCACACTTCGTCTTGGCGCCACTCAAAATTCACCCAGTCAAAGCTACGAGTCAAAATGCCTACGAAGTGTTACACCTTGACGAATTCTTACGGCAAGTAAGCTCTCTGCTACTTCCAGGCTTAATGATGCCCAGCCAGTAGGAACCAAAGGCGAAAAAAGGCTCGAAAATTCACAGAAGTCCAAGTTTTGTGGACTTTCAAACGCCATCATCACTCGACCAAAAATGCTACCGCTTCAAACTGGTTTCAACCGGTTAACTTGAGCCCTCAATAGTACAAAACAGCAGAAGTTTCTATGGTTACTCCAGTAAGCAGGCAAAAAAATACACAAATCGATTATGACCTCAAAATCACGTAAAAACCTCAAAAATCTCCAGTAGCGAAAGGGTTAATATGCTTGAAAAACAGTTTTCACCCCCTAGGTATATTTAACACTTGCTCTGGCATTACCACATTCAAACTGTCAAAACAAATGCTCAGCATGTTTGCTTTAAATACTTCAGCACAATCTGGTTTATTTTACTGTTGTCAAGTGCTAAATCAAGTTATCAATTCAATGAGAACTAACACTAATTGAACTGTTATAATTATTGTTGTGAGAGCTGATATTCAATTTGTTGTAGCTACAGCCTCGTTTCGAGACGTAGCTACTATGTCATCGAGTTCATGTCCATAAGTAACACCACAGGAAACCCATAAGTCCTAAACTGACCAATCAGAAGCAAGTACGAGTGTTAGTGTTCGACAAACAATCTGACAAACGATAAAAAACAAAGCAGAATCTAATCTGAAATTTCCAAGCTATCAGAATTTCCGTGAATGGATGTTTACCCTGTGTAAACTACATTATAATTTGCTCCTTGGTTAACTCGTTACTGCAGCCTCAAGCCACTGGATTGAAAATTTCCAGCAGTTTTATCGAAATGTGATTTTGTGTTGGCTGTTGCTTGATCGTCTGTCTCGCTGATCATCAGGAATGAAGCGGTGAACTGTACTGTGAAGTTGTGTGAAGGAAAAAACGATGCCGAGAAAAAAGGTTCATATAGTCGGTGATCCTCGTATCTACCAAATTAACTGAAGACGCCAAGTAATGAAAATAAATAGTAAGTTTCAGTGAAACGGGTCCTCACATGAAATTTACGAACACTTCACAGTCACGACTGTAAGCGAAGCTTGCTTACGATTTTCTACAGATGAATTTTCACTACAAGTACTGTCTGTTTGTACACGAATATCATCGTGTTAAGCTATTTCATATCTTATTTGATGTGGATTCTACTTCAGTGGAATGTATATTGCGTCGATCAGGACATAGTGATCAGGAGCATGACTGGTTGACTGACTTGACTTCTCATCTCTTGATTCCCAACGTTTCTTTTAAATTTTACTTTAGGACCGATTGAGACAGGGCTTTTTTATAATAGGTACTTCAAAATTGATTGAATAAATCAGAGTTAACTCTGAATAAATTAACATTTTCAATACAGTTTGTAGCTCACTTTTATTACACGTGCAATCAAACACGTTCCTTGAGGAGTCCCATTTCAATCCCAATGATTGTTTATTGTAAAAAAATGTAATAACTGTTCCGAACAATTCCTCTCTAGATAACAGCAATTTTCGAAATAATGTGAACTCCGACCTCCAAACTGAGTCCGTTGGAATTCGTTTTTCCGGCCACTTCAAACAAACGACCCAAAAAATACTCATAAAGATCCCTAAAAGCATACCAAATGACGAATAATGACCTTTAAACAACCTGTAAAAGCTAAATATGATTTTGGTATAAGTTAAATCTTCGTATTTTTAAAATTGACTGACAGAGGTGAACTGAACCAAATTCCAATTCACGGACTTTTCGCATAATTCTGAAAATCGCTGTAAGGCTGTAGCTACATGCGCATTTTGTGCGCCTATTTTCTTTACAGAGCACCTGGGAAGGAGTACTTCATCATGTGTGTGGCGAGCACCTGGGCAGAGTCTGCGTGCAACCATGGCCCTGAAGCAGAAGCTGATGAATCAAAACCACCTTTGTCGAAGTCGTCAAAGGCAATGGAAGCCCTGCGCAAAATTGTTCTTGATGTGAAGTGGCTAATGACACTGCACTTCTATGTGAGATTTAGGTTAGTATTACAGACCCTGCAATATATATAATCTTCTTCCAGAAGGAGTGATTATAATCATTTTGTACTACAGTGTAGCATCACTATTCGTTGATATTACCATGTTATTATTCACAATACACACCTTTACATCTATTTGGCTTTGTTGTCAATGTTGTTGCTGTAGTTATTCAAATATAAAAAAATATTGAAAATGGCCCTTTTTCAGACACTTGGTGAACTTGAGAATTTCAACAGCATGATGACCAAATATGCTCCAAAAAGGATTGCCTTTGAGTAAGTTGTCTTAGAATAAACAAAGTCAAAGTGCTTCATTCAAATTTTGTTTTGAAAATTTAAAATTGCCAAATGTTTTAAATCAATTAGCAGCCCAAAAAGGTCTATTTTTACCATTTAGAAATATATTCTAATCAAACTTCACTGACTGCAATAATTTTTTGGCTTTTCAATAAACTTTGATGTTGGTTTTGATGAGTTTTCTTCTTCAAATTGACCACCATTACTAGCGAAACAGAGAAGGAGAAGCGGAAAGAATCTGCACAGCTTGGTCAATTTCTATTCTTGTTTTTCTTGAATTGTTGATTGGCTGAGAGCTCAACTATCGAAGTACTCAGTAACAGGATAGTTTCAGATTTTTCTTAAAAAGTGTTGATACGAAAACTATCCTATTACTAAGTAATCTTGACAGGCTGAAAAATATCAAAACAACACCATTGTTGCCCATTTGGGATTATAGCTTGATATGATTAACATGGAATTTTACAAACCATTCTGATAGGTATTGGATAAGTAGATTTAACATTATTTTTTCCCTAGATACCCCTACTTCATCATGCAAATTCTTCTGGCTGCAGTAGACCATAACTTTCATCTCTTCAGAAAGCCTAAACAGAGGGTAAAATTGAAGGCCATAGGAAATATTCCAAAAGGACACAGAAATACCATGCAGAAGTTGTCAAGGAAGAGAAGTCCTTCAGTTATTTTCCCAACATGGCTGCAAGAATGTTGGAAAACCGAAGGTCTTTCAAAGGCAGTTTCTCAGCTCGGGCTGATGTGGATGAATTCGATCCAAAAAAAATTGCACCCACCATTGCCATGAAAGCTCCACCACCAACCGAAGAGTTGATGAAGGCTCCATCACGTTTCAAGCTAAAGAACAACACCAACACTGACTGTAGTCAATGAAGTAGAATTTATTGACTGGTAGAAAACTCAAAATAAACTTGAATTCTTGATTAGCATACACTTGTAGACTACTGGTATGTTTGAAATATATTTTCTGAATGAATAAATAAACAAACAAACAAATAAATAAATAAATAAATACTCTAGGAACAATAACATATTTTTGTGAATAAAATTTATACTGGAGTAACCAGAACAACATTGTTTACAACATTATTAACAGAGATTTCCTCAGATTGCAAATAAAGGTTTGTGGATCTTATTTCATTGCTTCTCAGAGTGCATACTGTATCAGTGAAATACAAATTAACGTTTTTCACTAAATTGTGCTGATTACTACTTATTGTTGAAGTGAGACCCACCAAGTCTTGCTTGCAGACTAGCATAAGCTGCCATCAACCAAAACACTGACAAGAATAAAATACGATAGATTTAGCATGAATAAAAGATTTTAGAGAATTAGAGGATCAAAATCAACATTTATAAATTGGTCTAAGATCTATCCAAGTATATTCAATAATTTTTTTTAGTTCTTTGGCAGCTGCCAAAATTCTAGTCTGCAAAATAATGACAAATAATTGCATGAACATTGTGGGTCACACTTCAATGATAAAAGTAGTAAAAAATAGAAAACAGGATTTTTGTACAAATTTGTTTGGCTGAAGTTACATTTATATTGTTTGCACTCTACTATCGTTACTTCTAATACAACTACTTATTTGTATTAGTAAAGCTCTTGCTACTAGTATCCTAATGCAAATCTGGAATTCTGATTGCCTGTTGTAATCACCACCATATAAGGTGAGTAGAGAAACCTTGAACTTAACTGTACAACTGTCAAAAAAATTCAAAAAACAGAAAAGTTCATTATTTCATTTTCATTAGGGTTCTCTGTTGCATAGGTTTATGAAAATTACTCTATTGATCACATATATTAGTCTTTGTACACTAGTGCAGTCTGAACCCCATGTAATGTCCATCTGGAGCTGGATATTTTTCTCAAATTCTTCTGATTACACAGGCAGGCAAAACTCTTCTGTTTCCTCTCCCCAGTTTCCCATACCGCCACAGTGCAAACTGACGGTACCCAGCTTTGCGGAAGCTCTCCATACTTAAGTTGAAATCATCAGCCCGAATGTCACATCTGTCTTTTATGCACACTTCTAATATGTCTCTGTCCAAGCAAATGTTTGAAAAAGCAGTGTAGCACGTGACACAAGTCACTCTTTTACAACAAATGTTTTCTTGCTCATTTGGCATAACTCTGCATACTCCACATTTACACCATTCTGGTTTGTCAAGGTCTTCTATTGGTGGTTCAGGGTCATCGGGCTCAACAGCAAGTGTTTTGGCAAAGTCCAAACTCCCTCTACCCATACTCAGTAGATTCACAAGAATCCTGTCTTTTGCAGAATTGTCTAGGTTGGCAACAAATTCCTAAAAATAAATTATATTTTATGTTAGTCGCAGTAGATAGATGGAAAGCAAATTACACTAAGAGTGTTTTCACATTACACAGGGGCTGTAAGGCAACACAATAATATTTTTTAAATTCAAATATGCATTGCATGTTATATTGACCTGCTAAAATTATAGGGAACAGTAATATTTATGTAGGCTAACGTTATTATTGTCATTGTAAGTAAGCTTATAAGGCACATCCATTTTTATCTTGGAATTGTAAAGTAGTAAATATGTGAGCTCACTTATCTTAGTATTATTTTTATTCAAAGCTTGAATGTCTTATCCCATTTCACTCTTCTCCTTATATAACTTGTATTATATAACTTTTTCTGGGTACAAGAGTAACTTATTTAAACCTCTTGGAAATGTTCAACATTTTGAATATTTTTTTGGTCAGTGCAGTGCTGTGCATACCTGGATCTCCACTTGAGATTGTTGTCTTTCTTGCTGGAAAGCCACGTCGCCATCCGGAACAACTTCTCTCCTTGGTACTTCGCCTTCGGGTTCACTCTAAAATAGTAATTGAATTGGAATTAATTTCAATACAAAGAAAGTTGGCCACTTATACTTAAAAATTTACCTTATTTCGACAATTTGTTTTGTTACATGAGCAGCTTTCATGACACTCTAAGCCGTTCGCGCAGCATTTACAAGCACCTTTGCCCTTCTTTCTAAAACACTTTCCCTTGCATTTGCAGTACTCGCGATCCTGGAAAAGATAGATTGAAACAAAAACTGTCATAAAAAGCACAAAAGAAGCTGTTTTTAGTGAAAATAAACACAGGAACCTGGATTATTACGTACCTCGATTGTCGTCTCGTAGTCAGTTGAACTTTCGTCTGACCCACTATCTACATCATTTGAGTCCAAAAATGAACCATATGCATTCACAGCCACAGTATTTTCACGAGATGTTGAGGCTTCCAGTTACAGGATTAATTTTTTTTTGTACGATTTCAATACAATTTCTAGTTTAGAGAGTTCGCACATGGGACACAACCCGCAATTAGGTGCCTTGTTCTTGTGCAAACCAAAACAAACGCGCGCAAAGCATAATGGTCAAAACTGGGTCTTTAATATTTAATTTTCACTATTTACAACAGCGAAATGTAATTTTGTTACGTTGTCCAAAAAGGATGCGCTGAGCGGCTCGCGCTTCGCTCGCAAGTAATATTCCATGTCAACTACATGGTTGAAAAGTGGTACTTGTTTTCGGGAAATCTAAAGATGGTTCCTACATTGCTATTAAAATCACATTTCATTCCCCCAAAAGAGTTGAAAAAACTCACTTTTGTAAAAAATGGCCATTTTTTTGCCAAGTAACTCGCACTTTGTGCTCAATGTAGCTATTAACAATGAAAGAACTTAGAAACGGTGGTTGAGAACTCCTTTTCTACCGAAATTCGTGCCGAGCGGCTCGCGCTTCGCGCTCGCTATAGCTAAATATTGTATTACAAAAAGATCAGGTTATGAGTACGATTTGAACCTCAAAAAAACATGCAAGTTTGACTACCATTGAAACGTAGGCTACATATTAACATTATTATCATTAACAACCACATTTCTGGTAGAGGGGGGATCGTCAAAAGTACAACCGTCATTAAGGAGGATCATCAAAATGCTGTAGTGAATTACAGGGGATCAGATGAATTTCACTGAGTCGCAACAAAAATCCTCCACACCCCCAGGCTCACGACCAAGGGGAGTCACGTGCACGCTAGGACCCTACGGATACGCCCATACATAAATCATCATGTGGTGCAAATTTACTTTTATCTTTCGGTCACTATAATGTGACTTGAAATCCCGAGAGCCCCCCCCCCCCCAATAATTTAGACCTCGCTATGGCCCTGCAATATATACATCTTCCCATTACGTGTGTATTGTATATATAAAATTATAAAATATATAAAATATAAAGGTATATTTTAAATTGGCTCTTTGCATGACGTCATTATGTGACGTCATAGATACAGAAAGAAAGCTATAATTTTTTTCAGCACTGTATGTTGGAGAATTCATAATACATTTTATTAATCTTGAGACCAAGGTGCCTAAAATCCAGCATGGGTTTTAAGAATAGTTACAAAATAAGCCTTTTAGAATTTTTTTTTAGCTTCAAAAATGAGCGGCTTATGCCAATAACTTTCATGTTTTTTTGATTTTTTTAATGAGCTCAAGTTCAAGTTACGGGTTTTACTATATTCTACACTTTTAAGTTCGCCATGTTTTTCTGAGAGGATTTGAGTTTTCCAAAAGTTAAGGGCCAAGACTTGTCTATATGTGAGAACAGCCAAACTATTTGGTTCTTGATGTAAAAGTCCAAAATAAAAATTCAATACTTGACTTAATATTTTGATACCAGGTTTAAAAGTCGAGACAAGTGATACATTTATATTCAGTATATATACACACACAGTAACCTCTTAACGATGCGCAATTTCATTGGTCTAGAAGTTCGGACTAATTGTTAAATAGATTTGTGGTTTACTGTCTTTTACAATTAATACCAGGTTTAGATCATGGACATTCGATTTCCATACTTGGGACAGTTACAAAACATATACCGACAAACATACCTCTTTGGGACTTGTAATATTCTGTAAATGCTACAGCAAACTTCATAGTCTCTAAAGATATTTCATCACTTAACTCTTGCTCATGCTGCATCCTCTGTCTAAAGTCAGAGCTCGCAATGCTGCTCAGTCAGAGCTCTCTCTATTGTGCTGTATAGCACATGAAGTCCAAATTTTGTCTTGTTCTGAAGTTTCATGTGACATTTCATTTGTATTTTGTTAATATGTTGTGTTTTAAGATATGTATTTTTCATAAATGTATTTTATTAATTCAATTATTTACAATTTTTTATAGTCAGGTCTCTTCCCTTTGTATGCAATTTGGTCTCAAATAGACTTTTTATGATTTTTTTTTCTTTTGAGTGTCGCAAATGAGCGTCGCAAATGAGCATAAAATGCAAATAACTTTCGTATTTCTTATGCCAATCCCATGCTTGCATCAAAGAAAAGGCTGTAAATGATATTGAAGAAACACTTTGTTTTAAAGATTATAGCTTTTTATGTGTCACTCTACTGACTGGTAATAAAATAGTTTGAAAGTGCCCGAAACTGCACACACCTATCGCCAAAGCATTTTACATAGCAACTCCACACTCCCCCAGCAAACAATATATAATAAGACGGTTCTGCTATCTTTTGAAGACACTTGATCGACATTATCTTCTGCTGATGCATTGATTTGGTAGTTTAATTGCCATAGCAAATCGTCTGAATACAAATTATACTGCCTTCTAGCTGCATCAGAAAGTTTGTATATACAACTGTTGGTGCATTGGTGTGGAGCTCCCATATTTCTTGATAAACTTCTTTTTAGGTCAGAAATGGGGTAATTGACTAACTTTGATGACCATTCGTCAAAGTTGGTCAACAAAACCATCCTTTCGCTGACTCATATCCAAGTACTGCTTGACAAACTCCTCGTCTTGCGAGAATCCCGCGATACACACTCTGCTGGAGGTAATTTCAAGCCTCGTATTTCCATACTCGTAAGTGTACGGACCCATGTCTTCTCTGGGATCATAAAGCTTATTTAAGAACGACCATTCTTCCATATCCTCTTTCTTCTTCGATGACATATGGTCTAAAAATGTCGACAGCTCGTCACTGGCTATCAGAGCAATTCCATCATTGTCAGCCAAATGCCGAGCAAGGCCTGATCTTGTATGGTCTCCCACTCCTATCACTGGTGAAGGCTCGTCCAACATGGCAAATGGAGAAGTTATTGTCAGGTCAAGTGCCTGCGATTTTCCTGCACCTTGTGGAGCAGAACACAGCTGAAGATGGACGATGGTCCCATCAAAGTAGCGGCAGCAGGAATTGCTGAGAGCAGAAGAAACTCAGGAGATGTATTTAGTGATTTTGCATTGCATTCCAGCCATTCGCTGACTCTCGGTGGAGCGACTTGCTTAAAATCTAGTTTCACTTCCGGATATTCTCCTTTCGGCACCCAACATCTTTCCTTGTCACCAAATAAACTGATATCCAAGACTGATTGAGACTAAGCTTGTTGACCTCTTTATACAAAATTAAAGCAGGCACAGTAATAAGAGAATGAATATGTTAAACTTCACGTGTTTTGTAAGAGTTGTGTCTCGTTATGAAAACGAGGTTGCCTTTCCCTACCCCTGTACCTGTGTACCCTCCCCCACCAAAGGAACGACAACCGAGGTGCTCTGGGAACGAGGATTCACACGTGAAAATTTCACATCATATGTTATGGAATGGCTCAAGTTTTTGTCAAACAAAATAAAGATAAGTATCCTTTCTTCCAACGTGGAAGAAAATGATGAAGAAAACAAAAGCAATAAAGTTTCTGAATACATCACAGCTGTAATTGTGAAGCATCAAGGTTATGGAGTGTTGAATTTTGAGTCTGAATATGTGGTGAAATCTTCCACAAAGTATGGCAAGCCAAATGTAGCAATATTCAATGCAAAAAAATTTAATTCAAAGATTCATTTTCTATTCAATTCAATACACTTTTTTATGTTCAATAAATAAGTTTTAGTTCAATTCAATACACTTTTTTATGTTCAATGAATAAGTTTTAGTTCAATTCAATACACTTTTTTATGTTCAATAAATAAGTTTTAGTTCAACAGCCTCTTTTGCTTCAATTGGAAATTGCATTCAAAGTTTTATTTTTGTTCAATATCAATTTTGTTAATAAAAAAGAACGTTTTATCCATATATTTTCTCTTCAAAAATTCCATTTTTATTCTATCATTTTTGTGGTTCAAATCCATTTTTCTATATGTTTTGGGCTTCCTGTGCCCAGAGTTCCATTCCCTCACGGCCCATGTCATGAGAGGGAAGCCTGACTGTTTTTGCTAAGATGGATTCAACATTTGACCCAGACAAAGATTTAGCAGCATTCCTTCACATGGTGTTAGATAATTCAGAACAGGCTTTACTAGGGGAAACCTCACCAAATAGTTTGCAAATCCAGGCTGTTGTTGATCAAACAGTTGGCCTGCTTCGATCCCTGGCTGATAATGATCCTGAATTCCATGAGCAGTGGTCATTGTGCAACTGAGATGAGCTTTGGGTGTTGATGCTCCCCTGCGAAGAAGCTGAGGTATGGTTTGTAGCATAGCTTGTCCTTGCAGATGGTACACTGGTTGCATCTCCCTCTTCCATATATGACACAAGTAGCGCTTCAAAGAAATCAAACTAGTTTCAGGTGGGGTTTTTATGAATTTCATTGACAAATAAAAAAGCAAAAAAGTTAGGCTGGAAAGATTACCACCATTTTAAAAATAATTTTCCATTGTTATGACCATTTAAAATTGACAATAACAATTGCCTTCTCTGGTCAAACAACATAAGGCTGGTACCTCACTAGGCATAAGCATAAGCACAACTCTTCTTTGGTTTAAAATTTCTGTAATTTCCTGTGCTTATGCTTATTGCACACCTGTTCTCACTTGGCCTAACATGACATGATGAAAAGCGTAGGAATGAGCAATAAAACATAAACAATAAAACATGTTTGTTCCTTATCGCTATCCTTTTGAGCTAGTGAAAACAGTCCCATATGCTTTTGTTAATTTTGTTCTCTTTATTCGCATGGTAATGCTTATCTCGATTATCATGCTTATGCCTTCTCACCATCCCCCTGACTACCCAAACCCCGAAGCTGCCACCACACCCACCTAACACTCTCAAGAGGACTGCCACTTACCATCATCATCATCATCACCATTGTCAGTGTGTTTGTTTCCTAGTAACAAACAGTCCAATCCTGCTTTAAGTTTAATATAAATGGCCCCTTGACCAGCGGCCACTTTGAGTTGTTTATAACCAAATGAGCCACAGTTCATGAGTATGGATAACTTTCGTCTTTAAAAACACAATATCTGAATCTGCAACACTGGGGTAATTCACCCGGATCACATCGCAAATTTTACGACGAATAGTTGCTTCGGTGGAGTCGGTTGACAACTCAATTAAACCGCGTAGCATCATGATATCATGTGATATCACCCAATCGCTGCTTTCTTCTTCTCCCTCCTCGTCTTTTGACACTAGCACAAATTCAAAGGCTTTGAGGTCATCTTTTTAGCTTTTTTCTTTTGTGTTTGTTCTCCACTTGTCTGACTCGTTGCTCTAAGGCGATCACGCTTATTCAAACGCTGGGCCAAACCACTCGTGGATGAATAGTTTAGCATTGACCTCGCTCGTTGTAGAGTGGCAGATACATCTATTTGTTGGGATCTTGGAGAACCAGGGCGAGTATCCTCAGGAGTACTAGTACTATCACTATTAAGTATCTTGTTTACCAAGTCTGACGCCTGGGTCTGACGCCTCGCCGAGGCAAGATCCATTAGTTTTGGAATACAACCTTGCCGGCGCCGCGTGGTTGTTTTTGTGCATGCGCACTCGACAGCTTTTGTCAGAGCCCGCGTTATATTATGTCAGCAGCAGCCGTTGAATGAAAAAACAAACGTTTGTTGAACCAAAAAACGAACATTGAATGAAAAAAAAAGTTTGTTGAACCAAAAAACGAACATTGAATGAAAAAACGTTTGTTGAAACAAAAAACAGACATTGAATGAAAAAAACATTGTTGAACCAAAAAATATTCAAACAGTTTTTAAAGTTGGACACAAAAATTATTGATTCAAATAAACTTTTGTGTAACTAAAAAATATTGAATGAAATCGTTATAGTTGAACGAAAAAACCTATTTGAATGAAAGATTTATCGTTGAATTGAACTAAAAAAATTCTTGTAGAATGAAAATAGCTGTTTATTGAATTTTGCTACTCCCGGCTAGCCATAACAAAGCCAAATTCTTCTGAGTATATGCTTCCAGCTCTGCTGTTATGGAACCCTATCTTACTCTTTCCTGACAGTATACGGAGGTGTGTTGAACAACTTCCATTTGAAAAATGTCATTCTGTTCGAAGTCTGTATGGCAAACAGCAAGAACTGCTTCTGGTTTCAAGTAAGTATGTGTGCCCTCTAAATCACACGTACTCTGGTTACAATCCAAGACTCCTACAGTTATTTCCAGATCAGTTGGTGCCATTCATTCTATTTCACAAGATTGGAGTTACTAGTTGATGACATTTTAGCTGTTTCGAGTTGATCGAAATTTAATGAAATAGAATGGAGCATATTGGAACAGTACTGGCAAAAGTATTCACAACGTGAGCATTCATTTTGGAGCAGTGTAAACCTCTATATCGAGAAAAATCCAGACTGTCCACTCACCGACATTCACTTTGAACAATTTGACCCAGCTAAAAACAAGTACCCAAGCAATGACATCCTGTTATATTATTTACTTTGTGGAAAATGGAGAACTTTTCACAAACTGTATGGCTAGTACAACAGCTAAGGAATGGATATCATTGGACCATACTTTTAAAGTTGCTTGCATGTATTGACAACTGCTGCCATTGGCGCACAAAACTACAATCTGTTTTTGGTGTACAATTTACTGTTGTATGAACGAAGACTTTATTTAACACAACAAAACCTAGTTCACTCAACTACAACTCCACACTATCTTATGCCATGTGCTCCTTGAATGTCAATCATCTTGTGACGTCATTGTCACACAATCTCTCGTCTCAACAGTTGTACTGGCCTTCTTTCATGCTATTAGTAGAATTACTCATAAAATACCAAAGTGCACAGTTTACACTTTCATTATGTTTAAAGATCTTAGAATGGTGTTTCGCTCATCTTCAGATCTAGGTGAAGAGAGGAAAGAACAGACTTCCTGTTCTACAGTGATCAAGGAACAAATGCATGCTTTCTTAGAAAAGTGGATTGGTGTTGAAAATGACAAAGGACAAGCTGTCTTGCCAAAGAAAGCAATAAAGGAATGTAGAAAGTTAGAGAAGCACATAGATATGGGCTGCCTCAGTGAGATTGCACCTTACATGTCAACAAGTAAGAAAGAACGATTGCACAGAGCTTTCAAACCTCAGGTTCCAAATTGTAAATTAGGTGTCGACGTAGCAATAGCATCACTTACTGTTGCATTTTATAGACATAACTCTGAACCACTACATGGAGTAGTTCCTCCTATTCTTACTTTAAGGAACAAGGCCTTGAGTTCTGGGATTACAAGCAATGGAGTTCAATCAAATTAAAGCTTTGGTTTGGGGCCATCACTGACAAATATGGATGGTAGTGGTATCAAATTACAGAAAAGTACATCTTGGTGTCAATGTACACTTGACACTGATGCTGTTACAGCCTTGCTACTCAATGTACCTCTAGAGATGAAAAGTGTTGTCTCAGGCACTTTCAGTGAAGTTCTATGAAGATGAAATGCTGATGATGTTTGGTGATTCACTCATATTTGACAAGGATTTTATTCCTTTCTTAGCAACAGCAATGTCTTTTTTAATACAGAGTTGTCATCTGCATACAACAACCTTCCATCAAAGAATTCTGAAGACTTTCTGCTTAAAACCTTTTCATATTTGCATGTTCCATATTTAACAAGCAAGGAACCCAGTTTTAGCGTAGCTTTGACTCAGCAGATATACCACTACATGACTGCTAATGTGCAAGATCATTTTGCTACTCATCTGACTGAAACTTTGGGTCTTGACAGAAACATTAATGAATCTAATATTCTGGATAAGGTGTCAAGTGTCAGTAAGTCAGATGAAAATCTTGAAGAGCATATCCAACATTTGTCCACTGCTATTGGGTCCATTTTCAGCATCTTAACCAACTCCAAAAACATTTCCATGATTCCAGTCTTCCCAATAGAGCGATTCCCACATTCTCCAATATTTCACTTCCACTATGTAGAGGGAAGATCATTCTATCCCTTGAGCTGGAGTCAAAAGGCCAATAACACATTACATGTAGAGGAGGAAGACAATATGGAAATAAGTTGTCATTGTGGTAGATCGCATATGGTTAATATTCCAAAGTGTGTTACCAAACCAGGGCAAAAGTATCCCAGCAGGTGTTCATGTCTTGCCAAAGGAGTGCCATGTAAAAGTTCATGTGAGTGCCAGGGTTGTGAGAATCCATTTGGTGTAAAACCACATCAAATGGGAAAAAGAATTTTAAAGAGAGAATGAATACAGCACAGTGCCCAACGTTTACTTGAATCTGTTCAAAGTGGTATTGACATCATGCTTGAAAGTAATGAAATTCCAACACTGGGACGCTGGACAAGAATACAACATTACATGTTTGAAGCCCTTGTTGCAAAAATGAAGAAGGAAAATGCCTGCAACATTGATAAGCAAACCATCAAAAGTCAATTTAATAATTCCTTTGATGCTTTACTTTCTAAAGTATCTTCTCATCTTTCCATTACAAATCAGCAAATCAGCAACACAAGTGCAAGCCAAGGTTAGAGTTCGTGAAAAAACGCTTCAGAAAGCTTTTGAAACATGAGATATCAGAACTTTTTAGAAGATTGTAAGGACATATAGCTATTTATGTGATGATATACTTGACCTATAATCAACACTATGGAAGCTAAAACAAATGTACATATTGGTTGGTTAGTGAAATATTTCAGGCATGTTTACTTAATAATGAATGGATGAAAATGACTCAACTTTGAAAAATTCATTCAAATCGTCCCAAAATTACACCAAACAACTTATTTTGTTTTATTCTTCTTCTATGAATGTTTGATATTTATTTTTCACAAATTCGGAAAAAGAATGAACTCGCTCAATAGTTACGGCCAGGCTTTGCTTGACAACCATGCAATCACTCTTGCGTGAACAAGTTGTTCAAACATTACTATTTAGACTAAAAGAAGTTATCTGGTGTAAATTTTGGAACAATTTGAGTGATTTTTAGAAAGTTATTAAAAATCACTCAAAAGTCACTTGGGTCATTTTCATTTCCACCCTTTCAATTTTCTTTTACTTGTCAGAAACAAATCTATTATTGCAAGAGATTAAGTTTGTCTGCCTTGTTATCATGCAGTGATCAGATGAACCTTTTGTAGAGGCATTTCTTATTGCTCAATAAACAATATTATTAGTAATGCAGAAAGAGCAAGTAATGTTTATAATTGCATATATGCAATTAAAATTATTTCTCAAAGGCTTATCAAATATTGTTGGTCACAAGGATTGTTCAAGTCTAAAACAGCAACAACAGAAACGATTAATAGTTACTCAAAATGATTAATTGGATTTCAATTTAATTAATTTCAATTAATAAATTTGATTAGAATTTAATTTATAAATTCAATTTTAATTTTAAAGCTGTGCTAGCTATGTGCTACTTTGATCAAAAAAGGGTGAAATAAATTTTCAAGGGTCTATTGATCACCAGTTAAAATATCGTTTTGATATTCAAACAGCTGTTATGTATTGGATATGTAGCAATAAAATGGGTGGTAACATTCCTGATATATTTTATGTGTTTAGGAAAAAGATATTGTGCAGGTCATATTTGCATATTTTTTAAACATGTTTGCACCAAACATTTGAGCAATTTATAAAACGAAAAGTGTTCCAAGTTCAGCCAGTGGAAAATTATTCAGAGCCACCTTAAATATTGTTATATTTGTTAGATATATTCGAATACTTTGCAAACACAATGATTGTTTGAACACTTCGATGTACACAGAAATATAGCATATTTTATATTCAAATTGGAATAGATTGCAAAGACTCTGGAATATTGTCCTTTATATAATACTTCTTGTTGAGGACACTGTCTGCATAATTCAATAGCCACCTCTAGACCTATTGTGTCCTCTACCAAAAGTAAGATCCAAGAGTCTTAAACTTTAACACTATTCAATCTACATATTTATAGATCAAAACATGCTATATTTTCTTTAAAAAAGAATTGGAGTTATAGAAAACAGAAAATTAAGAACAGTAGTAAGTACAATTATTATTGGTTAATGTTCCTTTATGAAAATATTTTGATGTGCATTTGCCACAAGCTACATATTCATACATAGTAATGATGATATATCATTTTCAGCAGCTTATTAAGAAACCTTTATTAATCTACAAATAATGAATGAAATTAAAATGAATAAATTGTTTGGAAGGTGCAATACCTTACATGAATACGTAACTGCTGTGTATCCTTGCATATAATAGAGACCTTTTAGATTGATGTTTATGAAAAACCGCTAACGACAAATGGCAAAAATTGACCTTGATTTTAATTTTGCATTCTATTCTTATCCTTAAATCAATCCAACATGCAAATAAAGAACATATCTCTCGATCATAGAAAATCATAGAAAACCTTTGGTGTCCTAAGTGTCCTAGTCAGGGAGAATAAAAGCATAAGTGTATTTGGATTGGGATACCTTTGGTGTCCTAAGTGTCCTAGTGTCCTAGTCAGGGAGAATTAAAGCACAAGTGTATTTGGAGTGGGATACTTTTGGTGTCCTAAGTGTCCTAGTGTCCTAGTCAGGGAAAATAAAAGCATAAGTGTATTTGGATTGGGATACCTTTGGTGTCCTAGTGTCCCAAGTGTTCTAGTGTCCTAGTCAGGGAGAATAAAAGCACAAGTGTATTTGGATTGGGATACCTTTGGTGTCCTAAGTGTCCTAGTGTCCTAGTCTGAAGAAAATCTCCTCGTATGACATAAAGCTTTTAATCAAAACGATGAAGGAGACCTAGAGTAAACAATTATGCATTACAAAACCAAATAATGATATAAACGATCTACTATCAAGTCCTTACATATAAAACAGGAACAAAGTAAGAGTTCAAAGTGACTCGTAAAATCCAATATGGCCGCTCATCCAGACTAGCTGGTCAGCGGTTAGTCCGAGCCTTCGATCAGGCAGCGGTAAAGTCTTTATCCCCCCCAGTCCGAGGAACTGCAAAATTGCTGGGGCACGGACTCAATGTATCCAATTGCCCGTTTCTGGCATGTATTGTTTGGGTGGGTTAAGTGTGCGGCGGGGGCGTAGGGTAGGCCCTGTAGGCAACTCCAGCGGTTGGGTTGGAAGTTCGGGTTGGACGGTACCCGGCTGTGGTTCAACAACGTCAGGCGGCAGACTAGTAGTACTAGGTGGTGAATGATCCTGGTCCGTTGGGTTTCTGCTGGGTGCTTCTGTTGGAGTTGGGTTCCAGACACTGGGATGTGGTCCGACCGGCTCTTCTTGTGGTCGACGCTGCTTGGTTTCACCATAGGTTGGTGCGTCGGAATGGTTGGTGTAGCTGGGGTATATGCTCGGAGAAAGCAACGGTTGCGGAGGGTTAGTCTCCCAGAGCCATCAACTTTGACTCTGTATTGATCGTGGCTAAGTGATTCCACGATGACCCCTGAACGGTCCCACTTGGTTGGGTGTGGTCCCTGCTGGTTCTGAAGGAAGACTCGCTCAACGACCATCAAGGGAGGCAGAGGGCGTGAGTGGGCCTCGAGCTTCTCTGTGGTACGAGTAAACCGTGCCCGCAGGGCATCCTCTTTTGCTGACCAGGCGTCTCGCCATAACGGTCTAATGTGAGGGTTTGAGAATTTCTCTAGGCGGTTGACAAAGGAGAGAGTATCACGCAGAGGCCTTCTGAAGATGATCTGTGCTGGGGACAGGTTACAATCTGGATCAGGCGTATTGCGCAGCTGTAACATAGCACTCAGAAAACGGTCTTGGTTCAGGCTTCCTGTTGGGGCTGTGTTGGACATGAGGAGCCGTTTAGCTGTTTTTACCGCAACTTCTGCCCTGCCGTTGGACTGGGGGAAGCTCACAGATGAGAGGCGGTGTCGAATGCCCCAGAGTTGTAAGAAGTCCTCAGTCGCTTTAGCAGTAAACTCGGGTCCACCGTCGCTCGAGAGTTCTTCTGTATGCCAAAGGTGGCGAAGAAAGTGCGTAGGTGGCGGATCAGCCCACTTGAGCCTGTGAGATCAGTGCTTGCTGGGGATCCCAGTATTCTACCCATCCTGAGAGTTGGTCTCCAACTACTAGGTAATGACGTCCGTGGTAATCGAAGAAATCAGCAAAGACTGCCTCGAATGGAGTGGACGGTGGAGGGTTTGCGATGGGGGGTGTTGCGGCTTGTGACGGGGCGTTCCGGTTGCAGTCTGCACATCCTTCCCTTACTGCTCGAATAGCGTTGGACATGCCTGGCCAGTAGACGATGGCTCGAGCATGCTGTTCCATCGTAGAAGTGCCTTGATGGGCTGCGTGGAGGTGCTGTAGGACGGAATCGCGAAGGGACGAGGGGACCACAACACGGTCCTGGTACAAGATGACACCGTCGTCTGCATACAGTGAGTCGTGTATTTGACGGAAGCTCCCGAGTGCGCCATCTGTGCAGCTGTCTGGCCACTGTGCTCCTTGTTCTATGAGTTGTGAGGCGAGAGGCGACTCAGGGAGGTATCGGCAGCTGTCGCATGCGCAAGGCGGGACCAGGATATGAGGCCGAGCTTTTTGGTGTCACTTTGTATAGTTGCCATCAGTGCTGACTCCGCCACATCGGAAAGGCTTGGTGAGCTGAGGAGGGCATCAGATTCTGGATGCAAGTGTGAGGGGTTCCTGGAGGCTGCGTCGGCTGCATGGTTGCTCCAGCCGGGCAGGTGTCTGATTTCAAACCGCCAGGGAGTGTTCGTTGCTTCAGGCGCAATAGGCGTGAGTTCGAGATCTCATCCAGGGTGCGGTCCCCGAAGATCTTAGTCAAGGGTTTGTGGTCGGTGACGATGACCAGGTTGTCGCACCCTTGAGTAAAGTACCGAGTTTGCTCTAGACCCCATGCTACAGCGAGGACCTCGCCTTCTATTGCTGCATAGCATTGCTCCGCTGAATTAAGGAAACGTGATCCAGCCAGAGTAATCCGCCAGCCCCCAGGGCAGCAGTCGGGGACACCTGAGGCGCAACTGCAATGCTGTTGCAGTAGGAAGTACCCGATGCCGCGCTTAGACCAGTCTGGGCGGAGGCAGGTACGCTTCTGGAGGTCAAAGATCTCTACGCCCTGGCGGATGGCTTTGACGATGGCCTCTTTGGATGCTTGAAAGGCGTCCTCCATCTCGGGGGACCATTTGAATGGGCAGCGGGGGCTCAGAAATGGTTTGAATGGCGCCATGATGTCACGCAGCTGCGAGTAGTTAGATACCTGGTTAACCAATCCAAACCAACTCCTGATGTCGGTGGTGTTGGTTGGCGAGGGGAAGTCTCTGATGGCATCAAGGTATTTCGGCAGCGGCTCGATAGTGTTGTCCGTTACGCGGAAACCCGCAAAGTCAACACTTCTCTCAGCGAACTGAAATTTGTCAGGATTAAGGACGATGCCTGCCTGGCCTACCCGTGTGAGGAAATTGATCGTCCTCCACCAGTGATCCTCTAAGTTGCTGTCATAGTGCACCGTGTCGTCGACACATCGTTCTTTGCGCTCAAACTCCGCTAGGACGGCATCAAATCTGCGATTGTAGCCATCCCTGGAGGAGAGGAATTCTTGTGGGGCTCTTGTGTACCTCCAGCATCCGTATGGTGTAATGAACGTGGTGAGGTGGCGATCAGACTCAAGTAATGGGACGCTGTGGTATCCGTTCCATGCGTCTGTCACTGTCTTCCATGTGTCCTTGACAATTCGGCAGGCAAGGTTGAAGGGTGATTCCATGGCAAATGTCTCGCGCTGGCAAAACTTGTTGAGCGGTGAAAGGTGGACTGTACGCCGGGGAGAACCGTCGTGTTTGCGTGTGACCACCATTCTGTGGCACCACGTGACCGGCTCTCCGTAGGGCACCCACTCTATCACCCCCAGAGCCTCATCGCGTAGAAGATCATTGTGCACTTTCTGTTGCCAGTGAAGGGGTATATTCGCAGGTGTGTGGCAAGCTTTGGGTGTGGCGTCGGGGTCGACATGTATCTCGACGGGTGGTCCCTCCATGCATGGGAGAGCCCGGTGGGGGCAGGTATTAAACGTTGAGGAGGAGTATTGATCAAGTAGCCATGCCTTCATCCGGTCGTTGTTGTCGGGCGTGCAGGGGAACGGTAGCTCAGGAGGGCGTGGTGGGGTGACCTTTCGCTGGGGACATGAGCACGGATGGGAATTGTCTGATGTCGAGCAGCCATCGTTGAGGACATGCGTGGCATGCACGGCCGGTAGTTCGCTTGGAGGAGGTGTGTCTGCAGCATCGCTCAGGGATGGGAATTGGTGTGACAGGAGACCCAAGTTGAGCAGTGAGTCAAATGACAGGTACATATCTTGTACTGAGCTGCTAACGTATACCATCGAGTTGCAGGTTGTGGTCTTGCCGCTTGGGGACTGTGTGCTAAGCTTGGCGAAGAATGCTCCCTCGATGGAGATGGGGGAGCGGTTGGCGGCAGACAGGCTGAGGCTTATGGAGGTCGTGGCGTGAGAAACCGCTGGCCAGAAACTCAGACAGTGACCACAGGTCGGATTGTGCTCCTGTGTCTGCGATGGCGGCCACCTCGGCTTGTACTATCAGGTTGCTCGCGCGATCGCGTCCATGTGGTTGTGCGAGTGATATGGTGATGGCCGCCCGGGGGTGGTCCCGGTGGCGGGCCCGTCTCCATTCTCCCTTTGAGAAGATGTGATGACCCATTCTAGTGACGTTGGCGTGAGCTCAAGTGGTCGGTGCCTGAGTGTGGCTCCTCGGGTGAGAGACAGCGGTATTGTTGGCCTGTAGTGACGCAATTTGAGAGATCGGTTCGTGTTCCATAGCCACAACCGCCGGTGAGGGGGCCTGGGGTGAGCTCTGTGGAGTTGGGCGTTGCTGGCGTTTTCTGCGGCGATTCGCTCGATAGCAGTCGAGGCAAGTCTGGTGGGGTTTCTCATTCCACCCTCGGGCTCCTTCCCTGAAGACCTTGAACGTCTGATTGCAGTCCGAGCATAGCGCTTCCCTCATCCTGTCGGTTGGTGAGGGGGCGTTGGTGGCCGGAGTGGGTGGCGATTTACGCTGTTGCTGGAATGACAACACGGCTGAAAGGGAAGATGAGGCGAAGGCGTTCTGTGCCATCTCTTTGCTTTCCACCAGCGCGATGACTTCGTTGACGGGTTTCTCGAGGATCTTTTCGACCCCCAGCACTTCTCTTCGGATGTCAGTGTCGTATAGGCCATTGATGATGACGTCACGGATGACGTGGTCGGTGTAGTCGACAGCTAGGCCGCAGGTGCACGAGGCTCGGAAGGCACATGTCTCTGCTTTGCCTCGAACCTTGGTGGTGAATGCACGAACGGATTCGCCATGCACTTGATGGATTTGAAGTAGCTCTGTTCTTAATACACAGGTTGCAACTGGTACAACGGCTAGGGATCGCATAGCTGCTATCAGGTTTTTTAGTGGTTCAGTGGCAGCATTGGGGTTGGCTTTTAGCAAGCTGTCCCCGAGGTCCGTTTTGGCGCATTGGAACAGCTGCGAGGGTGCTGAGCTGTCGTCAATTCCGGAGCCAGACCGGAATACCTCCCAACGCCGAACGAAAATGTTCCACTCCTCCTCAGTAATGCCAACATCGACTTTAGGCCGCTCTAGTTTGGGGCCTCTTGGTGTAGTAGATGCAGATTGTTGAGGTTGTGGAGTACCTTTGTGGGCCAGGTTGTGATTTGTTATCATGGCAACAGCCACCGCTTCCGAGACGTCGCCAGTTGTGAAGTCGCATCCCGGTACCGAACATGGTATGTTTACAGCCACCATTATGTCTCCTTCATGAAGAAAATCTCCTCGTATGACATAAAGCTTTTAATCAAAACGATGAAGGAGACCTAGAGTAAACAATTATGCATTACAAAACCAAATAATAATGATATAAACGATCTACTATTGTAATGTTTTGATTACATACAATTATATATTTGTTTATAGCTCTATAATTACACGTCTGGAATATCCATTACTTTTTATGCTGTATAATTCTGACTCATCCCTTGCACTCCCTAAAATAATTAAAAAAAACCTTTATAATCATGACAACATATACTGTATATTTTCAGAATTTACATATATAAACTTACACTGGCATATATAGATGGGGGAAGCATGTACAATGAGAGCCAAACAGGCAATCTGAGTCACACAATTTCGAATCGCCACGTCCTTAAAAAATCAAAAATAATATCTGTTAATAATCAAAGTGTTGATCCAAAGATAGAGGCAATTAAGTATGTACAATGAGGAACACACAGGTCTCTGGGCCACAAAGGCTCCAAGCCACTCAGGCTTATTAAGGCCACACAGGCCTGGGACCACACAGGACCCTACACATCATACAGGATACACATGATTGTCATCCAATAACAAACTGTACTATCTTATCTCTATCATCAATAATAGTAGTCACAATTAACACTTGACTTTAATTGTAATCATTCACTGCAAACATCACAATTTTATATCACATAAATATTCATGAAAATGTCAAGTAAGTCACTGTACATATATTTCCAAAAGGCTTGCCATAACATTTTTGAAAGGATTTTTGATACCATTTCACCAAGGCACTTGCATCATTTGCAGACCGACAAATCAAAGCTCCAAAGGGACCATGTGAATGACTATCAACAAGTACTAATTCTCCAGTATCAGAGCTCAGTACAGCAACGGAATATCCTTGTGTTATCAATAGACATCCTTTGCTTTCTTGTTCACTTGCACATCGAGACAGCATACCGATGACAGGAGACACTGTCTTCATTAGTGCAATTGCACACATTTTCATCATATGATTCCAGTTGAAGTTCATCTGAGAATTTTTTGTATGCATCCCCTACATCCAGTAAGACATTTCCACATTGGTTCAGTGTGTAGAGAGAATTTCCAGCAGAGATGCAGTTGACTAGCATTGAGCTCCATTCTGTTGGGAGTATATCACTAGAAATTGTTGGTAAGCCATGTTTCACAAAATGATTACAAACATAAATGGCAATTAAAGTACATGCATTACTACCATTCCTACCTCCCAAGGTAGATTGTGAAATGGAAGCAGGAAATAAGAACTCTGTCAGACAGGGTCCAGATTCTCTGCTTATTTCACTCACAGATAATGTATTATCAATACATAACTTATCTGCATTGTTTGTGGGCACATCAGAATCTGTTCTGATATTATCAGCTGCTGGCTCTTTCTTTATGTCTTTTCGTTTCACTGGTAACTTCTGTGCCTTGTAAAATGCATATCTGTCCACTTTTCCAGTGTTGCTTTTCTTTGTTGTTGTAGACTGTCCCAAAAGAATACTATTGATCGAGGGTCCATACTGGGCATAGGTTGGATTGTCATTTTGACCATTTCAACCACGTTGCTGGCAAAAGATGTTCTTTACAAGATCACTGTTTACATGGTATGCTGAGACATTACATCCAGGGTGTGCCTGAAATGAAAAATTACACAAAGCTTTAAAACCTAGAATACAAGAAGTGACATCATTCATTGTCTTGTCTGACAGAAATAGCTTATTTCTCTCAGCTGCCTTAAAGGAGCACTTGGATCAAAATCAATGAAAATTTAAAATAACTTGAAACTCAGTGAAACCTATATATACGGCACCAATAATCACCATGAAGCAACATTTTCTTCACAACCGAAAGAGACAGAAAAATATTGTCAAGGTTTTTAGCATTTAAATTGTGAGTAAATGACGTCATTATGACGTCGATTACTCAACCCTATTGTTCTTTTAGGTTTTAAACCAAAATTTCTCTATGATAATTAGCTTAAAATGTAGATTTTTTGTCGGAGATTAGCTAGTTATTTAGCTACATTAATTTTCATATAGAAGTAATCAGTTTCCAATTTTCACCTATTTTCCTTCCTTTAACTTCGGATTGCCAATCCTGTAGCCACTGCAAACACTTGTCATTTTCGACCAGACGACTGTCAACCATACTCGTGTAGTACTGGTGGCTTGTAAAGTTTTTGATGAGTGTACTCGTCATCTCAAGGAACTCAATGGCTTTGTCAAGGTCACATACTGTTTTCCCAGCCTTTACACTCAATACATATTTGTAAGCCTGAATATTAATACAAAGAAAGGGACATTATAATACATGACATTACTCTTTTCCCTCCATTGGAGTATTTCTATGCCTACCTTCATCAATTCCAGCATGTCTTTATTTAATACTTGCCCAGCAAGATGGTTTCTCATCTTTGATGAATACCCCAGCTTGAAATGTTTTACAGTCAAAGATGATGAAAGGACAATGAATTGGTCTTCTGGTCCCAATTGAATGCATCTATCCACTGCTTCCATGTTACAGAATGATCACCCAATTGAAGATTTTGTGTTCCACCAACTTTGCTGTTGGAAAGGTTGTTACGCAGCTTCTTTACATTATGCTATATATAAAAAATGAATAGTTACAGCTTTTGTGATTGTGTTGTTTGCACAATAAACCCTTACTAAGACAATGATATGTCTGTTATATACTTAATGTGCATTCTGCACCCCAAAAGGGATACCCTTATCAGGATGCAGGTAACAGGGAATTCCACTGGGGGGGGGACCAATCTCAGGCCACATCCTGGTAAAAATCTTACTCAGGATCCTGTAAGATCTTGTAGTACCATCTGTGATCTTATTTTGTAAACTCATCCATTTCTTCTTTAATTTTGTTTTTTGATGCCATTGCTCTTGCTGCTTTTTTCTCAGCATTACTTGCATGTGTCTGTTCTGCCTGCAGTCTGCTTGTTAACTCTTCTGAGGTCATATATGAAAACCGTTTCTTTTTATTTGACTGTTCTTCGTCTGAACTGCTTTCTTTCTTCAATTTTTGATGACAATTGCTACGTACATATTCACAATTTCGACACTTTGACTCATGTTCCTTGCATATCATTGAACACTTGACAGATCGATGCCAGAAAGATTGATTCTTCGTTCCAAGTTGATCGACTATCTCCCACTGCTCCGTCACACCAATGACATCTCCCTGTTTGTCTTTTACAAGCGCTTCAATTTCGACTTCAAAGCCTTTGCACAGCGGAACCATTGCACAAAATTCAAATACATTGTCAAGGAATTCTTTGGTAAGTTCTTGCTCGTTAATATTCAACTTGAAAACCTTTTCCCCCATAACAAGGAAATAAAAGGAAAGGTCATTGCATAAACACAGTTCCCTCACCATTCGTTTACCATTGCAAAGGTCATCAGTTGATATTATCATCCACTGAATTGCATTATCCAACTTGTTTACTGTCCACGACATTATCAACTTGTCATTATCAGTGTATAAACATCTACTATTTCAGCCCATATCAATGAGGATGGTTCCTTTACTCTTTCAATATGCTTGTACACCCAATATCTTCTCATTCCAGATTCAGTGGCTAGTGTTTTTTTTCCCTTTTTCTGTGTACGGGAATGTCCACTTCACGGTACGTCCTAGCTTGCGTTCATCATCAATTGAGCTTATACCAGTTGTAATTAAAACAGTTGTTTAATCTTTCTATATATCCTCTATCGAAACGGATTTTCCTTCTCATCTTCTATAAGTTTTCCATAACCTACAAGCCGAAATTAAGTAAGTTAAGTCATAGCTTATTTTTTTCATGTATCGACGTCCATGTAAGCTTAAGTTAGACAATTTACTAGTACAAGGTCCAAACCAAACTTACCATATACAACGACTAACTTCATCGATATCTCCACTACAGCTTGTTGACATGTCTTTTTCTTACAGTTAAGCAGAATTTATAAAAACAATAAATTTGTTTATGCGACGCAACTAAACTTGACAGATTTTTTAGCTTTTGAGGTTATGTCAAAAACGCAAGAACTCACGTCAAGTACGTCACACTTAATAACGTCAAACTTCCCTTCAAAGACTGTTCGACTTACTTTACGATACTTCAACCAGTGAAAAATCCCGAGCAATTCACGGGAATGTGTCCAATCAACCTGGGGCACACATCCGTCCATCACGTGACTCGTGTTTCATACCTTCTCACAAACTACGCTTTGTCCCGTTGGATCGCCAAAGGAAACCCATTCACAACAAGCGCATGATATTACCACAGGAAACCCATGCATAACAAGCACGCGCGCCAAGCAAACTAAAACAAGCGCGCACATTTTTGGTATTTTTAATAAATTATAAAATAAACATCCATTGTCAGGAGAAGTGGCTGGGCTGCCTGTGAGTATCCTAGTGACCTAGTCAGGGAGAATAAAAGCACAAGTGTATTTGGATTGGGATACCTTTGGAGTCCTAAGTGTCCTAGTGTCCTAGTCAGGGAAAATAAAAGCACAAGTGTATTTGGATTGGGATACCTTTGGTGTCCTAAGTGTCCTAGTGTCCTAGTCAGGGAGAATAAAAGCACAAGTGTATTTGGATTGGGATACCTTTGGTGTCCTAAGTGAGCAGTCGTCAGATAAAGAAAGCAAGAGAACACTCTAAAAAATTTGGTTCTGGCATCCTTTTACAGA
The DNA here is from genome assembly GCA_029948255.1 of Telmatactis stephensoni. Classification (NCBI taxonomy): domain Eukaryota; kingdom Metazoa; phylum Cnidaria; class Anthozoa; order Actiniaria; family Isophelliidae; genus Telmatactis; species Telmatactis stephensoni. The sequence continues at coordinate 492,385 of JALIZF010001759.1, read as the reverse complement.
AGAAAGTATTATAGGCCATTAACAAGGATAGCAGTTCTTCTGAAATCTTTTCCTCTTCAGGTTGCCGTACTAATTTGAACAAATTTTCACCATCATTTGGTGCAATGGTTGTGCACACGACTCTACAGGCAGCTTTTGCTTTCTCTGCATATTCAGCTCTTTCTTTTAATGAGACTTCCTGAAGGGTTGATGGCACTTGATGTTGCAAGGGTTCAATGCTAATTCCTTCTATTCCCTCTAATAAGCATGCCATGGTACTATTATATAATTCAATTTTATCATCGTCACTACTACTTGCTCCCAGATCAATGGAACAATGGTCACTTGCACTCCAATAATCCTGGGCACTATAATTTGTCTTTTGGCAGAGGCGTTTCAGGCAGTGATAAAGCTGAATGAGGTGAAAAATACATTGGAAGTGCAGACGCAGCCTCTATCTTACTTTTCCTATAAAGATGAAATCATATTACGTTTATCAATTAAAAATAATTCAAAGTCAATGCCTTTCTGTTCCATCCTCCGCACTCCAATTTCATCCAAAGACATAAACATGATAAGTAAGAATTTACTGATATGTGTGCATATAGCTGAAACATACCTGCTTTCTTCAACAACTGGTGAGCTTTCTTCATTTGCTATTAACCATCCGGCACCATCCTTTACTGTAACTTTGTGTTGTTTTGCCACATTTATAGTCAACAAAGCACTTTAGTATTCTGTGTGTACATCTCCCGGATTCCATTCCAGATTCGCGTTCCGTGTTTTAGGTACACCTGTTATTTAAAAGAGCTAGTAAAAATATTTGTAATTCTTGATAAGATCATGAATCATTGGACTTATGTGATCCTAGCGGAATAACTTGTTTATATATCATGAATGTCTCCTTCGCAAAGTTAAAAGTGAATTCCTCGTCATTTATTATTTGCTTTTGACAATAAAATAAAAAATGTGACCTGGATATGTTTCTGTTTTCTTTCTAGGATTTTGAACTTAATGAAAGTGTGATAAGATAAAAATAAATTCAACAGAATGAAATTCACAAACTGAGGAAATGGTTTACTGACTTGCCCACAACAACTTGAATACTAATTAGCTACCTCAACTAGAAAAACCTTGGAAGATGGAAACGTCAACAAAAATATTACTATGCCTTCGTAACATTGTTTGAAACGTTTTTGGCTATATTTGATCATATTTTGAAGCATAGATTCGATTATTTTTGGTGCACAGAATGCTGCCTTTGATGTAGACGGCTTTAGCTAAGCATGTGAAAATGCCAATGTTTGTTCGTTCTCAGCTCCTGTAGAAGGTAGAAACCACACGATATTTTTTGATTTTATTCTTTTCTTAGGTATAAACTTTGCGAATATTTGATTGTTTGAAGTGGTTGTTATCCAGAACTCAAGCTTTAAATTTTTTAGTAACAGCTACTTGGAACTCTTTTGGATAACCAGGAAACTATGGAAACTATTAAAATATGCTTACTCCTTAAATAAAAAAAAACAATAGATATCATAATTATTGGACTTCAAGCCCTAGTAATGGTCTTTCCATAAAGTCCTCTTTCACAGACCAAAAATGAAAAAAACTATTATATCAACCCGAAGTCCACTAGTCAGCTCTTACACAGACATTCTCTTAAACTTCTTTATAAAGAATTATACATACACTCGTATCTAGACCTTAATAATAAAACGAAAAACAGCAAAACGGTAAATGTAAAAGGTCTGCTGTATATATTGTATTTATTTATGTTTGTTATAAACAAGATTTGCCCTTTTTCCGCATGCCCTTTGCTATGAACATCGATATCAATCTTTTAAAAGGTCTCTATTTTGTTATATGCCCATTAAACGTAGAATTACCCAGCAAGCAGAGTCTCCCTTTACCTTCTTCGTGAATGTAGGAAGGAAAGATTTTCCGTTATGTATCTGACTCAGCATTTTTATCGTAAAGAAACAGACTTAAACCAACGTGATCAACGAAAAGTTTTAAGAAAGGCAAAGACTCTTCAAGTTCGTTTCCCACAAAACGAATGTTTTGAGCTTGGAAACAAAGCAGTTTCTTAGCAACCATCGCACATGCTCAAATAAATTAATACACGATTTCTCCCTTCGTTCATTTGCAGAGCCACGTGAGGTAAAGGGAGACTCAGGTAATGTAGAATATGACATGGTAAAAACTTAAAGATAAGTTCAATGACATTTTTACTCACCCTGATGAAGGCTTGAGCTAAAACCTTTTTTTTCCGGTCTTTTATAACAGCCTCATCGTTCATCATACAGTAATTAATCGGTCATTATCTTTACCTTAAATTTGGGCAAGTCCAAATTTTTGAGCAAGCTGATTTTTTGAAATTATAGAATATAAGTCCAGGCCCAAGTTGTATTAACTTGGAGCTGAATATGTATGGAATTTTCAGCTGTATTGGATAATTTGTGTTTGCGTTTTGGCATTTGACATTCATTGACTTTCATTTACATAAAGATATTTTACAAATACTCATTTAACCTGAAAGTAGCATACTGAAGGTAAACAAGGCATTCTAAAAGTTAGACAGAAATTATCAATCGCTTGCATTTGAACAAAAGCAAATAGCTGCCTCAAATACCTGCCTGCCTCATTGAATGAGGTTCACAATATGTTACAAATTGTAAACCACTGGTTAGGAATTGACTCGATTCGTGTGTATTGGACATGTCTGCTTGTTTCACACTTTAGTGTGTCGTAGTATGTGTGATAAGCTGATAAGTAATAATCAAAACCAGCCATGCCAAAGTGATATTCGTAGAAAGTCATGGACAAAATATGACATTTGTGTGTATTGCCGTTTTCAAAAGCCCCTTCGATATATAGTGTAATCTTTAGTGCCTAAGTTTGTAACAGATCATTTTCCAGACAAAATAAAACAACACACTAAAATTCTCAGAACTTTGCAGTGTGTTGCCATTTTCAAAACACTCCATTGATGTATATAATAATTGGTATAATTTAGCGCCACTTTGTGACGCCACCGTAAACAGATCATTTGCTGAACAAACCACTCAAAGTTGCTGAACTCGACTGTGTGTACTGCCACTTTCAAAACACCCCAGTGTATGACGCCATCGAAATCTTTATATTATCATTTTCCAAACTACAACATACATAAAATGCCCGTTCAAATGTGAATTGCTTGCCAGTTTTTCAAAACACTCCAGTATTTGACGCCATCGAAAGACGCCAGTTAGTCTAAATTAGTGACGGACTCAAAGGAATCAGTTAACAGAATCGATTTTGTGTGTACTGCCGTTTTCAAAAGCCCCTTCGATATATAGTGTAATCTTTAGTGCCTGAGTTTGTAACAGGCCATTTGCCAGACAAAATAAAACACTAAAATTATCAGAACTTTGCAGCCTGTATTGCCGTTTTCAAAACTCCATCGATGTATAATAATAGTATAATTTAGCATCACTTTGTGACATCACCATAAACAGATCATGTGCCGAACAAACCACTCAAAGTTGCTGAACTCGACTGTGTGCATTGCCATTTTCAAAACACACCAGTGTATGACGCCATCGAAATCTTTATATTATCATTTCCCAAACTACAGCATACTTAAAATGTCCGTTCAAATGTGAATAATCAAGTATATTTTTACAGAGAATTTATTTAAATTTAGTTTTACTCAAGCTTTTTAGTAGATTCATCAATAGAATTCCAAATTTTAACACCAGAATATTTTGTATTAAATTTACCGTAATTGGTTCTGATTTTTGGCAATGAATAGCTGGATTTGGTGGCCAATCTGGTATTATATAACTATGCTTTTGATTAACTTGGACAAAATAGGAACGCAGACCAAAATTGTGTATACAAAATGCATATTGCAATGGTACAAAATGTATACATCAGTAGTATACAAAATGTATACATTTTCAATAATTGATGTATACATTTTGTTTATATCATTTTGGACTAATTGTATACAAAATGTATATAGCATTTATGTTTCCTCGATCGCCAAGTAAACGTTTGCCATCGCTTTCAAATGACCATTAAAGACTCAAATGTTTGACACAGTATTTATTTTGATCGTTAGTCGTGAGTCTAGTCACTTGAGTTGCGTTAGTCGTCGGTCAGTTCGAAACCCGTTGGCTCTTGGGTCTAGCGACGAGGAAAGTGTCCGTGCGTCAATTACGTTTTCGTGTGATCTTAATTAACTAATTAGGCTTATTATGACGTACGTCAACATCGTTTACAACGATACACTCCCCGCCCCTTAAAAAGCTCCATTCCGTTTCGTTAATCATTGTTCGTATTATGTTAGTAAAGTGTCCATCAAAGTTTAATCATGTTGAGTTTCTTCAAATGGTACCACCACTACCAGTCAGAGTACTGGTCGCTCAACTGTGACGTATCCTCTTCCTTCATACTTGTTCACTTTCTCCCCCACCTTCGGATTCTTGTATTTTACCTCTACTCTACGTAGTTTCTTGTCCTTTCCCAAATGAGTAGTCGAAACGATACCAAGTCGCCATTGCCCTCGAACAAGGTTAGAATCTTGTATGAGCACGACATCCCCTACTTTCACATAGTGGGATGTTCTGTGTGCCACTTCTGACGTATCATCAGGCTTGGGAAGTCTTCTCTCGTCCATTTTTTCCAAAAGCTATCAACCAAGCATTGGATGTATTCAAATCGATGCCGAGGATTAGTGGTTTCTTTAAAGGGCCCACTTGGCACTTGCGGTGTTGATCTACCCAACAAGAGATGGTTTGGACATAGATAAGAGCCATCATCCGGTGAGGTTGGATGTCTCCCGATGGGTCGTTCATTGATCAGATTGGCAATCTCAAAGAGTGTTGTTTGGAGTTCTAAAAATGTGAGCGTACTTTCACCAATGACTGAAATAAGGGCTCTTTTGACTGATTTGATGAGCGCTTCTGAAGCTCCATTTTGCCATGGTGCATCTGCGGGGGTGAAGTCCCACTGAAAACCTTCTACCACTCCAAATTCCTGTAGTTTGTTCCAGTCCCATGATTTGGTGACATTTTGAAGTTCTTGGCTTGCCGCAACCAGTTGCGTACCGTTGTCCAAATGAAGTTTTGAGGGGTACCCTCTCGATGAGACAAATCTTCGGAGAACCATGAGGAACAGCTCTAGTCCCAAGACAATTGAATAACACTCCATATGCTTTTCCTGTGGTGCGTTTCTTTATTTCATCTCGTATTCTGAAAGGTCCAAAGAGGTCAATTGCTGTGTAGTTCCAGGGTGGTGATGGTTTAAGTCTTTCGACTGGTAGTTCTCCCATAACTTGCTTGCATAACTTCTTTTCTAGTTTCCTGCATGTTACACAGTTGTGCTTTATAGATTTTACAAGCTTCAGCAGTTTCACAATCCAGAACCATGCTCGTATCTTACTCGTAGTTGACAAGACTCCGAGATGTCCTCTGCTATGGGTATATTCGCTAGATGACTTTGAGCTTTGAGCTTTGTTGTAGCTCATGTCAACCCTTTTTGGAGCTCTTCCTCCAACCACATGTATTCCATCGGTTCGTTTACGTGGGCAAAGTCGTTTGTATTTGCCTTGCTGAATGTCCTTTTCTATCAGTTTCTGGGCATCCATTATCCAGAACGTTTCTGCTCTTGCAATATCGCTCGGTGTAAGGGTTTTCGTAGCGTGTTTGAATGAAGCCTTTGGTTTCTTGTCGTAATTGGCAAGTATTCTCGCGGTAACTCTGATTAACCTTTGATAGCTCGAGTACTTGTTGATGTTTATTCTTGTCTCTAGAATTTCTTCCGGGATATTTAAAGTGTTTTTGGTTTCATTCAATGATATTACGATGCTTGTCGTGTTTACGGTACGCGGTTGTTGTATGAGAGTTTTCTTTATTGGCCATTTAGATTAGGGTAATTTTAGGAATTCTGGTCCTTCTTGCCAGGCGCTGTTCATGTTGATCTCGTTTGCTTTCTTACCTCTTGTGAGCCAATCTGCTATATTGTTGTTACTCTCTGTCCAATACCAGTCGTTGATGTCTGTACTGCTTTGAATCTCGCCTATGCGCGTCACCTCAAAGGTATTGAAACCGTATGAACCTTTCCGTACCATGGCGTGAACAATTTGGGAGTCCACTATGTGGTAACATTTTTGAAACTTATAGCGGCACTCCTTCTCGATGATGGGCTTAAGTCGTTTATTGAGGAGTGCCCCACATAGTTCTATTTTATCAATGGACATCAACGGTTCTTTGATATTATAAGACTACTTTTACATTTTCCTTCCTTTTGTTGCCATCTCGCATAAGCACACGCACCATAAGCCTGACTTGATCCATCGCTGAAAATGATAAGCGTTGGATTGCCAGTCGCGTTGCGAGGCTTCATGCATCTATCAAAACTCACTTGATTCATGTCAATAAGATCATTGAATGCTGACCATTATTGTGCATCTTCTTTGGGGATAACATCGTCCCATTCTAAGTTTGCGTTGTTTGACCACAAATGCCGCATCAAAATTTTGGCTCTCACGGTGAAGGGGCCAGCTAGCCCGAGAGGGTCGTACATGCTATTGAGTTGGCTGGGAATTTGCTGGCAATCGAGACCAATTATGCTCTTTTTTCCACGTTTCTTCTTCGAGAAGTTCAACTTTGTTCGAAAACACAACATCGTTACTCGGGTCTCAGATGACTCCAAGAACTTTCTCAGTCGGTGCGTTTGGGTCCCTTGGTAGAACAGCTCTTGATTGTTCGGGTCGCGCGAGAAAATCCACTCTTTTAACTTAAAGCTACCATTGTCGATCAACGTTTATATGTCTTTGGTGAGTTTCTGTGCCGTTAGCAAGTCTTTGGTGCTCTCTATGATGTCATCCATATATGTGTTCTGTTGCACGACTCTCGCTGCATCGGGGTATTGTTGAATTCCCATCTCACCCGATTTTCGTAGTGCCACAGTAGCGATTGTAGCGGATGGTTTGTCCCCAAAGGAAACCCTTTGGATCACATAAGTATCAGGCTCTCTGTTTGTAACCATATCTCTCCACAAAAAGCGATGTGTGTGTTGGTCTAATTCTGTTGTCTTAACTGTATGGTACATCTTCTTGATGTCTCCTATCAGCGCTACTTCGTTCTCGCAAAAACGCACAAGTATTCTTAGCAAATTGTTCAGTAAGTCCGGGCCCTTTGCCTAGTATTCATTGAGGATATGTCCCTTATAGTTTGCGCTGCTGTTAAAAACGATCCTCACTGGAGTCGATTTGGAATCGGGCTTGATCACTTCATGATGCGAGATGTAATGAACGGGACCATTATATTCAGCTGTTTCTTGTTTACTGAGCTTGCGGGCGACACCTCTTTCAACCATGTCGTGAATCTGGCTATTGTACACAGCTGCATGTTGTGCATTCTTTTGCAATCGCCTTTCTGTAGAAAATAGCATCCCTAGGGCTACTCGTCTGTTGTCTGGGAGGTCATTGGGGTCTTTGATCCATGGATACTCTGCCACCCACCTATTGTCTTTGACATCAAACTTCATATTTTTCTCTATAAGTTCCAATTCCTTTTCGTCTTTGATACTGTAATTTTTACTCCCGATGGCGCAATGTCCACACTTACAATTTCCACAACGAGGGCTGCATTCAACACCGAGATTTTCTATGTTATAGAAGTCTTCCAATCTAATGACGTGTTGTACTCGTGCATCGCTGAGCTCATGGGTTTTTCCGGTTACATCTCTCATTGAAGGATGTGTTCCATCGATGCACCGACCGAAGCGATTCGTCAAAACCAAGAGATGTCCGACACTTTGTTCTCTTTCAGGGTGATAGGCTGCATAATCATATCCTATTAGAACGTCCACTGGTCCAGCTGGTCTGGTAATATGTTCCTTGGTCACACCGTTGAACAAGCGCGCTATTCTCTCTATATCCGTTTCTCCAATATCAGACGTAATTTTGTCGATACCGTAAGCCTCAATCCGAACTGTTCGTCCCCTTTCATCAATAAGTGGTAGGATGTATTTAACTGTGCTGATTGTTTCATCTTGGGCTCCGATCTTAATTATGGACAACTCTACTCTCTTCCCTTTGAGCCTTTGTTTTTTGGCTTTTGCCGTTGTTATAAAACACAAAAAAGCCGTGTTGTCCCACATAACGTTGACGGAACCTTGCTTTGTTTTGATTTTCTGCACTTGCAGAAGGCAGGTGTCAATTTAAATAAATAAATTAAATAAATAAATTAAATAAATAAATTTGGAGTAGCTCACCACCCTTCCTCGCAGCCAAGTGCTGAATTACGAAGGGCGCAGCTCAACGTGATTGAGTCGAAGGTTTACAAGGGCGCTTACATTACGAACAATTGAACAATCACACATTTACATACAAATTTACATACACGTAGCAGCCACCATACGACTCATGTCTGATCACGGAGCATTGCTTAGATCGAAACTAGTTCGTTTGTACTGAGGGAGGAAAAACCGGGGAACCCGGAGAAAAAACCCTCGAAGCAAGGGAGAGAACGAACAAGAAACTCAAGCCACATGTGATGCCCAGTCCGGGGATTGAACGAGGGACCACAGTGGTGACAGACCGGCGCTCTCACCGCTCGGCCACCCTTGCTTCCCTAAATTTCCGTGTTGCTACAAACATTCGTCGTCCCAGAGGCAATAACTGTGCTGGCTGCGCTTGTTGACTGGTCTTTAATTTCGTGAAGAGATTGATGATGCTCTTCTTTGATTTCTCAAAAATTCAAGCAGATTTGGGAATTTGTTTGACTTGTCTAACGTGTCGCCTGTAAGCTTATCGTTTCTGCCCATTTTCTTCTGACATGTGGAGGCAATTTTCTCTTGATGATACTGACCGAGCTTGTTGTGGTGATTTCGGCTTCCAAACTGAGTCTCTTTAGGTATTGGTAGCCGTCCTCTATGAGTTCGACAAATTCAATTAACCTCTTATCTTCGCCTTCTTTGATCATTCGAGTACGACGAACGGCATCTATTATGACATCTGCAACCTTGGCTGGGTCGCCCTATTTTTCATCAAGACGTCTCCACATTTCGTCTTCATCATCGACGGTTTTAACTGTGCCTAGGGGATCTTTTCCCAGACATAACCGTAGCACATAAGATATATCTTCACAGTCTACGTTGGGCTTTACATGCTTCTGAAAATCGCGTTTGAATTGCGGATATTCTCGAACTTCACCGTCGAATGTTGGAAGTTTTATTTTTTTTCAAGTTGGAGATTGCCTGACTTTATCTTGACTTCAGGTTTCTTTTCCTTTCGCGCATATGCGTCAACTATGGTTTCCAATTTGTCTTTAATTTCGTTGTATTTCAGTTGGATGTCGGGGATCCAATTCATTTCTGACCTTGCAGCTTCTACGGTCAGATTACTAAGGAGCATGTTGTTCGATAGTTTGCAGTCCATAAATGCTTCATCTAGCTGAATCTTAAGACTCTTCACAACGGGGGCCGCGATCTCAGTGCCTGCTGATATCATATGCATTGCGCTTGTATGCAGCGTCTGAAAAACTGCATGCGCGGTATCTCTTTTGATCCGTGATTGATCAAGCGTTCGCTGTGCTCGCTCACTCTCTATCCGCATTGACTCATGACGCGCTGAGTCCTCGCGCACTCTAGATTCTGCGATCCTGAAATCTTTCATGTATTGTACTTTGAGGGTGGTGGCATCTGCAAACTGTTCTTGCAGCTCTGTTATCCAATGTTCCGCCGTCTCCGTTTCGTCATCTGCCAGATGCATCATATAAATATCATGCTTACCTTCAACCAAGTCACATGCTTCGGTAAGCTTTGTGTAATTACCTTCTACAACTTCGATAGCTTGATTTCCTGCAATTGACTTCAGCAACTCATTGCGCTTCCTGGTGAAGCGTGCCTTTGCGGTCCGCCGCACATTCTTGGCTTCTTCTGCCATTTTGTTGTCAGTCTGTGTAGTTCTTCCGATAAAAACGGGTTTCGAATGTTTCCTCGATCACCAAGTTAACGTTTGCCATCGCTTTCAAATGACCATTAATGACTCAAATGTTTGACACAGTATTTATTTTGATCGTTAGTCGTGAGTCTAGTCACTTGAGTTGCGTTAGTCGTCGGTCGTTCGAAACCCATTGGCTCTTGGGTCTAGCGACGAGGAAAGTGTCTAATTAGGCTTATTATGACGTACGTCAACATCGTTTACAACGATACAATTTATATATACAAATTGTATACAACTTTAAATATACAGAATGTATACAGCAATATGTATACAAATTGTATACATTCACTCTGGATGTATACAAAATGTATACATTTGGTATATTTAGATATCAGGAAAGTCCTAATTCAGGTAAAGTACATAACTTCAACAGTAACACAAATATATTACCGCATTTTTTTAAATGCATAAGATTAATATTATCATAATTCTAAGAAAGAATAAAGACCTTAATTGATACAATGTAGTAGAAGTATAATATTATCTATTTATGATGCATTAAATTGAATGCATAAATTTACATAAATTTTATAAATTATTTTGTTCAAGAATGAAAAGCCTGAAAATAGGCTGGCATAAAAATAATTACATGTATAAATAGCTTATCATTACACGTAGTTTAAAAGTCAAGTGTAAGTATTTCTAAAAACTTATCAATAATTAGCCACTCAGCTTCTTTAAATTTCTGGCTGATCTTCAGTTAATTCTTCTTTTACAAGACTTGTTATCTTACAACGAAGACCTACATTTAAAATTGAATCATTTGCCTCTTTAAAATGCATTTTTTGTGAAATCTGCAAAAAAATGAAACTAACATTAATTTTTTTTTGTTTTATTATGAGCAAATTAGATAATGAAAGCAGATCAAAAACAGATCTGCCTGTTTTGTACGGGATAATACATCATATGAGGGAGCTGTAACAAAGTCAAAACAGCCAGCAAGAGACAGAGTTGGATGGAAGGAGAGGGTGAAGGCCTCATGCACCTCCTTGCATGAAGAGACATGACGATGATGATGAGAGAGCTTTATAGAAAAGTAAAGACTGGCAGGTTAAGAGGGGATTTTTTTCAAGTTCGAGCAGTGAACGACAAAAACTCCTGAGTTTAAGAATAGCTGTTGTACAGAATTAAAATCATTTCTGTCAGAAAGTTTAAGTTGTTTGTAAGTAGTTTTGGCCGATAAAAGTTGAATCAAAGTGTTAATCCAAAACGAAAATTTGGATTGAAAATGAGGTTTAGGCCTTCATTTGCTCATTTGCTGTATGTTTTCTTTGTATTCAGCTTGAAAAAGCTTAATCCCAACACAACGTCAAGAAAAAGTCTTTGTACAATTCAAAAATCCGTTTTAAACAGGTATTTTATCTTGGTACATCAGTTTTTAACCGGTAGAAAAAGGATTTGAGTGTTAATCCAGAACAAAAATTTTGATTAAAACTCGCACGAAGGTCTAGTTTTTGGCGCTTTTCGCCATTATTGCTCGTCATTGAAAAAAATCTCCTCTTAATTATATTGCATGCTTTAAAGAAAAAAAATTATTATATAACAAGTTACAAATGAATAAATTAAAAGTGCTGCTATTACTCTAGGGAACTCTATTTAGACACTATCGCTCAACCAGAACAGTACAAAACTAAGTGCAAGAAAGACCTAACACAAAGGAAACAATGCCTCGTTACAACTCACTTGTCTAAAACAGTTATTTATATTCACCAAATAATATTGAAAATAAAAAAGCATTGTGTGATAACATTGTCGTGCCACGCATGCGCAAGATTATTCCAGTCCATCCCAAATGTGACAAGCATGCTGAATAGTATTGTAATCCATCCCACATGGTTTAGACTACACTGAAAGGTTACTTGAAGCTAATTTGCATAATTCAAGTACTGCTAGCTGCGGATGTGTCCTCAGGAAATTTCTCAGGGACGTATCCATAGTTGGACTCTTGCATAAATATGAGGTATGATTGGTTACTAATCGTACCTCATGTTTTATGCATTAGGTACGATTAGTTACTAATCGTACCTAATGCTTATGCATGAGGTATATTTATATGTATGCTCAAAGACTTCCTTATGTATTTATAGATGTAACCAGAAGTAATGTATTTAAGGAATATAAAACGTAAGTGCATTACACGTAGTTTAGATGTACACCAGCTTTATTTACATTATATTTATATGTATATGCTTTCAATCCTTTCATATGCAACCTTGGGTATAGACGGATCTTATAATGTTTACAATTTTTGCTCATTTAAATTAATAGCATAGGCATTTAATAGCCCACCTGATGAAATCTAAAAGAAAATTGAAAATTTATATCTTGAATACGTCTTTGGAAAGCTCTTAGAAAGGCTAAAAATTTTGTATTTTTTTAAATGTTACTCAAATTTTACTTACCAAGGATGCTTTTAAGATGTCACTGTCAACTTTCGCCTTTCCATGCTTTCTGGTTAGGTTTCTGCCCACTAACTCAGCATTGGTATAAAATATGTTGAGAAGATAAGAGGTGCATCGACTACCATTAGGTTTTCTTGTTGCTGATTGTATTTGGCCAAGGTACGTGTAACAACATGATGCTAGTACTTTCTTAGGTATAAATTTCGGTAGAAATTTCGACAAATACAAATGTGCTTCTCACTGAGGGCGAGTTGTGGTTGCACTAACGTGCGCATGCGTGCTGCTATCTCATGGGATCCCTTGCAGTATTGTGACGAAATAGAATTTCATTCTGTATGAGGCGTGCACATTTGGCTTCCAATCTTTCATTTTTTCGTTTTCAATGGCCACTTTTTCTTCTTCACGTTCCTCTAGTTTGGAAAGAATTGTTCCTTGGAAGCTGTCGGCGGGAGTGGAATGCCTCATTTCCCTCCAATGTACTGATAAACATGTTGACACCACATTTGTATGTATAAGTGTAGACAGCTTTTGAATTGTTCCCTTGGTGAATGGCATAACCAAGCTTTTCCATTAGTATCTCAATATTGTTGATTAGTTGGGTTCACTTATCTGTTGCTATGGATTTCATCACACGTTAGCTTTTTCGGAGATCATCTTGGCTGGAAACGTTTAAGCCCCTTACGCGTAACTGTAACCCGGCCTCTATTATATTTCCCATGTGTCCCTGTCCATTGACCAAAACGAATCTCAGGGCATATTCGCCCAATTCTACTCTCGCATCTTCTAACTCCTCACTTGGATCAAGATGACTGGTTGCTTCATCAAAGCATTATTGAAATGACGTGTTGACAATGTCAATAATGTAGCTTGAGTTATGATCCTTTAGTATGGCACACAAGCGTTTGGTTACGTCGCATGGTGCTGAAGTGCCAGGACGCAACGACAGGATTTTGTGTTTATTTCCATATCACAATCTAACAAGCTTTGTTGCATTGGAATAAGCGACATGGGCACTCCATTTGGCGACTTGAATGCCACCCAGTATGAAAATGATGGTATCGGCCCTTTTATACAGCAGAATTAATGGAACTTGAATTGGACATTTCATTGGCCACAGTTCGTTGGCTAGACATCACGAACTCTTCTTCTTCTTCAGCATCTTCACAAGCACCGTCTTTATTCATGCTTTGTTTCCCTTTTTGTGGTTATTGGCTGTAAGCCATAACCACTATGTCATCGAGTGTGTAAGTAAGTCGGTTACTTTCTGTGAAGCGTTCGGCTTTTACGAACTGAGAACGGAAATATGTCGTTGACCTCTTGACATATTTTACATAATTACATAATTTTTTATTTTGCTTTGATTTTATATCTGGATATCTGGTTTAATATTAGCATTTGAGCAAAAAGTAAGGCATTTTTAAATAGATTTGTATTTTTGGGGGGTTATGGAATGTCTACGAGACTTCAACGAACAAACTACGAACTCGAGCTACAGTGCCGTTCACACTTGTCTCCATTTTCTCCTCCCACTGATTCAGTTATTTGTGAGCAGGGTTGTAGGTATAATGAATAACATTTAACAACACAAGGAGAGTGATCTACAGATTTTCCATAACAACAAATATGTTTGACACATCTTGGTTTTCATTTTAGATCTTTAACAACACTATCACGTTTAATTCTGAAATTCAAGCATTTCAAGTTTTGATGTTCTTTTGCGCGTAAGCCAAACAGTTTTCCATTATAAAAATAAATGGTTCGCATTAGTGACTTAGCTGTACTACATCCTAGCACGCCCTTCATCCACATGGTCTTTTCATCTTCTTTGGTTATTTCTTCACTTGGCTTCGTTACACACTCCATCTTGAGTAGCCTGTCTCATTTGAGCGTCCAATGCTCTCCTGAAGACATTAAGCCTATAGTGGGACAATATGGTGCAGAAAAATGGTCGAATTGTGCACTTTGGGTTAAAAGCACCGAACTTGGCACAAATATAGTATTCACTGAGCTAATCATTTTGAAGACCGGGCCCACCCGAAAATCGACCAGGGGGGTCACTTTTTGACCCTTAGGGGGAGGGGTGGGTAGTTTTCTTTGTAAAAAATTAAAACAATTGTGCACTTTGAGTTAAAGGTGCCAAACTTAGCACAGATATAGTACTCACTAAGCTTATCATTTTCAAGGCCGGGCCCACCAGAAAATCGACCAGGGGGGTCACTTTTTGACCCTTTGGGGAGGGGTGGGTAGTTTTCTCTGTAAAAAAAATTTAAAAAATTGTGTCCTTTGAGTAAAAGGTGCCAAACATGGCAGAGACATAGTACTCACTAAGCTATTCATTTTGGAGACCGGGCCCACCAGTTGACCAGGGGATACTTTAATTTTTTACCCTTTGGGGAGGGGTGGGTAGTTTTCTCTGAAAAAAATATTAGATTCTAAAGAAACTGTTGCTGTTTGTATATATACTTGTTTATCATGATCAGTACTGTTATTCACAATCACAATCACCACCACAGTGGCAAAGTGCAGTGCAGGGCAAGTTTGCGTTTACGCACTTGCAGCGTCCCTTACATCCTTTGTCAGATTTGCATCCACATTTTATAAGCTCCTGACAAATCTTTGAAGCTTCTGGTAATGCTGTCCAAAGTGGCGTCCATGAGCCAGACTGAGAGCGGGTCCATCCCCAGTCACTGGGAGATGGGAGCTCAGGTAGTGCATCCAAACACTGTCCCCAACAGTGGCCGGCCTGGTAGGCAACCCTTTTGACATGTTGTAGAAGGGCATCACTTGTTGGAGGGATATTTTCCAGTGATCTTCCTTTCTGTGAGAATAGAATCTTTCTTGCTTCATTGACCTTCTTACAATCACTTGTTCTGTCATACATTACTATAACAAATCTCTCTAGTGCTGGTAAAGCATTCTCAACATCTTCATCAGTTGGTGTTTTACTGAGTAATGCAAAGGATGTAGTGACATCTTCATAGGCCACCCAAGCTGCCCAAGCAGTTGCTTTTCCGCGACCAGAGAACGCAGACGTCTGGTCACAGCCAGTAAACGCGTGAAAAACATGAAAAACATCTGATTTTACATTGCCGAGGGATTTGGCAACTTCATGCACAGGGATGTAGCGAAAGTTTTTACCCACTCCAAAAGCAATCCATAGCTCGGAGGCATTCAACTTGCTAAACATGGATATTGATAGCACAACAACGTCTGTATCAACAGTTCTCACCATCACCTTGTTGAGGCCTTGATTGACGCAATCCAATGCATGAAGGAGCAATCTGCTGTCAGCTTCTTCATGTGAGCAAGGTGACATCTTTTCTACATTTGTGGAATTTGACAGAGCCAGTTTATCTCTTGTAGTGACAAGCACTTTTCCCTCACTTTGGATAAGTAAAGTTTGTTCTGCTAGCCACAAGAAGAGCTCAGACTTATTGGCCTCTTCTCTTAGGAATTCTCCCCAGTTGTTTGGGAGCCTCACATTAGGCTCAACTCGTCGGCGAATACCTTTTCCTCGCTTGGTACGTGTTTGGGCCTTCAGACTGTCCAGAATGTATCTGTCCCAGACAATGTCAAGCCGACTCACTTTTTGCAACTGGCTTCTGATATATGGTTGGTAAACTATGTTTGCATAATCTGAAAAGGTCTTGCAGGCTCCATTGGGTTTCAACATATTAACAAGCGCGGCACCATCAAGAAGTACTGCTTCAACTACAGGAGTGGTTGATCTGCACGGGCACAGTTTTTCTAAGCAAGTCAGTAAGTCTGATTTTACTCCAAATCTCAATTCACCAAACTTTGAGAGGGACAGAGGGTATGTCTGGTTTTTATGGGAGAAAAACTCATCAAGGTTACCTTGGCAGACCTGGCAAGAAATGTACAGTTGCGAAAATAGGGAGCAGTTCTGTTTTAGAGATAGGACATCTTGCTTTCCCTTTGCAGATGACTTTTGTGGGTTGCTGAATAACGCAAGGTTATTTTGTGTGATTGTATCTGTCACTGCTTTGGTGCGCTTTACCATGCGTTCTTCTACAAATGTATTCAGCTGGTCTTCTCCAACTTTTTCTACTTCCATAACTGCCTTAACCACTTTGTCACTGACAATTTCCTTTGTGTCAAGCACAAGCATATCAGAACTGGATTCTGAAAATGGATTCCCCATGGACTCTATTGCTTCAACAAAGTCCTTAACCTGCTTTTGGAAACTTTTCTGTGTTGTTCTGGCCTCCTCATGGTGTTTAGAATCTGGTTCTCTTACTTGATTTATCACATGTGCAGACTCAAATTCAGATATGGCTCTAGAAATTTCTGGTCCTGAAACCATCCATCGTAGTAGCTGGCTTGAGCTTTCAGTTAAACCCACAGCACCACCATCCCCCTTTACCAGTTTGTTGTTCTGTTCATGCGCTTGGTCGATTGCAACCCCAGAAAATCTACGCTGTGTCTTGTGCACTACAAAACAGCCACCTTGAAACATCTTTTCTACTGCTGCAGATGGACTGTCAGCCACCTTGAATAATTAACATGATCTAGAGCAAAAAGCCAAGGAAGCAACTGCCGAATGGACTTTCGGTAGGCATCAAAATTTCCTTCGTGAAGTGACTTGACAAATGATAGCAGCAAAAGCTGAAGTTTAAGTGTTAAGTCCCAGTACTTGAAATGTGGACAGGACGCTGACTTGTTTTCTTGCCACTCCTTGAATTCAAGTTTCCGGTTTTCATCCGGCAAAGCTTGTACATAGCGGTCATAGGCTTTATGCATCAAAATGTAAAGACCACAAGCTGTAACCTGGTGGACATGTCTAGTACGGGATACATGAGTTGCCTTTAAAAAGGAGTCGGCTGTGCCAGCTGATGCAATATTTGCTTGGATTATAATATTCGTCCATCCACTACCTTCAAGCCAGTCTCCTAGAGTCTTTAGTACTACCATTTCAATATGTAGTCCCCCTAGCATGACCACATATTTCTTCTCACCATACATGTCAGGCCAGTACCACTGTATCTTTTTGGCAATTGCATACAAAGGCTGGTCGGCTGCGATTACTGGTATTTGGCCAAAGTTGAGAAACTGGACAGTGCGGTTTATCACATTCATAGCATGTAGTATCATTGCGACTGATTTGGCTTCCTCTTTAAAGAGAGGCATCAAGCATGAGATATCGGAAGGTCCTTGTCTTGTTTCTTGAATTTGGTTCGAGTGGAATGCTGCCCATGACATCTGCATATCTTGAGCACTTTGAGGATCATTGACTTCAACAGCATTTTTAACATGATCAAGCCATTTATACTCGGATGATGTGTCAACATTCAAGTCCTTATAATCACTAGAGCTAAATCCAGTCTGTGGAAAAGATGGTTCATTTTTCCAAGGATCCACAGAGGTTTTATGCATGCACTTCTTGTGCCTTCATTTAAAATTGGAATGTTGCGTGGTCTTTCTTCTCCATGGCTATCAGGAGTAAAGTGCTGGAACAAGGAAATCCCAGTGCCATGTAGTGACCCTATTGCTGTTGTAGAACTAGGGTTGTGGTCAATATTGTCCACTGCACCAGTTGTAAAAAGCTTCTTTTTGAGATACGAAGGGCAAACTATCTTCTCAGCTTCAAATTGTGCTACAGCCATGTTTCCCATATCAGTGGAAATTTCCAAAACTCTGTTGTATGGTATTGACAAACCTAGATCGCTTAGTTTGTCAACAAGTCCTTTCTTTCTAGTTTCCGCATGTAGCATCAAACCAATATCTGTCGCTTTGCCATCGTTTTATCAGCGATCAAAACTGTGTCACGCAATATCGTCACGATATGTTGAAGGAGCAAGAACTTATCATTCTGCGAAAATATTTCACTCCTAAAGTTAATGAGCGAATATATGTTTATGCATTTAAGAAAGATTTAGCCTAAAATATGCAAATAAGCTGTTGGTATCGTCATTTTAACGCTCAGTGTTTTGGCTGTTTTCTTTCTTATCAAACAATACGTGATTTTGAGAGTTGACCGAGGCGAGCGTGTTGATAGTGCGAGTCTCCCAAAGGAAATCGGTTTACAAACAGAATATCGTGCTTAACAGCACAGTAAATAAGGGCTATGATTTTAAAAATGAGTTTTTTCGATATGGAAGTATACTTGAGGGTTTCATTGGCGAGTCTACAACTGCATGAATTTGCTAATAACTTTAATTTTATATTTGAACTGAACGGAATAATTAACTTAAGTACAGTACATAATGCCAAATAAAAACTTTATATAGGTAGAGGTGAAGAATCGAACTACATTGCATGTAGAGAGCGGGCGGGAAAAGGCAAAACCTCTCAGGTTAGAACTCAGCCAAAAAAACCGAATTCCTAGATTTACGACAAGTACGGTTATGATTTTAATAGAATAACTCGAACACAAATTGGCATGAAGTGAATGCGTAGTTTACTTTGGCTTGACAGGCAGTACAAAAAACCATGTATTGCACAAATGCATGTTCCTAGACTGACAAAGAACACAAAGAATACGGTTTTGGTTTAGTTTTTACAACTCGTTGGTGCCAGAGAATTGCCTTACGAGCATTATCTACAGGACTAGTAAACACTGAATTCTCCTACTTTCTCGACTAAACGTAAAAACGGTTCCTAGATCACTGCCAAGTTTGTCAGGGAAACAAAAAGATTTTGAGCTGGGTTTCAAAAAACGTTTGGGCCTGGAAATCGAGGGCGCGTGAAAAAAAATCGGGTGAAGACCCAGTAAAAAAGCACTACTTTAACAAAACTATTCTGTAAGCTGAGTGCGATTTTAATTAAGTACGGAACGCAGTGTATAGTTAACTTAGTTGACATGGAACGCAAACGTTTGCGCAAGAACACAAAAGACGTACACAACCTTTCTAACAATTCAAAGACAAATTAGCATGAGTTGTACAACTGTTATATTTTGAATAAGTGAGTACATAGTTTACAGTTGGTTGAACAGACAGAATAAATGGTTTGCACATGAATACAAAAGATGTAGATTTACAAAACTTTAGCATTGCACAAATAAATGTTCTTTTTCAGCCAAAGAATACGGTTTCGGTGTGTTTCTGCCACTAGTCGTTTGTGCAAGAGCATTGCCTTACGAGCATCATCTACAGCACTAGTAAACAATTCGTCTGTTTCCTCGACCAAATATGTAAAAACAGTGCGTGGGCAGATATCAGTGTAACGAACTGTTATTCCATTATCAATGTCTGGAATAAAACAACACTTCTTCTTGGCCTTTTCTAGCCCTTGGCTCCAGTCATTTATTGCAGAAAGAGGCCAACGTTCGTGTTCGTGTGCATAAAACTGAGATTGGCATAAATACCGAGCTATGTTTTTCAAATAAAGTCTGTTATCATGGGCTAAGAATGGTTGTGGTTGCTTTACTTCTGTCATCAGTTCATTCATGAGCACGCTAACCGGTTGAGTACTATACAGTTGGGTTATGTACTCTTCCATGATGACTTGGATGTCTTGGAAGGCAGGATCAGTAGGCTTCAGATTAAATTCGTCGATAAGTACATGTGGTATAAGAGTGAACAGATTATAAGCGGGAAACTCAACTTTAAGGGTTTCGCTTGCGACATCTCCCCATTCTTCCCAAAACGATTTGTTGACTTCAATTGTTGCAAAGATGAAATTTTTAGGTCCGTATCCTTTTTTGACCATTTCGTTGGCTTTGAATTCTTTTGCTTGGTACAAGTGAATGTAATAAAAGAGTAGACGAAACAGTGTTTTCAAATCCTGTACTTGTCTTTCATGGAGGATTTTGTCTTCCTGTTCCTCAACAGCAATAAGGGTGGTTTTCGACTCGGCCATATCAATGCAGGTATTAAGTTGGTTGAGATCAAATGTGAAAGAAGTGAAGCCCTTTCAATGTTTATAATGGGAGCTACGCCCCCTATAGCCCATCCCACGCATTATTATGACATCACTTGGTACCATTGCTTTTGATCGAGTGATTGTATAAAAAACGTGAAATATTGTTCAATTGACTCACAGTGCCTCTAGATTTGAACAATTCAGGACTACCGTAAGGATAAAAAAGGAACATGGATCGCCTAACCATTATACGAAAACCAGCGGCTGAAGCCGCACCTTTGTGGCAATATGAAGTTCTCGAAACTGGTGAAACATTTACTGATCTAACAGAGGACATTGATTCAGCGTATGCCTCTTACGTTCAGCAACAAAAATTGGATAAATGGTTGTGTGAATACGAATATCCACCATCTCTACCTACATTTGATGAACGTATTCCTCAAATCCAGCCTGGAATTTCGGCGAGACGAAATTGAGAACTTACTGATCCAAGCCTATGCCCACGTCGTCATCAATATTATCATGGATTTGGTAGACGAAAACTGCGAGGGATGTCAGAATGATCGCCCATCTCAAAGAGAGCATGACTGCTTCATGTTGGACAACAACATAAGAGTGTATCGCTACCTGACACTAGCGTTGGAAAAGACCAACGAGGACACTGTTATGAGTGTATTTTCAAAGCTGACAGAAACTCTAGAACCATGTTTGAATGGTCTTGAACTTTTGAGATACGACTGCAAAGACAGTAGACAAGAAATAGTTTCGAGAAAAAGAGAAAATCTGGAAGCTCTCTTGATCAACAAACTGAACTTGCTTCACGACATGTAATCATACTTTTTACCGCAATAAACATGTTTTAATCGGTATTTGTATTTTTAAAGCTCACAGAAACTCTTAAAGTATGATTGAATGCATAGTCTTGAACCTTTAAGATACCAGCAATTGTAAGGACGCTAGACAGGATACTTTTAAGAGTTTAGAAGCTCTCTTAATCAGCAAACTAAATTAGCTTTTTATCATGTAATCATATAATAGTCAGGTGTATGTATTTTTCACAGTAAATGAAGTATTTTGTATGTGTTGTATCATTGCTTGTTTTTTATATCCTGTTCAAAAATACACATGAACTCGCGAGAAAAAAAAATATTGATCTATGAAAAACGAATAGTCTGCATGCAGTTCAGAAAAAAAAAATCTTACCGTTTTTGTCAAAGAGACCTTTTACGCATGATTGGGTACGTGAAGACAGCAAGCACGCGACATGGGTACGACAGAAATTGCCATTAGTTTTACACATATCTCGATACTGACAGTTATAGGACAGTGCGCTAAGTTTCACACTTACATAGAAACTGCTCTTATATGTACTAGGATGTACACATTTTTTATACAAGCGATGGCGGATACTACAAATCATACGTTTATACAACTTTATAAGCAAAACTTTACAAGAAAAATGTTCCGAATCTGACATATGCATTACTTAGAATTTTTCGTTCTTCATTAACTAAACAGACAAACAAAAAAGCACCATTCCTACTCAAAGCCGTTCATCCCTGTAATTCCAATCTAGCAAAATGTCAACGCTTAACTACCCAAACCAACTTTAATCTCGCCCACTGGGCACATTGTCCTGACCATTGGTTACAATATGGTAGCCCAACTCTCGTTGTTACTCTAAATTTACGAAACGTGACATGATCACTTGCTGAATCAATTCCAACCTCAACAACAGCATCATCAAAAACATCATCCAAACAATCGACAAAAAACCAAACTTTAATTGAATCTCAGCAAAGCTTGCTCGATCCCCACCAATTCTTATGTGGAGTTTTAACCCTTCCTCTCGCCTATAGCCATCCATCGTACCCAACCCAAAACAGCAAAATTCGACAACAAACCTCTTTTATTTATACTTAAGAGGACAACGTCATCTTGGTTTATCGCCACAATGATAAGGTTTCATGCACGATGCTATCAGCTCTACCACCTTTGGAGGTAAGACATTTTGTAAATCAAGATATTCTACATTGCACAGATTGTTATTCATTAACTTACAAAAATCTTGAAGGCCTAATACAAAAGGTGTCCGCTTTTCTCCTTTCACAAGTTGAACACTACACATTCTACATTTGTTGAGGTTATTAAATGTTACTACTCTCTTACAGTGCATGCCAGTTCGATCACAACAATGTGTGGAATCGTCATTTGTTATTCTATGAACGCAATAGGATAAAAATGCTACGACCGATCGTCTGGTACTTCGTGTATTGAAAGTCTGTCCACATCGTTCACAGTTATCATAATCTGCTTTCAAAGTACATGGTTCCTTTGTGCACTCTTGTTCGTATCCACAAATGTCAATGATGTAAGAAAAGAATTCTCCCTTCATGGTTGTATGCAATGGTAACGTGTCTATCTGATGAGCAAAACCAAACAAACGAGAAAATCTTTGATAGCAATGTTCAAATGTCCTCCCCCATGTACGAGGTCTCATGACCATAGACGATTCCAACTCTTGCACTTTCGCCAGCAATTCTTGATCATTTAGTCCCAATGATAACTCCTCGATGTAACCCGGTGACCCAAACACCCACGGCTTTCTATACAGGTAGTATCGTTCAGTTTCTTCTTGTTTTGCTACTCTATTACCAGGCTCTATTCGTTCTTGACACTCTAGCTCCTCCATGGTTCCACTACAGCCCCCAATAGTACACTACAGCATCATACTGCAACGTTTTGTCCAGATCAGGATCTCCCCAGATCAGGTCAAACAAAGTCGGATCCCCATTTGACAATGATGTGACAAACGTCATCACATCATCTGTCACTTCAAGTTTGCACCCCGGTTCTTCATACTCCTTTTCCCAGTCTTCCTCTTCCTCTTCCTCTTCAGAGTATGAAGAATTCAACCTTTTCCATCTTCTCTCCCATTCCTCATTTTTCTTCTCCCTTACTTGCTCTCGTTCTGCTTGATATGCTCTGATCGCTTTTTCCACATGTGGAACACCCTCCATGGATTGCTCTATGTCAAGGGGGTCCACCAACATGAAATACACGACTTCGCCTTCGTTCATCAAGTAAAGGCGATGACCTTTTGATTCCAAATTGACCCATTCCACTACTTCATCCGATAGACGATGTAGGTAGTCTTCTCTCACATATTTTGCCAAACTGCTGGCCCGTTTCCCACGTAATATCATACCATCGTCAAACACTTCGTTTATCGCGTCCCATCCAAAACCACAGGCCTGCATTACCTTTCTAAAATTGTAATTACTGAAATGGTACTCTAACAAACTTTTCCCGCGGTCACTGAAACATTCGATCGTAACACCCATCCTGCACGAGACTCCCAACCGACTGATGCTTCAGACTACCGATTCTAATTAAAACTAAATACTCTCTTGCTTGCCGACCGACTGTCCCTCTCCCCACTCATTCCACGAGGTAAGTGCCGTGGGCGCATTGTCTTGACCATTGAATCAGGATGCTTTGCGGCCAACCTGATTTTCGATTCAGAAATCAGAAATCGTACAAAAACGATTTTAGATTTCTGTTTCAGAAAACAGAAAACAGGCATTTTGTACATTTGTTGGAGTTATCTCTTATGAGTAAAACGGTATTTCAATTCACTGATGGAAGATTTTGGATTTCTGTTTCCTGAATCAGGAATCGAAAATTGCATTTCTGTTTTCTGAATCAGGAATCAGAAATTGCATTTTTGTCTCTCGTGCAACAAAATTTCCCCTCTAGGGGAGGGACTACTGACGTTGGAAATGTTCCAACTTCCGGTTCCAGCTGTCAACCCCGTAAGTGACCCGTAAGTCATTTTTGCTTGCGGTAAAAACTCTTACCCCTCCCTACACAGAAATATTCAAAATATCGCGCCAAAATTTCGAATATAAATACTATTTGCTCGATTTGTGCAGTATTAGATGAGGAAAATGAACGTAATCGATTCTCTTGGTGTTAAAGATAAAATTAGAACCATTCTACATGATGGAGGGTTCTTACGAGATGTAGAAAAATACTTAAAAAAGGAATTTTCAAGCCATACTCGAGGAATCTCTCAAAGAAGTATACGGCGATATTGTCAAGTCAATGGTCTACGAAGATTTTCTGCTCAGAAATTGGATAAGAATCACAAAAAGAAAGCCATTAAAAGGGTAGTTAGGGAGGTAAGCGTGTACAACTGTGATAAACATGTGATTGGTTATTATAACTGTATAAATTTCGTGCGTGTGTTGAAAATATTCTAGAAATGTCCCATTTGACATCACTCATTGTCATTTTAAGGTTGGACCTAGTTACGGTTCGTGTACGTTACAAGGATATCTTAGGACAAAGGGCATTCAAGTTTCTGTGAGAACCATTAACACAGTCTTAAAACAAATTAACCCTGCAGCTTTTGAAGCAAGAAAGCGTGATACCCTGGACAGGACAAACCCTATACCATACTACGCCCCCAGGTTCGGTTATAAAGGTCACATAGACCAAAACGAGAAACTAGTACGTTATGGAGTTGTGCATGCTGTATTGAGAGACGGGTACAGTGGGTATATTGAGGGTTGGATTACTTTGCCCTCTAAAAATCCAATCAAGTTGTATAGTCAGTTTTTTATATTGTTTTTTTGTTTTTTGATTTTGTATGTGTCACTACATATGGCACATTGTTCTACACAAGCCAGTATTGAGGACTGTCCTATGTCCAGGACACTTGCATTTATTTTCATTTTCATTTGTGTTTCTTTTCTTTATAGACCGGTACTAATCAATACTGGCATGTTTGACCAGCTGAGAGTCGATATGGGAAGAGAGTGGGTTCTAATCCTCTTTATTCAAGAGCTACTTAAGCGTCATCAACAGGATCAAGACAGACCTGCACACATGAAAACTACTTCAAAAAAGAATCTAACCATCGAAAGGGTATGGCCGGAAGTAAACGCAAGGGTGAACTACCCAATCAAAAGAATTCTCGTTGATTTGGAGGAAAAGGGTATTATTGACGTACATAATGAACAGGTGATGTTTTGTGTGTCGTGGTTTACTTGCGAGGTTGCCAAGGTAGGAATGGAGAGGTTTGTGGCGTCGTGGAACTCCCATAAGATTAAAGGTACGCAACAACAACTCCAACTAAACTTAATCATTCTGTTCTCTTTTAATAATACCCTATTTATGGTATAAATATTTGCATTCAAACAGGTAAAGCCGGTAATGGGATTCCCTCTCACAGACGACAGGAGACAAATTTATTGACTCCCCTTAGAGAATGTTTTGTACCTGATGAAGAGACTGCTGTGGCGTTGTTCGAGGCACAAGGTGGAAAGCTTCAACGACAGTGGGAAGTTGGTGTTGATCCATTGTCAAGTAGCAAAATTAAGCAACAGATTAGAGAAAACATTTTTTTTCAAAAGCATTCATTTGAAGAAATATTCTCAGCTGTTGTTAGCGGAGGAGATTCCAGGCCATTTAGAAAAGGGCTAAAAGAGTTCATTAATCTCACATCTCTTTTAACATAGAATTCTTATTCAAAAAGCAATCTGAAATAGACATAAGGTTTCTCTATTATATTCGATCATACATCCCTCTATCTTTGGGGTTCTAAAATGATAAGGCTAGGTTTGTGGAGCCACTCCATTGTAAGAATTACGAAGGGTGTGGTCATTTTGAGCCGTTGATGTCATCATCACATATAAATATATATATATACTGTGACGTTTAAATAAAGTTAATATTTAGAATATCAATGATGTATCGTTGGAAAATGCTATGGTGCTAAAACACTGAAAAAGCGATTTTTCTATATTATTCAGAGATTATGCATTTTGTTAGGTCTGTATGAATGTAGGGTTTTAAAAAGTCTTATCTTTATTTCGACCTTGTTCAGCTTTTTGTATTTTGTGTTCTCTGTCGGCAATCAATGCTTTTAAAGGTCGCTCTCGTTTCTAATCTCCCGGCTTTCATTTGGGGGCCTCTTGAGTGTATTTAGGTTTTGCGAAGCCAGGCCTGCGGAGGCCTGCGAAGTCTTGGGCTTCCTGTTGAAAAAATGGCGGCCCGGCCGTGCATGGTGTGGAATGTTTTGTTCAATTCTTTCGCATAGACATATGGACTTTTCTAAAAGAAAAAGACAGACATGGTGATGAAATCCTAGGATTAAGGTTTGTCATTGTTCCACCTGTTGAAACTAGACGTGATCATTTCAAGCGAGATAGACTTCAAACTGATAGCGAAGGGCAGAGAATCGCCAACAATATTTTCAAAGCTTAAGCTTATCTCAAATTAATCTCTTAACTTTCAAGATGAGCATAAATATTACTGACAAAGTGTAAAAATCTCTATTTCAAAATTAGTGACAGAATTTTATGACATAGTAAAGTGCTCTGGACACATTCAAATATTCAACTTTATTACCAACAACTGACTGGTATAACACACTGACTTAAAATAGTATTTAAAGCTAGCTTGTAGTTAGTTACAAGAAAATAATAATAAATAAAATCAAAGTGATAATAATCACAAATAAAATTAAATAAGATCAAATGATGACTTGAAAATGCACAGCCACTGAGAAACACAAGATATTAAAGACGACATGCTTCAACAATTATATAACTCAACTTCAGAAACATTGTACCCACAAATGTTACTTTTGAATTGTAGAAACCCTTCCATTTGTTTCAATTCAAAGTTGAAATAAACACATTGAGCATGGTGGCCACATGGGAACTTTATGGAGATTTAAAAATTAAAAAGAAAAATAACAAAAAATTTGATTTCAACAAGGCCAACATAAAGGCTAGCAAATGTCAAGAGGGAATTTAAAAACGTGGAAGACTTTTGGGTTTTTAAAGCAATCATTTGTGAGTACAATGGTCGATAATAAACAACTATTTTTGATGTTTTTGTGAATAAACCCAATACCTAGATCAATTAAAAGTTTTGATGATCATGAGTGTAAATATACAACGTAGCCTCAATTTAGTATTGAGAGTTATAAGCTAATAACCTTGAAAGCTGTTAGAAATTTCAAAATTCACAAACTTCCCATCCAGTAATTAGAAAATGGTCTTCATGATGATATCATCTATTGTTTACATTACAGACTATCCTGTCCAACCTCTGGTATTGAAGCAACCTTCTCAGATAGTTCCTGCATCCCCGAGAGCAATATTGGGTACAGTGGGCCTCGCCCCCTTTTGCACAGTGGGCAAGTGCTGTCTTCCCTAGCCACTAGCTCCGTTACACATGACTGACAGAATACATTATTGCAGCAAGCTGTGGCATGTGGTATTTGGTCACTTGAAACTGAGCAGCAGATGGGGCATCTCAACATAGCTTGGGCAAAGAGTGCAATATCTTTATAGACATTTTCTGGGCCCTTAGACAAAAATTTATGTATTTTGTCTAGTTTGTCAACAACAGAGTCCATCTTGGAGCCTAAGGCTTGCAGCTGACTAAAATCGATGGTACTTGCAATAGAAGTTGAACAGCTTGTGCTTGCTACTGATAATTCACTCTGGACAGCAAAGACCTTTCGAGTTCCTGACCAATATTTTCCTGTCAATAGTAATAGAGAATAAATTTAACACAAGTTAAAAACAATCAATTTAGACTTTGCTATAATTATTCACAGATTTCTCAGTCATCACAAATAACCTAATTGTTTCCAGTTTAACTCTGCTAAACTCCAATGTATGGGAGGAGCGGTACTTTTTGAAATTATCTCCTGGAATGTGTAAATATACTCGTGGATATCAAATATAGTCAAATTCCCCCAATTTGCGATAGAAGACTTTCATCGGAGGTATTAAATTCTATAACTTTTTTTGGTCAAAGAATAATTGAAATCAACTAAACACGTCGGAATTCGAAACCCTCCCAAAAACAATCGATTCGTGATTGCGAGACAAACTTTAGTCCCTGACTGCAACGGCAAACACGATGCTGTTTTAGCTTCCCCTTTTCTATTATATCCAAATTTATATGTTTTCAATAGAATTTTCAAGCATTGGATGTTTTAAACTCGCTTGTTATTACTAAAATTACGAGGAAGTCGGCGGTTCTGAGCGGTAACAAGATGAAGCGATAACATGGCAGCCAATCACAGATGCCGGTTCACACGCTCTAAAATCAGCTACAGTCACACGAAAATAAATTCTTTTCAGAAATTCACTCAATGGCCGCCTAAAATTGGCGCATTGTGCTTAAAAAACTACTGATATGAGTAAATGACCAGCTTCCGATAAGCTAGGGGGACTGGGCTAGCGCTAGCAAGAGAGGCAACTTGTTGCCGTCGCTTTGACAAGCATGGGTGACCTTTACGTATTATTTCAAAAAACGGAACCAGAAAGTCTTGAAGACCATTGGATAGGTCGAGTGTTAGCATGTTCCAGTGTATACAATGCCGAAGATAAACTATGCAAATTGACCAAATTATGTACACAGTGTAGCAAATTTAAGAATTATTTCAAAACTGTCACAGCAATACCCACATATCTAACTACTGGACTTACCTACTCTTCCTGGAGAATTATCAATCTCCAACAAATCACTGTCATACAAAGTAACAGTGGCTGGATTTATTTTCAATTCCCGTCCGATTTCTTCCTTGACTGTTGAACATGTTGTTGATGTGTCACATTGTACCAAAATGTTTTTTATGGGCGCGATTTTCTTTTTTACCATCTCTCCCACAGTAACTTTGAAGAACCACGACTCAATTCCAGAGGTTCCCGCTTTAGCTTGGGATCCTGGTACAGCTCTGGGGCCTTTTCCTTTATTGCCTTTAGTTAGACTTTTTCTTTGCCTCTTATTCTTTGTACCTATGGCCTTGTGGTACGCAGCTGTGAACTCGTCCAAACTTTCGTCAGAAGATATGGATACCTCTGTGCGTTTTGTTGCTCCAACCTCGACGTTGTAAAAGCAGCAGCTTCCCAGCGTGGGAAAGGCTCCACTTTCATCTGGAAAGATGTAAGTATCCGTCACATCTCTCAGCCAACATGCAGACGAGGGATCAATTCCAAAGATAGAATGCAATGCGGAAACTGTGACGTTTGTCGTAGCAAATGATCGAAATTCTGATTTGTATTTTAACTCGCAGTTATCCATGACAAATCCACGTACTAACTCTCACAACTGCATGAACGAGTGGACTTTGAGGAATATAACCATGTGACCAAATTTAGCGGGAAAAAGCGCTTAAACCGGGACGAAAAACTAGGTGTGGTGGGAGGGGAGAGTTGGGTGTAAGATGTTTTCACCAGAAGTGAGAATCAACCCCTCCCCGAGCAAATATTACTAGTTTTGAATATTTCTGTGTAGGGAGGGGTAAGAGTTTTTACCGCAAGCAAAAATGACTTACGGGTCACTTACGGGGTTGACAGCTGGAACCGAAAGTTGGAACATTTCCAACGTCAGTAGTCCCTCCCCTAGAGGGGAAATTTTGTTGCACGAGAGACAAAAATGCGATTTCTGATTCCTGATTCAGAAAACAGAAATGCAATTTTCGATTCCTGATTCAGGAAACAGAAATCCAAAATCTTCCATCAGTGAATTGAAATACCGTTTTACTCATAAGAGATAACTCCAACAAATGTACAAAATGCCTGTTTTCTGTTTTCTGAAACAGAAATCTAAAATCGTTTTTGTACGATTTCTGATTTCTGAATCGAAAATCAGGTTGGCCGCAAAGCATCCTGATTCATTGGTCACCCTATTGTGACCCTTGGGCGTTTTTGCACCCCCACGCGACTGATGACGTCATTTTTGGGCACTTTTTCATCCCCTGTATAGCATTTGTTACTACTGATGTAAGAAACGTCTGACGAGTAGTTGATGTGCCCACGGAGAGACGTGATCTTTGGCGTGGGAACATTTGTAGAGGAGAGAGTACTGGAAAGTTCTGGATACTGTGAAATTGACGATCGGAAAGAAAAATTGTGGGAATCAGTAGCATGAGATGTTGTACCAAGACGTGTTTTCAGTGAAGCTGTTGTATCAGGTTGAACTGTCGATCTGGATGGACATACACAGTGACTTTGAACATTAATGAAGACTTGAGGGTTGCAGAGTGCATTACAATTAACCAGAGGATTTTCTAACAAGATTACAGTTTCTAGTGATGGCAAGTCCTGAAGAAGGAGGGTGAAATTGACCTGGTGGATGAAGTTTTTACGGAGAGACAGCGTAGTGATGTTGGTGAAGTCGTGGGACGTAAACCTTGGCCTATGGTGGCGAAATGCTTTCCTGAACAGTCGAGGAAACCCAGTTCGTAATGGTAATTGCAAAGATGAGTACTAGAACTGGTTATAGAAGATAAAAGGAAAACAGTAATCAAGTAATAAAAAAGCATTGTTGTATCGAGTTTTTTCACTTAAAGAACGGAATGCAGTATCGTGAGACAAACAGTGAAATGTACAAGGCGCTACTTTTCACATAATCAGTTAGACAGAAAAATATAGATTTCGTTTCATTTGTAATGCAATAAAATTTGATGTTTCCCAGATTTTTTTCATTTTACTCGACAAAACCCAATGAAATAACTACAATGTGGTGTTTTTTCCTCTCTTCCATCGTTTAAGAATGGAAATGCCCTGAGACAAATCAGATGCGCTACTAGAGAGTAATTATGCATCAATATATGGAAATTAATCGCAATCCATCTTGCATACATAGCTGACTAATCGTCCAAAATTAGTACATAAATCGTCTACACTATTTGGAAGCAGTCGGATTCATATTATTTTCCTGTTTTTCTACAGTTGTAGACTTTCATAGTGAGTTCATAGTTCTATCATAGTGAGTTCGTCAACCGACTGCGAATTTCTCTGTCATTCTGTAAAGGCAAGCAACAAACCTTTTTGAAGAACAGGATAGTAATTCCTCTTTCTTTTGTCAACTTTGTTTTATTTTAGCTCTTATCATTTCTAAATTATGTTCAGCACCAGAAATTGTCTACTGAAGTGGCGCAGCAGGATTCTGAGGCAATCGATTTTCTACCTACGACTTTAATTTATGATCAGTTAGTAGTAACACTATTTCTATATCTCAGTCAAATATTCATCATGAATTTGTTAAAAAATTGAACTCACTGAGAAACAAACGCCCCAAAAAAGTTTGAAAAGATTTTTTGATTGCCTTCCGATAATGCCTTTGATTGCGAAGAATGATTCTTTTATATATTATTGGGCTTGTACCGAATCCAATTTGGGAATGCTAATTCAAAGAATTACTTTCGAATATATCATACACACTTTATCAAAGAAAGTACATATGTTCGCGCGAGAGCTGGCAAATACAAATATCCGCATGATTTTTGTCAGTGATTGCTCCCTCTGCACACTGAAAAGGGAAGGCGATCAGTATTTGGAATCAGATGAATGACGTTCGCGAAATGACATCCTATTATGTAGCAATTAGAAGAGTGGAAAACTACCACACGCGAATTTGATGATGTGATGAAGGTCTGTATGGACTGTGTAAGGACCTCAAAACAAAATGCATTTGATATCAATACTGTCCACGAAATTCACAAGAAATTCTAACTATAAACTTCTTGATTGATGCATGTGCAGTATATGAAAGGCAATCAAAAACCTGCAATCAGCAGTATACCGCATGGGAGTTTTGTAAAATCGACCCAAACTGTATGAATTATCTTTTTGAAAAGGAAAAACTGTGCGCGCTTGCATGCGTGGGGGCCTCCCTCTTCTTCCCACACACACCTACACCCCTATTATTCTAAGGATGACAAGAAAAAAAAAGCTAAATAATTGTTATTGATAAAAAAATCTTATTACAAAGAGTTTAGTGTTGATAAAACTCTAATTGACAAGAAGGAAATTTTTGAGTACAACGTGCATGAAGTAACAAGGCTTTTTTAGCATCGGGTTCAGGACTAGAAAACTTTTCTCCGGTTTCTTTAGTTTTTCTTGAACTTAGTCGTAATACAGTACAGCCCGTGTTGGAATCAAAACAAACACTTTTCTTTGCCTTTTTCAAAACCGAAAGCCAGGGAATGTTGTTCTGATTTTTTATGTTTGTAGTAATCAAACGAGCTAGATGTTTCGCAAGTTCATTGAGGTACAGTTTGTTACAGGTACGACTGTGAAACAAAGCTCTGTTGCGAAGCTGCTTTTCTTCGTTCATCAAATGTACCATACCGTGGTATGGATCAATCTTGTACAAGTTTATGATGTAGCGTATCAATGGAAATAAGATCTCATAGAAGCTACGATATTCAGGTTTAAGCTGATATTCTTCTTCAAGTATGATTTTAATGGCATAAGTCATTTCTTGATGAGGGACTTGGACTTGAACCCGTTTACGAATCAGCATTCCAAGAAGCTTCCAGAAGTTTGTGGGGCCACTTAAAGATTCTCCATAGTTGGATAATAACATGTCTTTTTTTTTAAGTTGTTCGTGTATTTCGTTTCTTCCTTGTTCTACACTGATGTGATAAAACAGAAAACGAAAAAAGGCAGTCATATCTTTCATCATCTTTTGAAAGGACCAATCTTTAGATTCATGGGACTTTGTCAAACATTCAAAAATGTTGTGAATCGAGCTTTTTTCCTCTTCTTTCAGGATAACCCCACTTCTCAATTCCATATTCAATTGATGATGTTGACTAAAAGTTCGTTGATTGTAACAAATGATAATTTTATAAACAGCAGCAGTGTTTTTAAGGTGGAAGATATAACCACGCCTATTGATCAATAACGGTTTGTGATGTCACTTCCGCCCCTCCAGTCTATCTGTCAAACTAAAGAATTGTGATGTCAGTATAGTACCACACCCTACTATCACTATGAAGTTCTTGAAAACAGTTGAAACCTTTTGTTCGTTAGTAGAAAATATCCCTGTAAAAACTTCGAATAAACAGTCGATTCCAAACTCGATTTATTTTTGACCATGTGCTCGTCTCACGTGACCTATGTTACACAGGTAACCCAAATAGACGTTCAAACATTTCCCCCTCCGGGATTGTAATTCTTACAATTCCTTACATAGGAAATATATATAACAACGAGATTACAGTAAGATGTCCTATCAGTGTTCCTAATGTTCTACATGACTACACATTGGCTTCTAATGGTGATAGTTTATGTATTGGGCGCCGCATCATCCGTCCTCCAATGCGTACATCCACCACTCTAACAAGTCCATCTTGTCCTGGATAAACTTCTTCAATGCGTCCGATTCTCCAGCTTCGTCGAGGGGTCTTGGGTTCGATCTCTAGCACAACATCTCCCACTTTCAGATTCTCTGTAGGTAGAAACCACTTGTGCCTAGATCCAATTGCTGGCAGGTATTCCTTCATCCATCGCTGCCATACCTTTCGAATGAGTTCCTGAACTCGTCTCCATCGCTTACGTAGCTTTCCAGGTGTAGAGTCAACGGTTTCTGGAGCCAACTCTCCTCCCATTTGCCCTATGAGGAAATGATTGGGAGTTAACACCGCCTCATCGTTGTGATCTCCACTGACTGTGGTCAGTGGTCTTGAGTTCAACAGGCTTTCAGCTCCTATCATCACTGTCTGAAGCTCTTCATCGTTCACGTCTGCTCCAGATAGTTCAGCATAAATAGCTCGCTTGGCTGCTTTAATCATGCTCTCGAACACGCCTCCGAAGTGAGGTGCAGCAGGGGGGTTGAATAACCATCTAACCCCCTGGTTACTGGTCATTCGTTGGACCTGTTCTTGGTTGATCTCATCCACTAGTTCCTTGATTTCTCGAGCTGCACCAACGTAGTTGGTTCCATTGTCACTAAGCATCAGTTTGGGCCATCCTCGTCGAGCCACCATTCTTGTGAAGGCATTCAGAAATCCGTCTGTCTCTAGAGATGTCGCCATCTCTAAGTGACAACAGCGTGTCTGTAAGCATACAAACAAGCACAGATAACGTTTTAGACGCGGTCGCCCACGTCCCTGAATGGTGTAGAATGGTCCAGCAAAGTCTGTAGCACAATTGGTAAATGGTCTCTCTGTTATTTCTAAGCGTATACGTGGTAATGGTGCCATCTGTTGTTGAGCTGCACTTCCTCTGTACCGTCTTGAACATTCTGCGCAGTCTTTAATACATCTCTTGACCTCTTGCCGTCCATGAATTACAAAGTATTTCTCTCTTAAATGGTTCAACGTGTAGTTTACTCCCATCTCATGTCCTTCTAGTTCATGATGATACCTCACAATCATCTTTGTAATTGCGTGTCTTTTTGGGAGTATAATGGGGTACTTTACATCTTCAGGTAAATCCTCTGCGTAACGCAGTCTAGTGTTGGCACGAAGAATTCCATCAACTAATATTGGTGTGATGGCCAAGATACTACTGTTCTTTGGTAGTGGTCTGTTAAGTGATAGTGCTTCAATCTCCTCCGGGAAGCATTCCTTTTGTGCAGACTTAATGAGTTGCTTCTCTGCCATGCGAAGTTCATCTGGTGTCAACTCGTGACAGCTGTTTCTTTCTTCTTGAAGTTTACGTGCATTGTTAACAAAACGATTTATCCAACCCACAACTCGAACAAGTGAAATTCCAATCTCTGGTTTTCTCTTTGGATGTGTCCTGTACCACTTGGAGTACTTTGTTGCATCCGGTCTCTTTTCTTGAGTAGCTGCAAGATAGGTGAATCTTGTTTCTTCTTTTGTGTTATCATGCTTGTGTACAAGGTGCTCTTTCTTTTCTGATTTCACTTCTTTCTGTGCGTCAGGAGCACTTCCAAACTTCCGGTTTGGCCATTCATCTTCATCTTTCTGTAGAAAAGCAGGGCCATGCCACCAGCAGTTGTCAGTAGCTAGTTCATCTGCTAGTAATCCTCTTGTCCCTTTGTCAGCTGGGTTCAATTTCGTCGGGACATACTTCCACTGGTCTGGATTAGACTCTTCGTGAATCTCGCCAACTCGATGTGATACAAATGGCTTATAATTGCGACTCTGTCCCTGTATCCAGAATCCAACATTGTCGCTATCGACCCAGTAGGTAACCTTGTTCAAAGCAAGTTCCAGTGCTGAGCATACCTTCTTAGTTAAACGTAGACCCATCAGCGCCCCCATGAGCTCTAAGCGTGGAATACTCACAGCCTTCAAAGGAGCAAGTCTACTCTTTGCTGCAACTAACTGTGTGCTGATTGATCCGTCTTCGTATTCATGTCTTGTGTATGTTGTTGCAGCATAAGCTTTGTCAGATGCATCGCTGAATGTATGTACAGTTATGTCTTTCACTGCTCGGTCGTCTCTCAAGCATCGTTGTATTTCGATCTTGTCCAGCATCTCTAGTTCGTTAAACCATGATCTCCACTTTCTTGTAAGATGATCTGGGAGTTCCTCATCCCAACCCAGAGCCTCCATCCAAGCTTCTTGCATGAGTAATTTAGCACGTACAACATACGGTGCTAAAAATCCAAATGGATCAAATATTGTCGCAATCTTCCTTAACACATTGCGCTTTGTGAAGACAAACTCAGTTGAAGGTGGTGTGAAGTTAAATAACATCTTGTCTTCCTGAACAGTCCACAACACTCCAAGAGTTTTAGTCGATTGAGATTCTCCAATCCTCATCTCCTTAGCTCGATCCTCCTCTGGCACGTCAGCGATTACCTCAGTTTCCTGCGAGAGCCACTTGCGGATATGAAATCCAGCTCTGTCTCCCAGCTCTGTAAGCTGTCTTCTGACTTCTTTTGCTTCCTCGATGGACTCTACAGAACACATGACATCATCCATGTAGCAGCTTTTCTTTACTACTTCACTTGCAAGGGGATATTGTTTCTGATGTGTTTCAGCATGCTTCTGCCATACATATTGTGCGCAAAATGGGCCATAACATCCTCCAAAGATAAGCCTTGAAAACTCGTACACCTGTGGTTCATTGTTCAGTTTGAGGTCTCTCCACAAAAATCTATGTAATGGTCGGTCTTCTGGTAGTAATAGGACCTGAAGGTACATTTGATTAATGTCACCAACTAGAGCAATAAGTTCCTTGCGGAACCTTATCAGTACGTCCAAAATATCAGTTTGCAGCTTTGGCCCCGGAAGCGCTGCTTTATTCAAACTCTTGCCGTTAGACTCTGCTGAAGCATCAAAGACAATCCGAGTCTTTGTTGTTGACTTATCCTGTCGAATAACTGGGAAATGAGGTAATAACCATTCAGTGTCTGGTTTCGGCTCCTCTGGTAATACTTTGCGAATGTACGTTTTCTCTAAGTACTCGTCAATAACTTCCTGGTATGCACATGCGACTTCTGGGTTGGCAACCAACTTCCTTTCTGTTGATTTCAATCGTTGTTCAGCTAACTGTCTATTGTTGGGTAGTTCTGGTCGTTCATCTTTCCATGGTACAGCTACTGCATAATGTCCATTGTTGTAAGTCAATGACCCAGACACTTTCTGCATTGCTGCTGATTCATCTGGACTCATTGCTGGTCCTGATGGTGTGATACCCATTGTATCCAAGTCCCAAAACTGCTTCAATGTCGTGTTCAAATCAGCTGATGTCTCTGTCAGACCATGTATACTATACGTGTTGCACCTCCTTGTATGGTAGTTGAATCGATTATGGTTGTCAGCTAGTCGGCCAACTGCAGTCCATCCAAGAGGACAAAGTCGTGCATAGGGTTCGTGCAGTCCACCAATGATTTCTTGCATTGGGTACATCAAGTTATAATTGTCAGTTCCTAGTAAAATGTCAATTGTTCCTCTGTTTGCTAGTTGTGGGAATGGGACATCCTTTAAATGATCCCATTTCTTTCTCATCTTTAACCAATCAACAGGTTTCATTCCACCACAAATATTTCCAGATGTCTTCGCTTTGATAACTGTGCTAACCCTTCCATCTACACTTTCTAATCCAATACTGAAGGTCATCGAGAGAAATCGTACCTGTTGGTTGTTGGCCACATTGACTTTTATCCATTCTTTCTCACCTTGTATTCCAAATTCGTGTATTATATCCTCATTCACATATGTTGTATCGCTTCCTTCATCAAGGAAACAGTTCACTAACAGTTTCTTGCTACCATTCTTTAAAATGACAGGAATGGTTCGTAATGCTATATCGTCAGGGGTTTCCAACTTGCGTGATGCAGCATGAGTATTTGCATCCCCCTCCGTGGTTCGACTACCTCCAAAGTTGCTTTGACTAGGAGCTTGACCTATTCCGTACAACGCAGGACCAAACGGTGTTAACACTGGGCTACTTATGTTAGGGGTGTATGAGCCACCTTGCGCATATGCTCCATTCCATTGTTGACCTGAAGACTGATACGTTGATGAGTGCAATGGCAGTGAAGAACCTGGTTGTTCCGTTTGTGTTGTATTCTCACTTGGTTTATCTGCATGTAACAGCCTATGATGACTGTCAGTACATCCATTAAGATTGCATACTCTGCTCCTTGGACAATCGCTGCCCAAGTGTCCGTCAGATAAACATCTATAACACATGCCCAGTTTCTTTGCCGTGGTCCATCGTTCTTTAATACTCTTGTCTTTGAAAGTTTCACAATTCCATAATCCATGCGGTCCACCACAACACTTACACCCTTTACGTTTGTCACCACCTTGTTGCCTTTTATCCGAATGAATGGTTCCATATACTCTGCTACTTTGTCTGGGGGGCCTAGAAGGGGTACTTGGAGACTTAAGGCCATGCTTTAACTCTGCAGCTTGCATCTGATACTCAGCCTCTTCTGCAGTCCAGTCTTTTAACGTTATGAGAGATTCAGCTTTACCCTGTTCTTTCAGCCATCGGTAGTACTGGGTGATTAACTTTTCAGGCATTTTCTCGAGGATGATGGTGTATAGGGTTCCCATTTCCAAGTCAGATTTCCGGTTATTCTCTTGCAGCTTAACTACGGCTCTCTCAAGCATGTCCGCGAATTGTTCAAGGGCCTTGGGGTTTTCCTCTTTGA
The DNA here is from genome assembly GCA_029948255.1 of Telmatactis stephensoni. NCBI lineage: Eukaryota > Metazoa > Cnidaria > Anthozoa > Actiniaria > Isophelliidae > Telmatactis > Telmatactis stephensoni. Next base: position 454,279 of record JALIZF010001759.1, on the reverse strand, counting down.
TTGGCTTCATTTTCAAGAGCTCGTCCAAGTGACTTTGTACTTCTCTTCTATTTCCTCCATATTTTCGAACTAATCTTGCTTTTGCCACGTCGTAGGCTGCTTCTGAATATCCAAGCCCTTTGATAGTCTCCAGCGCCTCCCCAGTAAGGCAGGACTCCAGCCGCAACATCTTAAATTGAGCTGTCATCGACGTCTGATCAACACAACTAATGAATGTTGCATGCCAGTGTGGGAACTCACTCTTATTTCCGCTAAAATTGGGAATTTTAATACGTTCCAAATTGCTAATTCCACTGGCTCCTTTCTTTTCGTTGGAAGAAGTATTTTTAGCTGATCCGTTGTTTCCTGGGGTTGTTTTCGTTGCTGTCGACGTCAACGCGAGCCGGGCGATACAGGCTTCTTTTTCGATCCGTTCCATAAGCTCATCCGCTTCTTCTCCCGCTTTGATTTCCATGTCACTTTTCTTGTTTTCTTTATAAACCGATGCAAGTTCGTCTATCAGATCGACGGTGGTGTCTTTTAACTCTTCAAGACGTTCCAGAATACCTTTGATTTCCTCGGTGTCGCCATCTTGTCGGTCCGACACTTTCTCGGCCAAGTTATTCAACAATTTCGTAATAGCGCTTTTCTTCTTTCTTTTTTCTCGCTTGAGCTCCTCCACTTTCGTTTTCCAGTTCTCCTCAGTTGCTTCTTCGGAGTCACTCATTATGACTACCCCAATTTAACAATATATCGATATATATGAACTGATACAAACAAATACACGAGGCGCCGCCAATGGCACGTCCAGGTCGAAGACGAAATGTCAAAATACAATGTCCAAAATGCTAGTAAATAATTCCAGATTACTCCAGTCGATATAATCCACAAATGCACAATTCGGCGATTAAAAACCGTAACTTTCTAAAGAATTGCGATACCAGAAATGTCGATATAAACCAGGATGCAAACACACACAAAGCCGCCACTTGGGCCGTCCAGTTCGATGGCGAAATATCCAGCTACAAAGTCGAATATTCAAATAAATTCTTCCAAGATGATTGTAGTCTAATATTATCCACAAAATTCCACAAATACAATGGAGACAACAACTCCAAATTGATGACGAAATACCAAATGACCACGATGAAGACACAAATGAGTGTTTCCAGATTGACAGATATCGATAGTACACTCCAAAATTATACGGCTCGAGAAAACAAGACCAATTTCTTCTGAAAAATCTCCAATTTCCACACAAATCGACGACTATACTCCGTAACTTTGTAGGGATCCGGCTCGAAGGACCAAAAATAATGTTCGTTAGTAGAAAATATCCCTGTAAAAACTTCGAATAAACAGTCGATTCCAAACTCGATTTATTTTTGACCATGTGCTCGTCTCACGTGACCTATGTTACACAGGTAACCCAAATAGACGTTCAAACACCTTTACCGATCTTACTCGTGACATTGCTTCGGCGTATTTCTATTATCTTAATCAACAAAAAATGGGGGAATGGTTGTGCGATCAATCTCTACCTCCATTTGAAAGAATGTATGAAATTCAGCCTGAAATTACGCCAAAATCATAAAGTCGTATGTAGAAAATCGCTTGCCAGTAGACAATTTCTGGTTGTTGAACAGAATTTAGAAATGACCAGAGCTGAAACAAAGTTGACAAAGAAAGAGGTATTACTATCCTGTTCTTCAAAAAATAAAGGTCTGTTGCTTGTCCTTAGAATGACAGAGAAATTCGTAGTCGGTTGTCAGGAAGAAATTAAAATGTAAAAACCTGTGTAGATGACGACTACCCCGGCTATCGTACATTTGAGCCCGAAAAAGTAAAGTATGGGTGTCATTTTGTGTTTTAACGTCATCATTAATCAGAAATGAAAGGTACATTGTCGTATATAAGTTGAAAGTAGATGGCGTAGTCCAATTAGAAGTCATTGCAAAATTGTTTTTTTTACTCCGTCAAACTGCATAGATTTTTATCAGAAAATAAAAATAATTGTCAGGAATAGGCATCGTGTGCCTTTGTTTCTTTCTTCTTCTTTTTACTAAGAAAACATAAAAAATTACAAATAAGCAAAAGTGACTGCATTCTATAAGTTACAAAGAAACAACAATCGACGAACATTGTTTTCATTAAGTATGATTTTCGGGTGAAAGACATCCCCGTTAGCTATACATGTGCTGCTTGTTTGTAATAGTTTATCAATGGTTGGTCGCCCGCATACTCTTTTATAAAACGTTCATAATCTTGGCAATACAATTTTAAGCTACGAATCAGATCGTTTTCCAAAACAGTCAAGTCTTTTGTAACTCTTGCGTTCCACAGAAGCTTACACCATTTATGATAATCTTCCCCTTCGCGGTAGTTTGAAAATGGTTCGTTTTCGTTGAACCAAAGTAAAGGAACTTGAAAAGGAAAACCATAAGCTTCCATGATGTAAGTATAAAGTAAACGAATTGTTCTTCCGTTTGCATCAAAAAAGGGATGTACGTTCAAAAATGTGTACACCAACCAGGCCAATAATCTTATCAATTCTTCCAGGGATTTTACATCATCTTTCACTCTGTGTTGGTTTATGGTAGACCATTTTGAATTGTATTCGTCAATCAGTGCTTGCATTTCACGTTCTATGTGGTAGTGACTGGAATAATAGTGAATACTTCCTTCAAATTCCACAATTCTGTCTTGAACGCTATACTTTCCTGCTGTGTGGATATCTTTGTGATATTTCATCAATATCTTATGAACCTCACATATGAGATTGTTTTCTAATAATCCACCATCGAGATCACCGCTTAGTTTGTGTAAGTGCTGATAGGCTTCAATAAAACTCCGAGTGTTTCTGAACTCCAAGCTTCCATCATCTACAGCCTTGTTCTGGATTATTTTTCCAACCATGTACTTATCTGTCACCCCTAAATTTTCATGCTTCAAAGAACGATACACATACGTTTCCAATAATTTCTCTTGCACACAGCTGTTGTGTTTCAATGTCGCTGACGAGTTCCGTTTTAAAAAATCGTCTATCCATTCCAGTGATCCACTTTTGGAATTCCGTTTTGTTAACATTCGCAGTGCAGTAGTTAGAATGATCTTAGGCACTCTCTACTCTGATAGCTAGCAGGATCTGAACTTGGTCTCTCCTATAGATACAGCTTGCACTATTCGCTCAAGTTACGCGAGCAAAACGGTTTTTTAAAACCATGCTTAGCTTCAAAGCTACAACACAAAGTTAAGCGTTGACGTTTTGCTAGATTGGAATTACAGGGATGAACGGCTTTGAGTAGGAATGGTGCTTTTTTGTTTGTCTGTTTAGTTAATGAAGAACGAAAAATTCTAGGTAATGCATATGTCAGATTCGGAACATTTTTCTTGTAAAGTTTTGCTTATAAAGTTGTATAAACGTATGATTTGTAGTATCCGCCGTCGCTTGTATAAAAAATGTGTACATCCTAGTACATATAAGAGCAGTTTCTATGTAAGTGTGAAACTTAGCGCACTGTCCTATAACTGTCAGTATCGAGATATGTGTAAAACTAATGGCAATTTCTGTCGTACCCATGTCGCGTGCTTGCTGTCTTCACGTACCCAATCATGCGTAAAAGGTCTCTTTGACAAAAACGGTAAGATTTTTTTTTCTGAACTGCATGCAGACTATTTGTTTTTCATAGATCAATATTTTTTTTTCTCGCGAGTTCATGTGTATTTTTGAACAGGATATAAAAACCAAGCGATGATACAACACATACAAAATACTTCATTTACTGTGAAAAATACATACACCTGACTATTATATGATTACATGATAAAAAGCTAATTTAGTTTGCTGATTAAGAGAGCTTCTAAACTCTTAAAAGTATCCTGTCTAGCGTCCTTACAATTGCTGGTATCTTAAAGGTTCAAGACTATGCATTCAATCATCACAGCATGAAAAGCTGTATTTACGTGTCCGTAAAGAATCCACAAAGGTTCCGTAAAGAAATAGTTTACGCCTCTTTACGGCATTATTTACAAGTGCGTAGAGATTGTATTTACGGTACTATCACGGTGATTGTAAAGGTGCCGGTACAGACATAATTTACCGGTATATTTACGGAGCTCAAAAGATCCGTAAATCTCACCTTAACGCATATAATCGTCATTGTAAAGATGCGCAAAAGCAATCTTTACTGGTATATTCGTGATGGAAAAGATGTGCAAAACCAGTATTTACGGGTATATTCGTGATGGAAAAGATGCGCAAAACCAGTATTTACGGGTATATTCGTGATGGAAAAGATGCGCAAAATCACTATTTATGCGTACAGTAGTCATCGTAAAGATACGAAAACCGACTTTCACGCGTACATTTTTAATCGTAAAACTCCCCAAAGCTACATTTACGCGCACTTTTAGTTAAACTATGGAGAACAAAGAACTTTGCTACTATTTGCTAGGTTGTTTCATGGTTTTAGTGTTAGCGCTCTAAAGCAAATGTAATGATCTCCAAATCCTACATTTTGAGAAGCTTGTTCATATCATAGATATAAAATGATTTAAAGAGTAAATATATTTTATTCAAAAAACAGTAACCTTCTTAGTGAAATTACATTTCAAAATCTCTAAATATATTTAAAATATTTGAATATCAAAATATACATAAAATACTCTGTTTCAACGTATCCAATACAGCATGATCTAGTCTTATCAGTCCATTATACTAGAATTAAGGTATCGTAGCGCAACATTAGGTCATTTACTTGCTTGTAAACTGGAGACGGAAGCAGTAAGCTTCGCAGACGGTCAAAGACCTTCGAATGGTCTTTAGCATCCTAGGAACAATCACATAAGAAACTTTTAATTATATCCACTTCTTTTGATGCTAATTCACCACGAAGATAAACGCGCTCTCGACTCATATGAATCAACTGCTCATTTCGATCTCGCGCGAGTCAAATCTTCCATAGAAACGGACTGACAACGCGTCATAACACTATAGCTTACTTTTAAAATATAAATTTCAACAAATGCTACTTACCAAAAAGTTATTTTAGCTTTAGAACGATTGGAGATCGGTTAAATGTATGGCGCCAAGCATCAGAACATAAGCTTAAATCCCAGTCACAATGTTAGCTTTTAAGCTGTTCTATCAGTTTCTTCTCGGCCAATATTTTTAAGTAAAAGTTTTTCTTTGTATCTTTCATTGAATCGAGCAACAAGCTGAAGATCTTTGAGGCAATAGAGGGCATATTTATCGAGACAAACTTCATAGAATTCACGCGTGTTCAACAACCATAACGAACATCAACGAATTTGTAATTGAGCGGCAAGAGTTCAAATATCAAATGGCGCGTCATGATTGGTCAGCTTTGGTAAATACTTCCGGTGATCGTGTTATAATTAATTAAAATTGATTCGTTCCAGATTTGTTATTGAGTTCTTGAAGTAATAATCGACATAATCATCTGTAAAATTTAGCGGACCTAAAGGCAGCTTTGATATTTAAAATCTAATGTAATGCTTTTTCACCCACAGAAGACTATAACAGTCGATCCTAACAAAGTTAATAGAGTGGGTCCTAACAAGTAGAATCGTAAACAATATTAGCAATCCTTTAGCAAAAGCATAAAGCCCAGAATAAACGTATCTGTTAAAAATACGTGTTGATCGTGACGATTTCCTGACTACTGTAACAATCATAGTCGAAGAAAACGTATTCCTGACCAGTTTTTGAGTAGACTGTACTCAATATATTGAGTAAAAGCTGACTTATTTTACGCAAAGAAAAAAATTGGGTAGATACAAGAGACCATAATACTAAGAGAGCGAAGCTCAGTCTTGATGTCTGTGCCATGTTCGTGGCGGCTAAGGCTATTTTTAGTAACTTCGCCATCGCGCGCGCAAGTCCCTCCACCAATAGAATTTGATTTTTGACGTGCGTGCGGACGGAACCGTTTGAATTCTATTGTCTAAGAGCCTTGCGCGCGCGATGGCGAAGTTACTAAAAATAGCCTTAGCCGCCACGAACATGGCACAGACATCAATACTGAGCTTCGCTCTCTTAGTATTATGGTCTCTTGGTAGATAGTAAGTTTTTACTCAATCAGTATTGGGTGATAGCCGACTTTTACTCAAAGAAAGAATTAAACTAACCCATTCTAAAAATAAAATTTTTGCAGTGTACATACCAAGATTTTTACATAGTTTTGCTTTTCTTTACATGTCTTTACGGTCTTCTCGAACCTTTACGGCAAACTTTACGACGGAGTATTTACGGATCTTCATGACTTGTTTAAGGCAACTTTACAATACCTATATTTTTACGTGCCTTTACGTTTCTTTACGTGTTTTTACGGTCTTTTCGCACCTTTACGGTGAGCTTTACGGCGGAATATTTACGGATCTTTATGACCTGTTTAAGGCAACTTTATAACAACAATATTTTTACGTTCCCTTACTGTATCTTTACATTTCTTTACGATCTTTTCGCACCTTTACGCTCCTCCGTAAATATAACGGTAAATATCCATCAATCTTTACGCACCTTTAGGACTTATGTAAAGAAGTGTAAATACAGCATTTCATGCTGTGCATACTTTAAGAGTTTCTGTGAGCTTTAAAAATACAAATACCGATTAAAACATGTATATTGCGGTAAAAAGTATGATTACATGTCGTGAAGCAAGTTCAGTTTGTTGATCAAGAGAGCTTCCAGATTTTCTCTTTTTCTCGAAACTATTTCTTGTCTACTGTCTTTGCAGTCGTATCTCAAAAGTTCAAGACCATTCAAACATGGTTCTAGAGTTTCTGTCAGCTTTGAAAATACACTCATAACAGTGTCCTCGTTGGTCTTTTCCAACGCTAGTGTCAGGTAGCGATACACTCTTATGTTGTTGTCCAACATGAAGCAGTCATGCTCTCTTTGAGATGGGCGATCATTCTGACATCCCTCGCAGTTTTCGTCTACCAAATCCATGATAATATTGATGACGACGTGGGCATAGGCTTGGATCAGTAAGTTCTCAATTTCGTCTCGCCGAAATTCCAGGCTGGATTTGAGGAATACGTTCATCAAATGTAGGTAGAGATGGTGGATATTCGTATTCACACAACCATTTATCCAATTTTTGTTGCTGAACGTAAGAGGCATACGCTGAAGCAATGTCCTCTGTTAGATCAGTAAATGTTTCACCAGTTTCGAGAACTTCATATTGCCACAAAGGTGCGGCTTCAGCCGCTGGTTTTCGTATAATGGTTAGGCGATCCATGTTCCTTTTTTATCCTTACGGTAGTCCTGAATTGTTCAAATCTAGAGGCACTGTGAGTCAATTGAACAATATTTCACGTTTTTTATACAATCACTCGATCAAAAGCAATGGTACCAAGTGATGTCATAATAATGCGTGGGATGGGCTATAGGGGGCGTAGCTCCCATTATAAACATTGAAAGGGCTTCACTTCTTTCACATTTGATCTCAACCAACTTAATACCTGCATTGATATGGCCGAGTCGAAAACCACCCTTATTGCTGTTGAGGAACAGGAAGACAAAATCCTCCAGTGAAAGACAAGTACAGGATTTGAAAACACTGTTTCGTCTACTCTTTTATTACATTCACTTGTACCAAGCAAAAGAATTCAAAGCCAACGAAATGGTCAAAAAAGGATACGGACCTAAAAATTTCATCTTTGCAACAATTGAAGTCAACAAATCGTTTTGGGAAGAATGGGGAGATGTCGCAAGCGAAACCCTTAAAGTTGAGTTTCCCGCTTATAATCTGTTCACTCTTATACCACATGTACTTATCGACGAATTTAATCTGAAGCCTACTGATCCTGCCTTCCAAGACATCCAAGTCATCATGGCAGAGTACATAACCCAACTGTATAGTACTCAACCGGTTAGCGTGCTCATGAATGAACTGATGACAGAAGTAAAGCAACCACAACCATTCTTAGCCCATGATAACAGACTTTATTTGAAAAACATAGCCCGGTATTTATGCCAATCTCAGTTTTATGCACACGAACACGAACGTTGGCCTCTTTCTGCAATAAATGACTGGAGCCAAGGGCTAGAAAAGGCCAAGAAGAAGTGTTGTTTTATTCCAGACATTGATAATGGAATAACAGTTCGTTACACTGATATCTGCCCACGCACTGTTTTTACATATTTGGTCGAGGAAACAGACGAATTGTTTACTAGTGCTGTAGATGATGCTCGTAAGGCAATGCTCTTGCACAAACGACTAGTGGCAGAAACACACCGAAACCGTATTCTTTGGCTGAAAAAGAACATTTATTTGTGCAATGCTAAAGTTTTGTAAATCTACATCTTTTGTATTCATGTGCAAACCATTTATTCTGTCTGTTCAACCAACTGTAAACTATGTACTCACTTATTCAAAATATAACAGTTGTACAACTCATGCTAATTTGTCTTTGAATTGTTAGAAAGGTTGTGTACGTCTTTTGTGTTCTTGCGCAAACGTTTGCGTTCCATGTCAACTAAGTTAACTATACACTGCGTTCCGTACTTAATTAAAATCGCACTCAGCTTACAGAATAGTTTTGTTAAAGTAGTGCTTTTTTACTGGGTCTTCACCCGATAGATTTTTTTTCACGCGCCCTCGATTTCCAGGCCCAAACGTTTTTTGAAACCCAGCTCAAAATCTTTTTGTTTCCCTGACAAACTTGGCAGTGATCTAGGAACCGTTTTTACGTTTAGTCGAGAAAGTAGGAGAATTCAGTGTTTACTAGTCCTGTAGATAATGCTCGTAAGGCAATTCTCTGGCACCAACGAGTTGTAAAAACTAAACCAAAACCGTATTCTTTGTGTTCTTTGTCAGTCTAGGAACATGCATTTGTGCAATACAAAAGTTTTATAAATCAACATCTTGTGTGTTCTACACATGGTTTTTTGTACTGCCTGTCAAGCCAAAGTAAACTACGCGTTCACTTCATGCCAATTTGTGTTCGAGTTATTCTATTAAAATCATAACCGTACTTGTCGTAAATCTAGGAATTCGGGATTTTTGGCTGAGTTCTAACCTGAGAGGTTTTGCCTTTTCCCGCCCGCTCTCTACATGCATTGTAGTTCGATTCTTCTAAGTTACTCCATTTGAAAGTCTTAGATTGCTAAGTCGAAAGTGCCTCGCGAAAATAAACTTTGCTTGCAGTAAACTAGGATGTTTTTCTACTAATGTTTTTCTGTTTTTTCATATTTAGTCGGGGAAACAGGAGATCTAGAATTGTTTTACTTAGTCCTGCTAGTAAGGCAATGCTCTTGCACCAACGAGTTGTAGAAACCAAATCGAAACTGTGGTCACATTAAAATTCATTTTGTACAATAAAATATTTTTGTAAATCTACATCTTTTGTGTTCTCGTCCAAAGTTTTTGTTCTGTGTGTCCAGCCAACTGTAAAATGTTTATTCAGTCAAAATCAAAAGTTGTACATGCTAGTTTGCCTTTGAGTTATTCTATTAAAATTGTTAGATCGCTTAGTCCTTGAGTCCCAAAAAACTTTTTTCGCGAACATCCCAGGCAGCTTTTTGTTGCCTATAACTTGCAGTAAACTAGGGAATTTTTTCAAGGTTTCAATTCAGTAGGTTTTCGTTTTTCCCGAGCCCTCGATTCTCGGGTCCAAAACGTTTTCCAACTCAGGATCTTTGCCAGCTAACTTGCAGTAAACTAGGAATTAGGTTTTTGTGTCAATCCCACAGGGTTTAGTTTTTCCCTCGCCCTCGATTCCTACTGAATCCTAAAGTTTTGCTTTCTAAATCTCCTAAGTCCTAAAGTTTTGTTTTTGAAACGGCAACTCAGGATTTCTTTTACCCTCTTACTTGTGGTAAACTAGGAATTAGGGTTTTTTCCCGGGTCTCCCTCCACTAGGTTTTCGTTTTCCCAGCGCTTTTCAATTCCTGAGCCCACAAAATTAATTTATACAGTTTTGGCTCGTTTCCCACCACCCCTGCCGCTGACCGGTTGGATCGCGGGCTCAGGAAAATGACAGTAAACCTGCACGTATAGTAGTGCTGTGTACACGCTGTGACACATCTAGTCCCATCTGCTCTAGTTTTTCAGTGTACAACTTAGAAAGTTCAGAAAGTTTAAAAACAAGAGCATCACTCGAGTCACTTTGACTTTCCTCCATGAATGCAATCAATTCAGCCAATGCAATACCATGGCATAGAGAATTACTCAGTTCCTCTGATTCAGTATCTTGAGCTTTGGCATTAGAGGCCTTCTTATACAGTTTGGCTAAACATGCTGTATGATACCTAGCTTCAATAGCAACCATATCACCGGCACTGAGCTTTGCTAACAATGAACTGTCATTGAGAATTTTAGCGCTCTCTCGTACATTTTTGTCGATATTAAATGTTGAGGCATTGTGAAGGTCGCCTGTGGTTCCGTCACAAAACAAGCAGCCTGTTGTAGTGTTTGAACTTAAACAACGTCTTTTTATTTTGTTTTCTCTTTTGTTGCTACCATCTCCCTGATCTTCTTTTCGTTTTTTAACTCGGTCTAATTTCAAGTTACTGAATTGATCTCTACAAGATTTGTGCCATTTTGCATTATTTTTTATGAAAAGTTTTGCTAGATCTTCACTCTTGCTTAAATTTGTAACGAGATCGATATGCATTGGCATGCAACCCAGTTCATTGAATTGTTCAATGTTAGAGCACAGATTTAAATACCAAGTTTCAGCTTCATCTCCGTGAGCATCGAAAGTGCAGCGAAGTTTCTCTGGAGTACCTTTTTGGCACAGTACACAGTTCTTCCAATCTACATAAGCTACATAAGTTGCCTCGGAATCTTCAGCCATTGCTAAACCAAAACAAATGATCATAATAAATTAAGGCAAGAAAAATCTATATCAGTGATGTGTACTGTACTCTAGAGGGCTAAAATACAAAATATAGTTACATTTTAAAACTGAATTTGCCATGAAGTGGAGATTTAGTTTAAGTTACTCTCTACAATCTCTGTAAGTTATCAAACAAATCGAATATATTTTGCTAAATTATTTCTAAAAAGTATAAATTATTCTCGCATTTAGAACAACATGCATATCAAGTACATTAAGCTCTTACCTTACCTAAGTGATACCTTACCTAAGTGATACCTTACCTAAGTGATACCTTTGGCAAAATTGGAAGTTTGAAATACCTATCATCCGCCATTTTGATTATCCTTAGTAGCCAGGCTTTTGTTCTCCAGGCCATCTGCTCGTGTTTGACATAAACAGGGTTCCCGAAAAAAGTCAGTTATGGGTACTCCAAAACCGAGAAAAATTACTAAAGATATTTCTTTGTTAAATAAATCACAACTAAAAACTTTATTATATAATTGATACTAAAAGGTCATAATTTAATAAAGGTTTTAATCATGACACTCTAAGAAGTATACAGCTAAATGCCATGTCCACTCTTGTCACCAGCTTAATGCCTAAAATGAACCATTCTGGAATATATAATAAGCTTTAGATTGTCTTTAGAATTCTTTGCGCAAAATTCTGTAAATCAAAGTAAAACAGCACGATTTTGGCAGAGTTCATATTTTTTTTACAGAGAAAGCTACCCACCCCTCTCCCAAGGAGGGTCAAACTGTGACCCCCCCTGATCGATTTTCGGGTGGGCCAGGTCTTCAAAATGATTAGCTCAGTGAGTACTATATCTGTGCCAAGTTTGGCACCTTTAACTCAAAGTGCACAATTGTTTTAATTTTTTACAAAGAAAACTAACCACTCCCCCCCCCCAAGGGTAAAAAAGTGACCCCCTGGTCTATTTTCGGGTGGGCTCGGTCTTCAAAATGATTAGCTTATTGAGTACTATATCTGTGCTAAGTTTGGCACCTTTAACTCAAAGTGCACAATTGTTTTATTTTTTTACATAGAAAACTACCCACCCCTCCCCCCAAGGGTAAAAAAGTGACCCCCCTGATCGATTTTCGGGTGGGCCCGGTCTTCAAAATGATTAGCTCAGTGAGTATTGTAACTGTGCCAAGTTTGGTGCTTTTAACCAAAAGTGCATAGTCATCCCACCATATTGCCCCACTACTATAAATCAAGAGGAAAATGAATTTTAAGATGAATTCAGTACGAATTCTATTTTAATATCGATGCATCTTCCTTCCTTCAAACTAAGAAGAGAAACTTAGAGCACTGTATCATATTATCGGAGGGAAGTAAAGCTAGTTTGACAGACCAGAAGTTTACAGGAAAGTGAGTGAGTGACATATTTTGCATAATCATGAATTAATGAATTTATCTACTTGATAAATAAACAGAAGCATGGATGAATATAAATGAATTAATGAATGAGGAGAGGAAGAGAGCAAAGAAGGAATAAAATATATAATCGTCAATGTTGAGGATTTGTGATAAATGATCATTTATTGCTAAATTATATTTCTTATTATTTATTGTAACTAAACGTCAAGTGTAACTGATGATACTATAATCAAAACTGGAACTATGTATAGATATGTTTATATTAGTTTAGTTTTTTTTCTTTTTTTAACATATTAAAATATGTTTTTTACTTTTTGTGATTTTGTTGACTCCGCGTTTTGGTATTTAGAGGTATTTTCCGTTCCACCTTTTAGGATTTAGAGGTGTTATCCACCATTACTTCATTCCGTGATATAGGGTCTCCCAACTAAAGTTTGTTGGCAAAATTAAGTTTAAAAATAGTTCTCAATGATTTTAACAAGCACAATTATTAGAAAAATAGGCAAGAATTCTTTTTAGGAAAAACAGTGAGTGCACGCTAATTTTTGTCAACAAAATTTGAATAGAGCTTGCAAAGTCATGTCATTTTCAAGATGGTGGCGCTTCTGGAAGGTATTTTTTGTCCTTTTTAGCAACTTCATGGGCACAAAACAAAATAATTTTGCACGGGATCGTATAATTTTTACGTTGCTTAATTGAAAACACATGTAAAAATCTACTCCCCCTAAAAATCGGTCATAAATAGTTCGAACACCCACGCTCGCCCTAAACAATGTTGGTTACCTTCTGGAAGTCCAGCGCCACAGCAAACCAGCCAACATTGGATAGGGGGAAAGGGGGTCATTACACAGGGAAGTGTTCGAAACCATTTGTCCCCCGCTGTATGTCATATCAAATTTTGAAAAAAATATTCATTGTTCTAGCCTATGAAAAAAGGTAGTTTTACAGGGAAATTTGTTCCAACCTACGATGATTTTTGTTGAGACCTGACGAGTAAAATATGTAAAAGGAAGGTATTTTTTTGCTGTCGCATCAAAATTATCCATACAATTATGAAGAATACGACATAATCTAATATTTGTGCAATATTGAAGTAGTATTTCACTTCCGGTTGAGCGATTTTTGCCTCAAAAATTTGGAGACAGGCATTCATTCAACACCTCTTAGAGCATGTCTACTGTTAAAACTTCATAAGACTAAAGCTTGCATCATTTTAAGTGAAGTATATATCTTTTATGCTATATGTTGTAAAAAGCCATACACGGACATTGCGTTGGTCACGCTCGGTTTGGAGAGAACGAAGGCAGCAGAAAACAAAGTAGACTTGAGTTATGGCAAACTTTGGCCACGGCCACGTGAGTGGCCATTTAATTACAAACCTAAATTGTACAATTTATTTGACACAAACTTATAATGAGGATGACTTAATCCTATAAAAGACTTCGTTCTCAGCAAAGGTGAGGGTGAAAACTGCCAAAGCCCGAGCAAAGAGGGATGAGCTGGGCCCCGCTACCCGAGACCAACGAAATCTCCAAGGAAGGTAACTTCAACAGGAACTAGGCAAAAAAAAAATGTGTGCAACAGCACTAAAAAACATAGTCCATACATTATACAGATACTATTAAGTACTACTTCACATGACTACAGGTCTAATACAATGAAATTGACCCCTGCTCAAACTCACTGCATTCTTCACTACACCTAAATGAACGTTTAAGAGATACCTAACGTGTCAATAGGACTATAAAAACGAGAATGGCCCCTGCTCATTCTCGTTCAATGTTGACAAACTAACAAAAAAGTCGGTCTGGCGAGTGACCACGTAATTACAGGAAAGGTGTACGTATGTACTTAATGAAAGCATTAGATTTCCATTGCCCTAGGTGCCTTATTTGGGCATTGCTGAAACCCTGAGCAGCTGCCCAAGAGGCAGCACCTATATGAAAGCTGTGGGTTTTGTAATGATTTGTGTCAAGACCGCAAAAAAATAGGGCATGGTTTAGAGCCTCAAGAAATTATCTTTGCACCGGAGAATAGACCCTTATCACGTTAGTGTGACATTTTAAGATCTTTGATATATGGATAAAAGGACTATCAGATTCACTATTCACTATCAGATTTATCATATCGATATTAGTAAAACTGCAGAGTTTCGTAAAGATTGCTCTTAAACTGACGAAGTAATGAATTTTTGAAGCTAAGAAATGTATGTGTTTAGCATGATAACGAGGCTGGTTGTGCATGTATGCACGTTCACCATACATTTCTTTGTAAAAATACTAACTTTTGAAAATTCATATCTTCGTCAGTTTAAGAGCAATCGATGTGACAAATCTGATCGTGAATTCCTTTTCCGATAAATCAAATAATTTCTATGTCATGCTTGCGTGACATGGGTCTATTGTCTGGCCAGCAAAATAAGGGACCATCAGCTAGGTTCCTAACTTTAAGGTATTCAGTGATAATGGTAACTGGACAAACCGGTTGAGATGAGTAAAGTAAAATATCGACAGGTTGGGCTGGACTACTATGCTTAAAGTAATGCATGACAAGTTTAATGGTGCAAGTTTCACCACGTGATGATTTCTAAAAGGACATTTGTTTCAGCTGAATCACGTTGACTGGGAATGACTGCTACGTATCGTGATTTCACCAACCCTTAGGGCCGCAAAAATGGCCATAGCACACATTGATTAACTTCCTATGATAGCCACCTGACACCGTGTGTGAAAAGGCATCCATGATCCGTTCTACTAAGGGTAACGTGATAGGGAGCCGAGGGTCCGCAAAGGACGGCATTTGCTTAGAATAGCCCTTTAAAGCAAGTTTTACCGTAGTACACTGGGTAGGGTCAGGGAGAGAACGTAGCTGATGGCCGATATGTAGGTGTACACTGTGGATGACGAATATCCAGACTTGCTAAGAAGGCTATAAATAAAGATAGCGCTTCAGTGCAAACTGGGAGAGAAACATTAGGACTATGAAAATGCACTGTAAAAATTTTTCTAAAAATGACCCAAGGCCTCCTATATGAATACAATGATGTGGTACTTATCGAACCTTGCAACAAAGAGCTCAGCATTTCCCCCAGTTCTCTGGTAAGAGGTGTGGTGGAATTGCCGTTCGAATCTCGTCTACATTGGAGGCCAATGTTTTGAACTTCTCCACCTGCAAATGAGACAGGTTGTCAGGCTAGTACATTTTTCTTACCTTTAATATGTGAAGCCTTAAACAAGATATTGTGCCAAAGGCATGTCAAGACCAGCTGACAGAGGAGTTGAAGTAACCCCTCGTCTTTTGAGGTTTACTTATTAATCACATGTACCATTAGTCTATGAGCCAGGGCAGCAAAATTTGCCTTTTGGTACCACTCGGGGGAACAAAGGCTCATGCACACCAAAATGTAGCTTTATATCCCTAGTTTACATTTTTGGGTGATAGCAATGTATCAGGTACAGCTATATGGTGTACGAAGCATTTCCCTTGCCCCCCTCCCCTAAGCTTAATTTTGGATTCAAGAACATCCCACTATTCAATTTATCATCGAGTTGAGACATGTCATTGATAATTGTCAGAAACCTCTGGTTTGAACAACTTGCATAATTCTACAATACTAAAACAAATGTTAATTGACTTATCTGTGATCTGTATTTAGTCACGTGACTGATAACTGCATCAACGTTCAAGAAGTCAAATCTTAGTGTTGCTTTCATTGTTAACGATAACTTTATCTGCAGTAAAACGTTTCTTCTAAATCAAAATACTGCTGCTGTCATCTCAAATGACTTGCTTTACGAAAGGTATTAACAAAATGGTCATACATATTTATTTGACTTTTCTGCTAGTTTCCAGTCTCTCTCTTGCAAACTGTGTGACAGAAAGACTAAACCAACATATGTACAAGTGACTTAAAATGACATTCTTTCTTTCGTTTTTCTCTTTTTCGTTCTGAGCTTTTTGATTTCGTTCTCTTCTCCCGTCTATTAACATAACTTTGAAAACAAACATTTGTATCTAATCTTCATCATCAGTATCATCTGAGTCGTCTGTGTCATCATCTGAATTATAAAGATCAATTTCTTCATCGCCTTCAACTTGGTTTTGGCATTCTTTCAGAGTGCAAATGTCTGTACATTTCAGACCCATTAGCCAAGCAAAGACAACTGGGAAGCTTGCAGGACCTTTTGCAACGACACGCAAGAGCTCTAGGACTGCATCAGGAGCAGGTTTTTCCATCCATCCAGTCAAATTGAAGTTCTTCTCGCTCTTCCACTTGCTGCAGTTTCCATCCCATTCCAGCAGGACTTGGAATTGTAGGATGCTGTTGAAGACATCGTTTCCAGATACCCGCTTGATAGTTAGCACGTAAGGTGTGTTTCTGAAGGGAATCTTTACACGGTGGTAGTTGAAAGGATTCCATCTCACCCATTCTTCGAACAGAAGAGATTGTATCGGGCAGCATTTACTTCAGTAGCTCGAGATGAATAGAGATTGCAGGTGAATTTCTCTATGCGGGTGAAGAGGTCAGGTGGAAGTTCCCATTCTTCACCCAATATAGAGAAAGTTTCTTTGACTTCTGCATCATCCTTAAGTAGCTTTAGGGCTTTTGCTTTTCCCTTGCCTGCAAATGCACTTACGCTATCACAGCCTGTAAAAGCATGCACAACCAATTAGACCTCTACATGTGTCTTCACCAAGCACGGTTGTGATTTTCTTTATGTCATATCAGCTTGGTGCTGGTACTGGAGCCACACTTCTGCAAGATGGTTGTGGTCCATGGTTCTACAGAATGAAAGCAGCAAAAACAAAAACATCTGTGTCTTCTGTGACGACAATGACAGCTTGATAACCCTCTTGCGCAGCGTGTGAAGCATGAAGTAAAAGCCAGCGTGTCAGCTTCTTCTTGTGAGCTTGCCAGCTCTGGCACCTCTTCGACACTTTCTCCTGTGATCTTCCAGCATTTTTCTTCGCTTGTGATGAAAAGAACCTTCTTTGGCGTTGCAGAATTTCCTTGTATTTCTCTTTCTTGAACTCATTTGCAAGAAATCGAATCAAGCTGGTCTTATTCTTCATTGACTGAGAAACCTTCTCCACTGTCGGATTATCTGTGTTGCAGTGATGTTTGCTAATTGCACCCTTGAACCTCCCCTCTGATACATCTCTCGACATTCTTGATGGATATTTCTCTATACGTATCAAAGACAATGTCAATCCTAGTACTTTGCGGGCCACCTTCATTCAATGCCATAGTAAAAAAGATGCTTGCAAACACTTCCAAAGGTGGTTTGACTATTTGCAACATTTATCTTCTGTACGAGGCCCATGGCATCTATTATAGTTGCTGCATTCTCTGGAACTCTTTGCACTAGGTGTTCATTCTTCTGTAGCTGTGCTGCTAAGCTGCCTTGTTGGTCTTCCTTGGTAGGCCTTCTGGCGTTGCTAGAGCCCAGGGCAAAGGACCGAGACTATGACTTAGTAAATCTCTAACATCAATCTTCCGACTTTGTCCTATGATGATCATCCTGGTGAAGAGAGTCTGTCTGCTTTAAGTATGACTGCTCGTCCAGTGGTCTTGATTTTCTTTTGCTTGGTGAGAGACGAAAACGTTTTCAATTTCTTCAGTTTTAAGGGATCATGGAACTTGACTTTTGGTGGAGTGCTTTCGAGTCGTTCTTTCTTGAATTTCTGGTATTCCTCTTCACCAATCGACTGAGCTTGTAGCAAGTCCCGTCTAATATCATCGGAGCTTCCTTGGCTGTTGAAATGCTGACAACGTTTTGATTCTCTGCAAATGGATTATTCCAGCTATCTATTAGATTCTGCACTGCTGATACTGCTCTCTCGTCCTTTGGCGATCCTTGGTGCTTGCAACTCCCCATGATGGAACGTTGTTTGGCTTAAGTCAACCATAGATTTGAGCTGATTCAAAATGAACACCGATACTCAGCGGTCATGTAGAATCGGTTGACGGCTCCTGTCTTTAAGCTAAACTTGGTAACTCCACCAGCTGTTTTTTGTGTCTTTATTGATCGTCACCTCGGTTGTCTGGTCAACAGGGAGACGGCCAAAAGTACTTCCTTCAGACAGCTGAACAGAGAAGTGCCCTTCCATCAGTCCATGATGAAACATCAGGGTGGTCGGTCTGCAGATTTATCATCTCCGCCAAGTACACAGGTAGGTATTCTGGCGTAGTTGAACTTTATCATAAGCGAAACACCAAGGTATCATCGCTCGGATGGCATGAAGGTGTAACAGCCAGTTTCCTTCTCTGGAAGCTCTAATCAGTGCCAGTAGGATGTTGTTGACAATATCAATGTAAGACATCCAGAACTTGGACTGTTCACCATTACTACTCCGGAGATGGTCTAAGAAACGCATCCCACAATCGATGCACTTCTCCAAAACCAGTGCTTTGTAGAATTGCATCGTGTGATCGTTGAGTGATATCATTTGCAACTTCTGCCACTTGTTCTTCTAAAGCACGAACTGCAGGTAAACTTGTCTGGGTGTACCTCATTTACCCATAGGGCAAACTGTTTCCAAGCTAACCTCATCAAAGCTTCAAAAATGCACTTGTGTACTCTTACGCCTCGGTTATACATCTTCCCAGTAAGAACATTTTGAATGGATCCCTCGGCAATCACTCCTGCACTCAATGCACAAGTCCTTCAGGTCCCGGCAACTTCAAACCGTTTTCCAATAATGGACATCAAATTGCAAATTGTGTGGGAATGTTCCCAAGTCCTAAGGATTATGAAGCTGTAGTGTTTGGATGCTGCCATTTGATTTCTGCGGCTTTGGCATACAATGCTTGATCCATGACAACAACTACTTCTTTCAGATTCAGAACTTTTCTAATTTCATCTGACTTGCAAAGAATTTCATTGACGGTTTTCATCTCAGTAGCAGGGGCATTTATAGTTGGAAGGTATCTAACTATGTTCTTTCGTTATCTCCTCATCATCACGGTGCTTGAATGTTGAAACCAGTCCACCCGGTATCCTCTGGTTGACACAGTCGGTATTTCGTGAAAGCAGCCAAAGAAAGTTCTTCTTGAGTGCAAGTTTACTTTGGTGTTTCTCGCTCCAGTTGCCGCTACCAGTCGTAAGTGATTGTGGTCCCACTCTTTCCACCGGATATGTAAGGGTTGATAGGCTGAAGTTCCTGTGTGATTGTTCTCTGTTTTTGCTTCTCAATAACTGGTGCTGCTGCAGTAGGGAAAGGTGTGGACCATACACTTGAGGCTGGACTATGATACCGTTTACACGATGAGTCGTTCCTTCCCCTGTAAGCGTCTCCTCTAAAACGGTCAATATTATCCCATGCTAAGTTCGTAAAAAAGGTTGGCTTGAATAGCTTTGGGAATAATTGGGCTTTGGTTTAGATTACAAGCAATTTTCTCTATACAAAGTGCTGTGTCGTTTTTCTTCAAGCTGGTGGTATGATATACCATGTCCAAAACCTGTTCAGTATTTGCAAAAGCTCAACATTGCCTGTCAGGGTCCTTCACACCATATGATAAAAGAACTTGCTTTGGGGGCTTTGTTTTACCACATGTTACAGCATAGACGATGTCTTGACTAAAAGAGCGGACAAGATTCACGATTCGTTTGTGACGGTTTACTGACATCAGCTGCAAGCACACTCATCAACAAACGTTTCAGACTCTCTGGGAACTGGAAATGACCGGATATCTACGTCAGATGGATGTATTGGCCATGGCGACTTCCATTTCATGTCCAAGATGGATTTGCGGATGTAAGTAGAACTCTGGTCGATTATCTTATCAATATCGCCTCGAATGATGTTTCAGAATGTCAAGCTCTTTCTTCATTGCCAGATTCATCTTCACGATGTCTTCCACACTCAAATTATCTGGAACAACAATAAGCTTGCCCCTGTCATCTGGAAATATTAATAAAACAGAGCCAAACTCCGCCTCTATTTTTCTCCTTATATGCTTTCTGGTTGCCTCACTCAATTTCTCCTTTCCTCGAGCTTGCGCTAATACTTCAAGCTTTGAGGTAAGCTCTGTCATTGTAACAACTGATTTTTTTCCAATGACATCTAACCGGATATATTTGAATAGATCACTAAACGCCTTTTCCTCGGCGTCATCCCTTACTTCATCTGTAGAGGAAGAACTTGAGCTAGATTTTTCGGGTCTTGTATATTCTCTGTAACATGATCTGTGGTAGTGCGCTTCTGCAGCGACTAAATCCCTGCTGGTAACAGCTAAAATCTTCTGATCACATTTGGCGTGTGCTTTCTCTCTTAGCGTCTTGTCGACTCTGAGTTGAGGCAGCCTTAATAAGGGGCTCTCGAGAAGAGCTGGAGCGGATGTATTTCACTTTTTCGCAGAAAATGCAATCTTTGCTGTATAGTCGTGATGGTGTTGTCAAATTTCTTTTCTTTGTTGCTGGTTCATTGAAATCGTTATCCTCTCCCTCGTGGGGGTTCTGATCATTCTTTCTCTTTATCGTTTCCAAATCTCTTTTCATTGTAAATATACTTCGACATTTTCTGTGGTAAAATATTGAAGGGGACCTGGTGCTCTTCCAGATTTTGTGCGACATCTAGCACAGGTTTAAACTTACGAATTTTGGCAGCCTCAAATAGTGTCAACCAAGATTCATAACTTTGGGGGCTGATGAGATGGTCATCTGAGTCAGTCGTGGCAGTTTTAGAATGAATGATGCAAACACGTTCGCTAGCCATGCACAGTAACGACAGCACTAAATATATACTGAAGACGAAGTAGAAAAAATCTTAGAAATTGAAATATTGTTTTGAATAGTTTACTTGTTGTTCATCGTCATTTCCAGCAAAAAATTGAGATTTATATCACAATAAAAATCACTTCGAAAAAAGTACTCTGAATAACTGAAGTTCAACAAGAAAGCTACTAAAATAACATAACACTGGATTACGACTTGAAAGAGCAGCTTCTTGTGATGGTTAATAAGCAAAAGATGGAACATTTCAAAGTTATATTCAGTTCTTTTCAAATAAATATTCGAAGACTGATAGCTTTAAAGAGTTATTTCACAACTGCTTATACGACCTATTATCATGACTAGTCTGAAGAATTTGTTACAGCAAAATAGCATATTATATAGTCATTCGGTATCTCATTCTGTTCCAAAAATGAATGAATAACATACAAGACATAAGTTCAAAAGAAATAACTGGAAAACTGTTATGCTTTCTATCTTGTAACAACGACTTGACAGAGCCGCCATTTTGAAAACTTACAGCGATTGTAGAAACGTTTTTTCAACACAACAATGTATTTTTGTAAGCTTTACACGTTTCTTTGTTTCTAAGTATACAAAGTTACAATAGTAAGGCATTTTTTCACTTATTTGGTCTTGAAATATGGTGAAAAAGGTTAAATAAATGCTATAATTATTACCTCATAACTTGCTTGTTAACAGTGTATTATTCTGTTTCAGTCATTGTTATTAATAAGGTATGGACATGCAACTCCGACCGGAGTCTCCTCCGATACGAAGTAGCAGGCAGCCAGTCGAGGTGCTCCTGCACCCCGGCTGAACTGGGTGGGGAGGGTGGGTCGTGATCTCTATTCGGGCCCCGACTCTGATTTCTTGACCAAGTAATGCTTGCAAAGGCGTCCTTTTAATTTATATAAACTGGAAACCAATCAGAACTGCCTATTTTTACCTCCACGGGACATTCCTTCGTGAAAGGGGTCATAAACAACATTCCCTCAACAGAATATACATATTCAATGACTTTGCATAGTGTATTATTCTGTTTCAGTCATTGTTATTAATAAGGTATGGACACGCAACTCCTTCCCTTCGTTCCTCCACCTCCAAAGATGCTAGAACCAGATTTAATCCTCACATATATCAATTCTTTATTTTTCAATTAACTGAACTTTATACTAATATGAACACGTTCTCCCTTCCCAATCCTTATCAAAAAAAGAAAAACTCCGGACCCCAAAAACAAACCAGTATGGTCTTAGGAAAAGCCTTAACGAAAACCTTCAATTGATCCATAGATTTAGAATCAGTTCCCACACCTGTATCTAAGGAGTGGGGCCTGGGGGGGTTACGAATACCGCAATCCCGCACGAAAAATTCGAAAATACCGCAATCTCGCACGAAAAAATGGTCAATCCCGCAGTCCCGCATGAAAAATTCGAAAATACGGCTCACCACACGAAAAAATTCGAAATACCACTCCCACGGGACCTCACGCGCAGAAACATGAATCATAGAAACATGAAATTTTCTATCGAGCGCCAGAAAGCAAAATCCCGCATCTCGCAGGCCTCAAAAATACCGTATTACCGCAATTTCAAATACCGCACACAAAAAATGGTCAATCCCGCAAACCCCCAGGACCCCCTCTCTAAGTTTTCCAACCCAGATGATCCATAATTTGATCAAGACTTACATCGACTAGCGCCATTGAGATAGCCGCGTCGCTCCTAAAACCATGCAAAGTCAACTGATCACTTGACAAAGAGCCCTTCAAATTCATTTACGGAAATGCTCAACCTTGACTGCGCTGCAGCCGCTTCAAGAGCTCTCGGAGTAATCAAACCCTCCTTCTGAACTCGAGTTTTTGGCATGTTTGTAGACATGGAGAGTGAACGATAATCCGTGACGTCATTGAAATGAGACGCTTGGAAGAATCAGCTGAATTTATATCACTCGAAAGTTGTCGAAAAACTGTCATTGTTATTCACAGTTTATATCATACTCTGGGAATCCACTAAAACCATTGTTTTATGCTCTTGGAAGTATTCAATAGGGTCACGAACTATTTAATGATATTCATGGTCGTTGATCAATCGATCGAAGCAAGTCGATAACTGATAAGTTCAGATATATTGCATTCGAGTCTCATTTGAATGTCCTCTGAGAAGAAAAATCTCTTGAGAAAGCCACATGATATCGCTAAAATTTCTGGTAAATTTTGCTTACGCAGACTACTCTCAGTAGTTCCAAAATTAAATCCACATATATTTATACCGCAAGGAATAAAACAACAATGCGTTGTTAGATTCTTTGTAACCAAAGATATTTATCAAGTAATTTTTTAGCTGCTAGGGCCACTTATCAATGCATCAATAAGTTATTTTTTAATCATTGCTATTAACACTAGTTGTTTGTGATCAGTAAACTGAGGACGAAATTTGTTGCTTCTTTACTATAAAGCACTTTTGACCCCACGTCATCTTTGTACCGCACAGTAATATTCATCAAACTCATGGACGCTTTTGGGACGTTTTCCAAGGAAAGACACTGTCATGTTCGATGTATAGACGAGTTTTTTGGGTCAAACTTTTCGCCGAATTAATAAGTCTTTTTAAAAGCCTTGTACAATATACAGTACTAATCAGCTCGCAGCACTTCACTTTCTGTTAGAAACGGTAAGTTAACGTAAAATATTTGAATATGCTGTGTAAATATATATTTTTAAAATCAATTTCCAACTAAAGTAAAGTAAAGTAAAGCGACCATATTTTACATCGATAACTCGTGACAATAATTTGGGTAACTGATAAACTTGAAATCGACGGTGCGCTCATTTTACCCCCCTCTTTCCATCAGTACTCCGTTTTAAGGGTATGAAAAGGTAATTCAAGGAAATTGAAGCAGGGATGCACATTAGGCGCCCTCTCGCTAAATAAATCTCCCTTATGTGATAACCACAATTTTGGCAGAAGTTAAAATTGTCCTCAATGGCATGGCTACACTTGGCACAAGATACCGATGGTTGGAACAACTTAATTGGGAACCCTTGGTAACGTCTGAGACAACAAGTTTTGTGAAAAACAGGACACTTGACAGGTGAAAATTCAATGAAAAAGGTCAAAAGGACACGATGAAAAACACACACTTGGACGGAGACAGAACTACATTCCGATTGCCTTTGGAACAAAGTTTCAAAACATTGTCAAAAGGTCCCACTCGTGCACCAAAATCAGTCACCATGCATACTAAAACGTCTAGAATACAAATCGGACACGATGAGTGAAAATGGAAACATGCCAAACCTTCACGGCCGGAAAACAAGAGTCGAGGACATATCGAAACTTGGGCTTATCCGACACAAATTGTGAAAATTTCTTGCACGACGCATGGTTTGGCCATATTTTAGAAGGTGGCTGGCTTGAGTCATACTGAACGCCCTTGAAGAAACCCGAAAAATGGACCGTAAAGTCGAACACATTAACTCCCTCTCTTAACCATGATAGAATGACATCCCGTTTTGGGTGCTGTTCTAAAATACATTCCCACCAGACAAAGTTAGCATGGATGCCCCCCGCTACAATTTTTTCTGGGTCTCGCAGACGCAACGTAGAAAGACCAGGCATGTGTTCCATTTTTAAAATATCTTCTGGAAGTAAATACATAGTCTCTCCCCCCTGGACAGGGATCCCATCCCAAGTCACCCATGAATGGTTCTGAGTTGGCGATTTCCCACACAACAGCAGCTTAGTCTCAAACTCTCGATCAATAAATTCCCACTGAGCGATCTTAACGTTTAGGAAATCGTCTACACGCCGTCGCTTGATCTGAAGAAAAGAAAAGACAAAAGGACCGCTCAATGCGCATTCTCTAGTAGAGAAATCCCCGGTGGATGGAATCCCTGACCAGGAGGGAGCAACTACCACGCCCACGTAAAAGTGGCACGCAACATCGGCAGCCCAGAATATAAGGCGAACCCATGCGAGTTACTCTCCCCGATCCAGGCAGAAAAAGAAAAACGAAAACAAGAAAACAAGGTCTAGAAGTAACTAAACAGTCCAAAGAATACTTCTCAACACACGCTCACTAAACTTTATTATATATATTATTGTTATATAGAACCAACCCTAACACATAAGACAAAACAAAACAAATTCCATTGAGCGACAACTAATGCAATGGACGAAAAAAGGAATAGAAATCAGAATGATCGTAATTACCCTCACTTAACAGGGTCAAGCTAAATATCTTACATGCAATTGATAGACATACACAAGCCAAGATCACAGGCCATTTACAATAATTATCAAGCCTTCCAAAACACTATACACGTAAAAAACGCTGCGTTTACAAAGTAATAGCTCTGAAAACCACGATCACGGCCAAATTATAAAGAAAGAACTCATAGTCGTCACGATCACGGGCCAAATTGAAAACATAAAGAAACAGAACTAAACAACCGCCACGATCACGTCGGGCAAAATTGAAGAAACATAAAGAAACAAAGCTAACAATTACCGCCACACAATCACGGGCCAAATTGAAAAACACAATCGCCACGATCACGGGTTAAATTGTAAATACGCAAAGACTCGCATTTGCCACGATCACGGGCTTCAAAAAAAAAGGATTTTCGACCGATAACATGACATCTACATTAAACTTCCTGTAACCATTCGAGACTTCTCAGCTGATTTTCCAGATCCAATAACTGATTTGGATCCTAAAAAGAGCATTGATAACAATGAATAACTCACAGGCACTACTACAATCATTGCCTCGACCACGGGCCAACATCTCAGTAAAGAAAACTACAATCATTGCCTTGCAATTGATCACGGGCCAACATTTCAGTACAAGAAAACTGCAAACATAATTGCCCCCATCACGGGCCAGCATTTCAGTAAAGAAATCTACAATCATTGCCACGATCACGGGCCAACATTTCAGTACACGAAAACTACAATCATTGCCACGATCACGGGCCAGCATTTCAGTAAAGAAATCTGCAATCATTGCCACGATCACGGGCCAACATTTCAGTACAAGAAAACTATAATCATTGCGTCGATCACGGGCCAACATTTCCGTACACGAAAACTACAATCATTGCCACGATCACGGGCCAGCATTTCAGTAAAGAAATCTACAATCATTGCCACGATCACGGGCCAACATTTCAGTACAAGAAAACTATAATCATTGCGTCGATCACGGACCAACATTTCAGTACAAGAAAACTACAATCATTGCCACGATCACGGCCAGCATTTCAGTAAAGAAATCTACAATCATTGCCACGATCACGGGCCAACATTTCCGTACATGAAAACTACAATCATTGCCACGATCACGGGCCAGCATTTCAGTACAAGAAAACTGCAAACATAATTGCCCCCATCACGGGCCAGCATTTCAGTAAAGAAATCTACAATCATTGCCACGATCACGGGCCAACATTTCAGTACAAGAAAACTATAATCATTGCGTCGATCACGGACCAACATTTCAGTACAAGAAAACTACAATCATTGCCACGATCACGGCCAGCATTTCAGTAAAGAAATCTACAATCATTGCCACGATCACAGGCCAACATTTCCGTACACGAAAACTACAATCATTGCCACGATCACGGGCCAGCATTTCAGTAAAGAAATCTACAATCATTGCCACGATCACGGGCCAGCGTTTCAGTAAAGAAATCTACAATCATTGCCACGATCACGGGCCAGCATTTCAGAACAAGAAAACTACAATCATTGCCACGATCACGGGCCAACATTTCAGTACAAGAAAACTACAATCACTGCCACGGTCACGGGCTAGCATTTCAGTAAAGAAATCTACAATCATTGCCACGATCACGGGCAAGCATTTCAGAACAAGAAAACTACAATCATTGCCACGATCACGGGCCAACATTTCAGTACAAGAAAACTACAATCATTGCCACGATCACGGGCTAGCATTTCAGTAAAGAAATCTACAATCATTGCCACGATCACGGGCCAACATTTCAGTACAAGAAATCTACAATCATTGCCACGATCACGGGCCAACATTTCAGTACAAGAAATCTACAATCATTGCCACGATCACGGGCCATTCAACGAAATTCAACGACTGAGAACATGCACATTCAATCAAAGCGAAGTTAGCTCCACAAAATGGAACAAATTATCTTACTTCTGCACTACAGCCTCTGTTGACGGCAGAGCTGATTCATCAGTAAGAAGGACAGCTACAGCATCAGCTTGAGTAACTTGAAGGACGGACTTGATCGCAATGAAAGTTTAAGCCGGGGTTGATTTCCAAAGATTCGCTTGATGATCATCATTTACTACAGGATTCGCTGGTAGGTTCGCTGATGGATTAACTGGTAGATTTGCTGGAGGATCGGCATTTACAACAGCTCTTACGCCAGCAGGATTCATAACAAGGGCTTGATCGTCCGCCATGAATAGTTCAGCCGGGGTGCAGGATAATAAGAACTAAAGAGGGATCTCTATTCGGGCCCCGACTCTGATTTCTTGACCAAGTAATGCTTGCAAAGGCGTCCTTTTAATTTATATAAACTGGAAACCAATCAGAACTGCCTATTTTTACCGCCACGGGACATTCCTTCGTGAAAGGGGTCATAAACAACATTCCCTCAACAGAATATACATATTCAATGACTTTGCATAGAAGATCATGCTGTCTGCATGTGGTCAGCGGTTGATCCATTGGTGCATGCTCGCAACTTTATTGCGTAATGAGTTAATTTAACGCTTTTTTTAAGTCTATATAAGTTTGTTTGACCATTTACTTTAAGAAATATTTTTGTAGAAACAAAGATAATAATGTTCTTAAAAGTCATTAAGAAAAAATGGTAATTTTAACAAATTTCACACCCCCACCCCTCCCCCCTCAAAAACACGGGAAAGCTGTGTGTGGTCCATTGCTATCACATACATTTGATAACTACAGGTCATGTACTTTCAAAAAGCAGTGTTAGCCTTTGTCCCCCTGAGTGGTACTCGCAGGCCCCAGTGGCTCATGCACTACATACTTTCATTATCAGTAAAGAATAGAATCCTTCTATTTGCTAAATGCACACTCCTAGCACAATTGGAAAAAGCTTGAGGAAGGCGATGTTTTTATTACATCACTCACTAGGCCACTTGCCATACGCCCATTTTCTATCAAGAACATACAGAAACTTAACGATTGTGCAGCATCGGTGTAAAACCTAAGGTGTGCCACTGGAAGCCTAGTAGCTGATAGTCAGAAGGGTGAACCGGTATGATTCTGAACGCGCTTTTAATGTCTGCTTTTGCCAGTGCGCTGCCCCTCCCACATATTTTGATTAAAGCAATAGTACCATCAACTGAAGCATAATGGACTGTTGAACATTCCTTTGGTATTCCGCTATTCACCGAGTCACCCTCTGGGTTAGACAAGTGCTGGATCATTCTATATTCCCCTTTGATCTTCTTGGGCACTATCCCTACCCATAAGGGGTGTACAGGAGGAAGGTCAAAGGAGCCAGAGCCAGAATCCTACCCAGAGCTACCTCAGATATTTTTTTGGAATCAATTCCCCAGCAGACAAAAAAAAAAAAAAAACATGCGTAAAACCATCAAGAATCTTATCCTTAAGCAGTTTGTCATAACCTTCTAAGTAACAAGAGAGCTTATTTGTGTTGACTGGAGTCGGTAGTACGTTGGCTTCAGTAGGCTTACTGGATTTTTGGGTGCATTTTGAATATTGGGTGACTGCCCCCACATCTGAAGCATGTATGGTTGAATGAGCACCCAGGGCAGTGGATACCTGAGTGGTATTTGTAGCAATATCCCCGGGGCATGCTGTTACCAGGTTGTTTACTACGAAAATTAGACTGTACTCCCATCCTCCCGGGGTTGTGAGACCTAAGCCATACTTCAGAGTGGACTTGGCCCCAGGGTAGCTGTTCCACTTCCCTCAATTTGCGGAAGGACTCGTCATAAAATCTCCAGTTGCCTTAACGAGATGCCATCAAGACGCCATACAAGATCTATGGA
This sequence comes from Telmatactis stephensoni, assembly GCA_029948255.1. NCBI lineage: Eukaryota > Metazoa > Cnidaria > Anthozoa > Actiniaria > Isophelliidae > Telmatactis > Telmatactis stephensoni. The sequence continues at coordinate 425,289 of JALIZF010001759.1, read as the reverse complement.
CCCAAATACTAGAAGAGAAGTAGAGTGGCCAGCACTAGTACTGGCAGTACTTTGCCTCAAGCACCTTCCACATCCACCCAGTCTGATGATCAGCTAGTCCAAAAGATCACAGTTGCAGTTAGGCACGCTCTGGAGGATTGATCTGCCCTGACGCCCTGAAGCAACCCCTGACACCAATACAGCCATTCAGCAAGCTCCTGTAGCTACACAAACCCAAACTGAGTCTGCGTTGTTGGTTCAACAATCAGTCGCTGAAGCGATCCAGAACATAACAGGCAGAGACCAGCCAACCTCTACTGCTAGAGATAACACTACTAGTAAGCAGACATTTATGTCCGTTGCTGCCCACCTGGGTTCTGCAATGCCCATTAAGACTAACAACAAAATTTGGAGCAATGAGTACATTGAAATGGGGCTATTGTACAGCCTCCAGAGGACACATAATATTAAGCTTCAAAATTCTGGGGGGCAACAAACCTTAGCTATAGTGCCTAATCAGAAAAAAGTGCCAATTAATAGTATAGAGCGTGGACTAATGCCTTTATGGTATTTGCTGCTATTTATTGTGAGAAGTCACCTGGTGAAGCTGTCGACCTATTGAAATACATGTCGATTGTAAGAGAGTATCACAATAATTGGCCCCAAGAATGAAACACCATACATACATACATACATACATACATACATACATACTTACATACATACATACATACATACATACATACATACCATACAATACATACGATACATACATACATACATACATACATACATACATACATACATACATACATACATACATACCATACATACATACATACATACATACATACATACATACATACATACATACATACATACATAATACATACATTACAGTAATACATACATACATACATACATACATACATACATACATACATACATACATACATACATACATACATACATACATACATCACATACATACATACATACATACATACATACATACAATACATACATACATACATACATACATACATACATACATACATACATACATACATACATACATACATACATACATACATACATACATACATACATACATACATACATACATACATACATACATACATACATACATACATACATACATACATACATCATACATACATACATACATACATACATACATACATACATACATACATACATACATACATACATACATACATAACATACATACATACATACATACATACATACATACATACATACATACATACATACATACATACATACATACATACATACATACATACATACATACATACATACATACATACATACATACATACATACATACATACATACATACATACATACATACATACATACATACATACATACATACATACATACATACATACATACATACATACATACATACATACATACATACATACATACATACATACATACATACATACATACATACATACCTACATACATACATACATACATACATACATACATACATACATACATACATACATACATACAGACATACATACATACATACATACATACATACATACATACATACATACATACATACATACATACATACATACATACATACATACATACATACATACATACATACATACATTACATACATACATACATACATACATACATACATACATACATACATACATACATACATACATACATACATACATACATACATACATACATACATACATACATACATACATACATACATACATACATACATACATACATACTTACATACATACATACATACATACATACATACATGTTTATTAAGAACCATATATTAAAAAGTATTTACAAGTGCATTTTTATATATATAGCAAGTTTACAGGTACAGGCTATTTACAATAATCTTGGGGTTAACCTGGGTAGATAGCTTAATTTATACACAGTTTACATTTTTTAGTCAATTACACATAACAAATAACAAACAAACAAATATACATTTACAAGTAGAAAGAGAGAAAAATAAACGAGAAAAGTAATTATAGATAATTGGATCAAAAGTAAGAATTAATGAAATGAAAAATCAGAAGAAGGCGATGGAATAATGGCTTGACATTTTTACATTTTTATAGATGTAACATTTGAACTTCGAATCATGTCAGTGTTGTAACTAAACACTGTCATCATAGGAATCAAGTATATTTTTACAGAGAATTTCTGTAAATTTTGTTTTACTCAAGTTTTTAGTGGATTCATTAATAGAATGCCAAATTTTAACACCAGAATATTTTATATTAAATTTACCATAATTGGTTCTGATTTTTGGCAACGATTTTGCTTTTGATGAACTTGGACAAAATAGGAAGTGAACGAAACAGGCAAATTTTCTGAATAGTAATCATACATAAACAGAGCAGTATACAAATACACAAGATCTGGAAATTTTATAATTTTTAGTTTTTGAAAAATGGGGTTTGAATGTGCATCAAACATACTGAAAGTCATAAGATGAAGGACTCTCTTTTGGACAATCAAAAGGGGATCTGTTGTGGATTGATATGTGTGACCCCACACAACAATACCGTAAACAAGGTAAGGATAAATTAAACAGTAATACAAGTTAATCGAGAATTTCTAAGTTGACGCAATGTCTAGCTTTGCAAATTATACCTATACTACGTTTTATCTTCTTCAAAATAGACGCCCGTAAGTTCCTGTACATTGACAATGAAAGGAAACAGGAGAGACAGTTTTTGCACACCACTGCAACGTCACCGACTTAACATCAATAGATTTTCCTGTAGTGCTAACACATGAATTGGCCAGGACAACACTCACATGTTTCCTGACGAGGAGATCATGCTGCACCATGGGTCAGTGTACATGACTATCAGCATAAACACAGTACAGAAAGGGTATAAATAACCCTAAACTGTAAGTAGAACATGAGTGGGGTATAAATAACCCCAACAGATAATATAAATAGGGTATAAATAACCCCAATATAATACAAATAGGGTATAAATAACCCCAATAAAATAAGTATTAGGGTAAAAATAACCCCAAAGATATTTGCATGATACAGATGGGATATAATAACCCCAAAACTGTAAGCATGGGCAAATAGGGTATAAATAACCCCAATAATTACACAGTAGGGCATAAATAACCCTAAAATATTACAACCAACAGTCATGTACATACAAAAAGTGAACAAGTCGATCAAAACGGACAGTGGTGCTCATAAATACGGAAATATAAGTAATTGAATTAATCATAGTAAAGGCATATAATTAAATCATATTAGACAGTAAAATATGATAATCTATTATATCTGAAGCTGTTTGAGAGATGGTAAAATGGCCCCACGATAGCTTCTAAACTGTAAACCTTCCCCACGTCAATTAAAATGAATTCCATCCTTATCGTAAATGTCACTTGCGGGTCTTACAAGTCCCCTGTGTCTCCAAAACTTAGCGTGTTGGATAGGTGATATGTTCTTCTTTAGCCAAATGTTCAGAGCTGACACCAAAGAGTTGTAGTGTAGAAAAGGCTCCTTTCATTCTCCCTCGCCAGCTCGTCTGAATGAAAATTCTTTTCTTACTCCCATCTAAGCCTAAACAAAACAACACAAAATGTAGCGGCTGGGGATGCATTCGATTGTGTTGGCGTTACCGCCCCTGGTTTTGCCGGCTTGAGTAATTGAGGGGTCAATCAACTGAGGCTTTTGTTTCGGTAACTTTATTTCCACGATTCACTATTAAAGTCACGTTAAGACTCTTTCCTCCGTTAAACTCTGATACTATAGGACGATGTATAGCGAAAAAGATTGATCAATCGTTCTAACCCACGAGGTGAAGCAATATGATACATACACAAATATAATGATTATATCGGATTATAGAACAAATATAGAATAACTGACAATAATTAACTAACGATCAACAAATCACTTACATGGCTCCCCTAAATTGTGCCGGTCAAAATTTATAATCAATATAATCACAATTCATAACTGTTCAACATAGTAATTATAAAACTGAAACTAATAACTGAGAAATGTGTAATGTCTACTTTGGTTCATAATGTTCATTTACTCCTGTTTCACTAGGGCTCCTTGGGGGGATGCCCCGGTCTTCTTCTTTGTGGGCAAAAAGCAGCACCAGTTTCTGTACTGGTCTTTCCAGATAGGAGGCAGGTCATGTACACCTGCCTTTGTTGTCAAGTGTGGAGTCTGCGACAGCGACCTTTGCCTTGCGCACTAGTCTATCCTTGTCAGTAAAGATTTCTGCTATGCGTACTTAGTGCCAGCGGTTTTCGGTGCGTCGTTGTCTTTAATTATAGCAATATCTCCTGGACTAAGGCTGGTTCTTGCGTGAGTCCATTTCTGATGGGTCTGTAGGGTCTGAATGAATTCTTTCTTTCAGCGGTTCCAAAATTCATCTGAGAGGTGTTGGACTCGACGGCAACGTTTTCTTGAATATAAATCAGCGCTAATGAAGTTGCCAGGTGGTGGCAGCATGACACGGGTCTTTAGCGTAAGCAGTTGGTTTGGAGTGAGGGGTTCTAGGGAGGCTGAAGATTCTGACGTCAACGGGCGGCTATTCACCTCGGCCTCAACCATGAAGGTTCTGAGTGACTCATCATCCAAGTGCATTCCATGGGAATCGAGAAGTGTTGCTAGTACATTCCTAACTGTACGGATCTGGCACTCCCATGATCCTCCCATATGACTTGCGTGAGGAACGTTCATCTTGAATTGAATCCAGTCACAATTGTCTTCTAGTAAGCAGGCACGGATCTTTTCTTTGTCCATCTCCTTCAGTGCAGCTTGTAGTTCATTCTTGCACCCAAAGAAGAGTAGTAGGAAAACACCGATTCTACACCCGAGGTACGAGGTACGTCCCCCCCCCCCCGGCCCCCCCAACCCCATGCCCGATAGGGCGGTACCTCCCTCTCCGGGGTATGAGGTACGACGATCCCTCGAGCCCGGCAGGGCTACCCCTCCCCCTCTAGCCCGGTAGGGCTACCCCTCTCTCTCTCTCTCTAGCCTGGTAGGGCTACCCCTCTCCCTTTCTGAGGTATATTACGACATATTCAGATATTGGGGTATCATGGGGTACGAGCACAGCGAGTTTCCGGTGCAGCGATTACGGGGTCGATGAGATCATTATACATGAGATCATAAAGAGATAAATAAATCACTCTGAACGGTTTCAACACATGTAAATTCAGATCTTGAAAGGTAGTCAGACAAACCACACACAAATTTAGTGTCAAAAGTCCTTATTTATTCACGTTCTGGATGTTACAATTCGCTTTCGGATTCTTCTTGATTGTCATCATGATCATCCATGAGTTTTAATTTCTTGGATTTCAACGACAATTGATGGACTGCATCACAGTCTCGACAACGACAAAATTTGACTTTCGTGGTATGATCATCTACGGCAAAGACGTGTGAGCAAATATCGCATTCAACCAGTTGGTCGTCACGACAATAGTAACCTTCGCGCCACAGACATCTGGGGCATTGCACTACAGGTATGGAATAGAACGATTTGAAGTCACGGCAGACGTGACACTCTAGAGGTTCATCGTCTGATTCTGAACTTTCCGGTTCTGAATGCTTCTGTGACTCTAAGCTTTCACTAACACTCTCACTGTCCGACTCTGAAGTTTCTCTTTCAGAGGTTTGGTCACTAGTTTCGCTATCTGTCTCGTCCTCTTCCGGTTGCCTGGCAACCAAATCTGCCAGAACCCTTTTGTTACGGATCAGTTTCTTGTCAATACCAATCTCTGATAATCCTCGAGTGAACGTTTTCAACCCACGAGGTACTTTAACATCCAAATTGTAAGGTAACATGACATACTCAATGAGCTCTGCAATGCTGGTGAGAGGAATTCTTCGCTCATGATACATCATCTCCCCATGGGAGTTCCAGTATAAAATACTTTTCGAAGCTGACAGGGTATGAAGAAATGTGAGCGCCTTTTCTTCGGGGATACTCTGGGAGAGTTTCTGCAAAACCTTTTCAATATCATCACCGTCAAAAGTGGCCTCTTCGGTGTAAGAAGCAATACTGTCTTCAGAATCAGTGGACTCGCTCCGTGCTCTTTTCATGTTGCTTCCTCAAATGATCAACGTCGAAATGAGCTTCTTCTTTATGGACAGGAATATTTAAAACAAAAACAACTTCAGAGCTGACACCAGAGGTGACATGATATCGGACACAAAACCACCACCCCTTTGCGCTAGAGTTTGTTTTTTGGTTTTGAAAGGAACGGATGGGTCGGCCAATTTCCGTATGTCATCCACATGCTTTCTCAGTCTTTCTTTTTGCACTTGTGACACTGGTATAGTGCCTTTGGATAAATTCGAGCAAACTTCACAAATGGCATGAACATGTTCTGGACTAGCGGTGGCAAGTAAAAGTGTTCTCTGATGAGGAGGACAATTGGTTAAGTGATACAAATACCCAAAATGGTCACGGATCAAACGACTCATGTTGTCTGTACGGATGTTTGCTCCAAATGAAATAATGAGGGAAAAACACTATAATTTATCTATTATGATAATCTAGACTAGAATACTAGAATCTAGCTAGAATACTAGAATCTAACTAGAATCTAATCTAATCTAATCTAATGTAGAATCTAATCTAATCTAATGTAGAATCTAAACTAGTATAGATCTAATCTAATCTAATCTAATGTAGAATCTAATCTAATTAGAATCTAATAGATCTAATCTAATCTAATGTAGAATCTAATCTAATTAGAATCTAATAGATCTAATCTAATCTAATCTAATGTAGAATCTAAACTAGTATAGATCTAATCTAATCTAATCTAATGTAGAATCTAAACTAGTAGAGTGATTTTCATCGGTCTGTGAAACAATTACTAATAGTCAGTGTTTAATAGTGTCTAATAGTTGTATTGCAACAAAAGAAAACAATGGGTGCAGAGTCTATTAGTGTCTATTAGCTTAGTAACTATTTCACAGTCCGGTGAAAATCACTCTATAGATCTAATCTAATCTAATCTAATCTAATCTAATCTAATCTAATGTAGAATCTAATCTAATTAGAATCTAATAGATCTACTACTAGACTAGATTCACTACAAGACCTCTCCTACTACTAGATCATCTAATACTAGATCTACTATAGATAGATTCTAATACTAGATCAATACTAGATCTACTATTAGACAAGGTTTACTACTAGATCTACACTTAGATCTACTCCATAGGACTAGATTCTACTAACATCTCTTACTAGGACTATAGTCTACTCCTAGATTCTGCTAATAGAGTCTATACCAGACTAGAACCTATAAAAAACCTTGCTGTAAGGATTAGTTTCATTCTTTACCTAAGACACGAAATGGTGCGGTTGTGTCCCATCTGTGGCAAGCCCCAGAAAAATCTGTACACTCATTTAAATCGAAACTCATAAGTTGGACAATGCAGGAACGAGAATATGTGGATTACTCAAGAAAAAACTCCTAAAAAATGGTCAGCGGTTTAGTCCCTATCCTCAGACTTCACAAGTTAAGGATACAGAGTGCGAAAAATTTCGTTAGTTCATCCCTTCACAGCTATAGCCTCTGGTATGACAGGATCCGGAAAAACGGTCTGGGTTCAGAATCTGCTAGAGCATGCAAGACAAGTAATTCATTCCCCCACCACAGCGTATTGTGTGGAGTTATTCCCAATGGCAGCCTGCTTACGATGACATGCTACATACCGTGCCAGGAATAGAGTTTGTTAAAGGTATCCCACCAGACCTAGATGAAGACTCGTACTTTAACCCCAAAATCAACAACCTGATGGTGATTGATGATCAAATGACAGAGACGTCCAACGACAAGAGAATCATGAACTTATTTACCAAAGGATCTTATCATCGAAACCTCAGTGTGTTTTTTCTTACGCAAAATCTATATTTCCAAGGAAAAATCATGCGCACTCTGAGTCTGAACGCTGCATACCTTATCTTATTTAAAAAACCCAAGAGACAAACTACAAATCATGACGCTGGGAAAACAAATGTACCCTGGGAAAACAGAACAGTTTATTCAAAAGTACGAGGCCGCTGTATAACGACCATATGGATATCTTTTCGTGGACCTAAAGCCCAATACACCGGAAGAATGTAGACTTCGAACTAATGTCCTTCCCAACGATCAAACTACGAATCCGCCCACGACCGTATCACAGATTGGTGGTCAATCGGAAGTCGCGCAATCTATTGCCAATTACTTCGAACGCCAAAACTATCTACAACCACCTTTATTAAAAACGTTGCAGAATTTAGAGGAGCAAATGACTAGTATTCTAAGGGATCCCAGTGTTCCTGCGGAGTTCAAAATCAAAGAATATTCACAACTTTACAACCGATACCTCCACCGGATTTCTTGTCCACTCCACCAGCAAGTAAAGAAAAACCAGTAAAATGGATGAGTTATCAAGATGCCCATAAATAAAAGACAAAGTCCTAAAGCCTCCAAGACGTTCAGAAAGATTGAGAACCATCGCCAAATCAGGCAGTTTAAAACTCATTGTACCGCAACAAGAGCCCGAAGAATTAGAAGAACAGACAGGCCACGAACTCGACTACTCTCCTTTTCTATCCAGTTGGGAAAATTACTAAGTTGTACCACCTCTCTGGGCAAAACTGAAAGCAAAAATGTAACTGGCATGATAATAATTTACAAAAATAAAGAGACATGATTGAAAAATACATGTATTCAATGGACCCTTGACACAATGAACGCAAGCTGTCAGCATGTTTCTTTGTACACACTGAAAAATATAAATTATGTGCATAATTACTGACTAGTTGATCCTACTTAACATAGTTATCTGTTGGTAGGTCGGCTCAATCCCGACTCGTAAGACAAATATATTTTTGAAAGAAAATAAAATCATATTCAAACATTTACTGGTGTCTTGTTGTTTTATTACACTTTTTCAAATGTTTTTAATACATTCGTAATCTTACTTTTTGTTCTACTCGTGAAGAGCTGAACTTTATGGTCGATTTGAGTTTCAAAAACAATAGATTTGCAGATGGCCGTTTCCAAAATAATAGCCGTTACGCACCGTACGCGTCACGCATGTTTAGAAAATCTAAAATTTTGATTCTTTGTGGCCACTTTTGCTACTTCTTTAATTGGATACCATTTAAGAATTAGAAGAATATATTAATATGATATGATTTACGAATTAGGAGGATTCAAAAGAGAGAAAAATTGCTTGACCCGGTTGGTGATTATCAGTACACCACCAATGACGTCATCGACCCCGCAATCACTGCACCAGAAACTCGCTGCGCTCGTACCCCATGATACCCCAATATCTGAATATGTCATAATATACCTCAGAAAGGGAGAGGGGTAGCCCTACCAGGCTAGAGAGAGAGAGAGGGGTAGCCCTACCGGACAGCCCTACCGGGCTAGAGGGGGAGGGGTAGCCCTGCCGGGCTCGAGGGCTTGGGGTTGGGAGGGGGGGACGTACCTCGTACCTCGGGCGTTTTCCTACTACTAAGAAGTTTGTGCCACGGTCAGAACTTAGCTGACAAATGGGACCTCGACGTCCGACGAACCTGCAATAAGCGTTGAGAAATGAGCTTGAGAAGCGGTGTCGACGATCACTGAAATCTGTCTTTACTTGGAACTCTGTGGCTGCGCCTGAGTTATTGACTTCAGGGACACTTAAGGGTAGTGTATTAACGCCTTCAATGTTGGCTTGCTGATCATTAATGGAAGTGTTGAGTAGACTCTGTTCAGAATGCTCTGTCCTGATGGTGAACGTATATGCTGATCTTACATCAGGGTCGTCAGGGTCAAGCTCAGGAATGGCTTTGCTGGCGTTCGGACAATCGATTGATTCCCATAGTAAATTTGGACCAGACCACCACCTTTTGTTTTCAAGCATTTCCTTCACAGACATTCCATGGGAGGTGTCGTCGGCTGGATTATCTGCAGTAGCGACGTACTTCCACTGGGCAGGTGAGGTCCGATCACGAATCTGCTGCACTCTGTTTGCAACGTACATATGAAAGCGCCTTGCTTCGTTTCCAATGTAACCTGGCACCACTTTGCTGTCCGTATAGAAGAACTCCTCGAGGTTCTCATACTGCAACTCTCTTTTGAGGAAGGCACTGATATTGACTGATACAAGAGTGGCGGCAAGCTCTAATCGTGGCACTGTACTGTAATTGACTTGAGGGGTGTGACGCATGACTTGGCCATAACTAGGCAGCAATATGTATGTTGTTTTCGTTGCTCTGTTGAATTCTTGGCCATTCGTTGATTTTCTTACGATAAGCATCAGCAACTAAAAACGGATTACCATATCGGTTGCGCAATACAGCCTTAGCTTCTTCATACGCCTGCCCACTGTCTTGGTTGATATAGCCATTTATTGCTTCCTTTGCCTCGCTTGCAGTGTATCTTCCAAGGTAATACAGTGTTTCGGGTGCCTTTGTCGTTCTTCCTTCAACGATGGTTTCAAATGATTTCAGGCACTTCGGGTAGTAGAGTAGGTTGTCCCTAAAAACTTCAGGCTCTGGTAGAGGCAGTGATTCCCGCATACGTCTTTCTGACAGGAGATCTGCCAGTTTCGATAAAATGTTGTCTTCCGTTTTATTGAGAGTTTGGTGCCGAAGCAGATCCGGTTCTTGTTTCAGAGACCTTTGTGTAGAAGGCGTAAACTTCTCGTATTGGTCTAGAAAGGGATTTGTCTTAGTTTTCCGAGTGGGAGCTAGTTGCTCCTGGGAGACTGGTACTGGTATAAATGGCTTCGTTGTCTTGGTCAAACCGTCAGCAAACTTGACCTTTCAATTTAAGGGTGCTGTGAACATTGGGCTGAAACGGTTGGTATTTGGGTACAGAAACTCATCATGGTTCAACTTCGTTTGGGAATTAACTGTAGAACACATAAAAATATCTGTGCTTGATTGCGCTACTGGTGTTGATTGCGTGAACGGAACAGCATTCACGAGGCTCGGAATTAAAGGTGATGGCATTTGAAACAGGACAGTCTAGAGGGGAATCCATAACGTGATTTGAAAAAGACTGTGACGTCATAGGAGTTGATTGCGTGACCGGAACAGCATTCACAAGGCTCGGAATTAGAGGTGGTGGCGTTTGAGACAGACAGTCTAGAAGGGGATCCATTGTGTGATTTGAAAATGTTTGCGAAGTTATAGGAGTTGATTGAGCCGCTGGAGAGAATGGATTTGCATGAGGTGACAAGGAGGAAGGCTGTCGTGATGTACAATGCGTCGATTGCGTGACGGATTTAGCTTGCATCTCTAGGTAATCATTTAAACGATCATTTGGCGACTCTTCATTTGGGAGATCTGCGAGTTCAAAACCTGTCGAGAACGATTTTTGACACATTTGTGAACCACTGGGTTTCCTGTGGTATGTTAGTCATAAGCCTCGTTTTGGTGCGACAGCACATGGTTCGGGAGTCGTTGTAGTTTTGTAATGGCGGAGTAGTGATTTATTTGGGTTCAATAAAGGCAAGACGAGAGAAAGAACAGTTGTATTTGGTGTCCCGGGAAACGTTTCCCACAGCAAAAGTGGCGACCACGCCAGGACATGAACAAAGTGAGCGAGAAACAAGGATTTTGCAAGGAATAACTGGCCGAATTAATCAAACAAGGATCAGTCAAGAACACAAACATGGTCGACGAACAGAAGGAAATTTACACAAAGGAGCTCAAAAAGGCTAAATTTCACGTTGGAGAATTGCAGGAAAGTTTATCAAGCGTCGATAAAGATGAGGTCCAGATGGCTTACGACAAAATTTGTGATGTTTACAAAGGTTTGGATGCAGCAAGTACTCGTGTCAAGGACGCCATGTTGGATGCAGATCAGTCACTCGAAGAGGTAAGGGTTTGGTCACATGCTTGTAAAACAGAGTTATTGTCAATTCGTGAATTGAGAACCAAGCTAAAGGATGTGTTAAGCGACTGTGAAAGGAAAGAATTACATAAGAAAGAGGATGATTCATACAAAAAGAAACTTGAATTTGAACTTGAACTAATGAAAAAGAAGAACGAAGAAAAAATGTCTAAACCACAATCAGTTAAGTTGCAAAAATACACCATCACACCCTTTAAGGGAGATTGTAAAGACTGGATGAGATTTTGGAATCAGTTTCAAGTTGAAGTTGATGGATCAACCATTTCTGATATTAGCAAGTTCAACTATCTGTTAGAGCTTGTACAAGGTCAGCCAAAGGAGCATATTCTGGGTCTTCCCCATTCCCCTGAGGGTTATAAAGAGGCCAAGAAAATTTTGGAAATGACTTATGGCAAAGATAATCAAGTTCACAAGGCCTTAATTAAAGATCTTGAGTCATTACGAGCCCGTCACAAATGTTCATAAAATCAAAGAAATCCATGAATTCTACACAAAGTTGTCTAGGACTGTCAGAACCTTAGCTACCATGAAGAAGCTGGAGGGGTCACAAGCATTCACCTATAGTATTATGGACAAACTTGGTCCAGTTAGAGAAGTTATGATTCAGAAAGATGATAAGTGGGAGGAATGGGGTCTGGAAGATGTTGTAGACCACTTGAGAAGATATACTGAAAGACACCCACTACCAAAAGCTAGCAGTGATCAGGTTTCAAATGCACAAAAGCGGTTGACGGGGTAGCACAGTGTTGAAATCAAAAGAAGAGAAAGGGTGATGATGGCAAGTCCACCTCCTCCACAGCCATATGCTGTTAGACCTTGTGTCTACTGTGATTCTAGTAGCCATAGATCCAAAGATTGTACTAAAGTTCTTGACATTGCCAGCGAAGAGATACACTAAAGAAAAAGAAGTTGTGCTACAATTGTGCAAAACCAGGACATTCAGCATCTCAGTGCAAGTCACGTGGGTGTGGTAAGTGTAACAGTAAGCATCATACTTCTTTATGTGATAAGACACCTGGTACACTTACATCTAACTCCACCCAGGAGTCCAACCCACCCAAGGAAAGATTTTACAGTGCACTTGGTGTACAAACAACATTACATGCCACAGTAATTGCTAAAGTTAATGGAATACCAGCACGCATGATGCTTGACAGTGGAGCAGGAAGTTCATACATCAGTAGTAATATTTTGTGTAAGCTGAACTTGAAACCAGCACGGGTTGAAAGGAGAGTCATAGAGCAAATGTATGGAACTGTTGATAAACAAGTAGAAATCTACAAAGTACAAGTTGAATCACTTGGCTTGAATGCTTTCAGTATGGACTTACAGTGCATCAATGCAGAGAAACCCACCCTTACCTACTTACCAAATCCAAATGTTCCAGAGCTGAAGAGTAACCACCCACATTTGGAGCAAGTCCTTATATACTTGGTGCAACTCTTCACAAACATGTAAGTCAGTACTCTAGTATCTACCCAGATACTGTGAAGGAACTGTTGACAACCACATATGTTGACGACATACAGTCCTGGTGGTGAGAGCATTGAGCAACTTTCGAAGTTCAACGAGGAAGCGACTGTGATCATGGAAGAAGGAAACTTTCACTTGCATAAGTGGAATAGCAATGCTTAAAGAAGTTGAAGGACAACAACAGTGGGTTAACCAACAACCCATCACATGAGTCTAAATTCTAGGAGTCCCTTGGGACAAACAAGACGACACAGCTTGCAGTTAGCTTTTCAACCTGTATACAATCAAGGTGACAAAGGAACTGTGACTAAGAGAAGGATGTTGTCATCAATAAATCAGGTATTTGACTTGCTTGGACTAGCATCACCAGTTCTAATAACAGCTAAGAGAATCTACAGTGTAGTGTGTCTGAAGAAACTGAAGTGGGACGAGGCGGTGCCAGAGGATGAGAAGAGGCGATGTGAGAGGTGGTTACAAGCCCTCAGAGACTATCCAGTTATCAAGGTACCCCGCAGTGTTGTTAGTACTAACCTAGTTAAGATGACACTACATGGATTCTCAGATGCAAGTAAGTGGGCGGTTGCTGCAGCTATTTATGTCCTAACATACCACGAGGATTCATCTGTTGGTCAGAATTTACTTGTAGCAAAGTCACGAATTGCACCAAAGGACCAGACCATCCCAAGGCTAGAACTGATAGCTGCCCACACCCTTAGCAGACTGATGGACCATTTCAAGATAACATTGAAAGAACAGCCCATTACAGAGTACCATGGCTGGGTTGACAGCACAACTGTACTTCACTGGATTGAAGGTAAAGGTACATGGTCCCGATTTGTGCGAAACAGAACCACTGATATCAAAGGGAAGGAGTACTTACAATGGCATTACGTACCAACTGAAGAAAATCCAAGCGACGTTGGTAGCAGAGGTACAGCTCCAAGAAAACTTTCCGAGGTATGGCTAAAGGGTCCAGCCTGGCTAACAGATCCACAAAATTGGCCTGAACAACCTGACATTGGTGAGACTAGCGATACTCAAAGGGAAGCTGTGCAGAGTAAAGTTGAGAAACAGTTGCTAGCAAAAGAGGATGTAACAGAGAAGGACAATCTTGAATTATTACTACAGAACTCCTCATCTTATTGGAAGCTTCTTAGGGTAACCGCATTAGTTCAGCGTTTTGTTAACAACTGCAGAGGTGCTAAACTAGTTGGTGGTTTAAGTACAGAGGAAATTCAAGAAGCTGAGAAGTTCTGGATCCGGAGAGCACAGTCATCACAGAAGTTAGAGTCAAATGTTGAGCTACAGAGAGATGCCGAAGGAGTTCTTTAACTGAATCGTCAGCAAGCTCATCACTCTCATACTCATCGACTGCAAGCCACCCAGCTTCACTTTTGTCAGCTAGCTTGATAAGCTTTTGACACCTTTCGACAAGTTTGGAGGTGTGTTTGACGGACCTTAAAGCAGAATCTAGGTTTTCCGATTGAATATCCTGCGTAATGGACTTGAGTTCATCAAGGACCTGCACATTGAACAGAAATTGCTTGTTATTGCCTTTCTTCTTTAACTTTTGGGCCTCAGCTTCCCTTTGGAGCTTTCTGGTGTCTGAATCGGGACTGCCGAGTTGCATGAATGGAGAAACTCTTCTAGCCTTGAATCTAGGTAACCTTTAAACTTCTCAAAAACCTCGTCAACGGAAGAAGTAGAGGAGCCATGAGGTTCACGAACAGCAGCAGATTCTTCATCCATAACTCGAAAATAAACCGCCAGTTGCAGTGCTGCTAGTGATACGTGGATGGATCAGTAATAATGACGCACTCCTTATATACATAATGGCCTACGAATACCAACGAGTAGTTTACTCGCACGAACGAAAGCACACATGAGAACGAAACGAAATAGTCAATTAGCTATCCTTAAGAAAATACATGTCTTTCTGTGCAAAATTTGACAGACAACCACTTGCTGCACTCCAAATGCATATCATAGTCGATTCGTGAGAGATTATTTGGGAGCCAACGGCCTCAGGCTCCACGCAGCTATTACACAGGTCATTTGAGCCGATTTCCAGCACTACTACTCTCGGCTGTATGTGGTGTAGTTGGTGCAGATCGTGGCGGACCAGTTTGTCAACGGTTCGACCACCAATACCAGAATATAATACCCGACAAGTGGTATCCAAGTTAAGGTTTTTGGGGGCTTTTTCCCTGGCTAAAAAGACCTTGAAACGACGAACGAAAGAATGGCCTAAGACCAGAGCACATGGTTAGTCCAGTCCCAGACTCTCTTTCTTGCCGCTCCAGGACTCGCGGAGAAAGAGAGTCCAGTATAACTTGCGCATGCGCATGTGCAAAATGAGCCAATCAGATTAAAGTTTTGTTTTGAGAGCTTGCAATATGCAAATTGCAGTGTTTGGTAGTGGTAGTGATGTGTATCGAAAAATTCACAAATACGTCTTTCACAACTGTCCATCCGTAAATGGCCTGTAACTGCTCTTGAAAACTTTGGTAAAAGATTATAGTTGGTTTTTCCAAGTACATAGCTCACTGAATCAACAAATGGCTTTCCGAAATGAGACTCAGATATCGTGTATACAAAACACTTTCTTCTTCAGCCATCTTGAATCATTAGACGACTTTATTTAGGATTTGTAACCACGCGATCACCACATGAATGTGGTGATCGCGTGGTCATTAAGCTGACATGCGCATGCAAGTTATACTGGACTCTCTTTCTCCGCGAGTCCTGGAGCGGCAAGAAAGAGAGTGTGGGACTGGACTAGGTTGTCGTATGAGAGATCGCAAGCCTACGCGACTAGACCGAAAAGGAGCATGGGTATTTGCAAAATTTCCCTTTCCTTTTCACATTGGTCTTGATTTTGAAATCAACTGAAGCTCTTTGATGTATTTGGTCATGGCAAGCTGAAATTGAAGTATGGTGTGGATATTTGTGTGATTTTATAGCTTTAGTAATGTTTACCCATGCTTCCTTTCAGGTGAGTCGCGTAGGCTTTTGCCGACAAAGTTTATTGAAATAGGTGTATTTGCTGCGTAAATTAAATTTGCTTTATAATCGAACAAATCAAAATAGGCTGAACTATGCTATGCACAGTAGAGATGCGCACTTCAAAACTACAGAATTACCCTGAAAAATTGTGTCTCTGTTTCACAAGTTTTAACATCGTATATCATATTAATATAACTGTTTTGACAATATGGAGATCTTGAATGTTTGTATATGTGTGTGTGTATATGCTCATTTAGTGAAACCGTTTCCAGCCTCCTTAAATGATGTACATGACATGTAAGTAAATGTGCATACATAATATAATATAGAAAGAAAAATAAAAAGTGCATTAGGTTTTTAGTAGGAATTTTAAGATGGTCTCATCATTACCTCATCAGGGTTCTTGGAAGCCTTCTCAACTAATGTCAGAATCAAACACTACTGGGCAATACTATGTGAAACACATGTGAAATACTATGTGAAATGTATGGGAAAAATTCACATGTTTTTCACATATTTTTCACATGTAAAACATGTGAAAAAACAATGTGAAAAACGTGTGAAACGGGGGGTCCTTTTCACACACCCAAAACCATGTGAAATTGAACTAATAACATGTGAAAAAGTAGTCTCAAATCCACATATTTCTTAAGTGTTTCACATGTTTAACCCTGTTAATGTGAAAATAGCATTATTTCACATGTCTAACCCTGTGAAAAAGTTATGGCTAAATAATTTTCACATGCCCTTTCATGTGAAAATACTTGCCCAAAAGATTTTTCACATGCTTTTTTCACGTGAAAATGTGAAAAAGTTTGGAAATGGATGTGAAAAAAAGCTGTAGTTAGTAATTAACAATTAAGTAGGTAATAATCATTAATAAATAAGAAGAATGAGACTTAAATTGAAGCAGCATTGTGAAATTTTATTAATTAATATTTATTACATGATCAGGTTCAGAAATACACACTAAAGATAAAAACAAACTTACATTATAATAATTATTAACATCATCAAAAGATTCGGCTAACCTGTCATACTTTTTCTGAAGGACAAGTTTTACATATTCATCTGTTGATCAAAGCATTCAAAAGAAAAAAATACATCATTTATTTGTTAGATAAAATAGTACTATATATCTAAATAAAGATTATAATACTTAAGCTTATAATCTAAGATTCAGCTAACATGAATAGCAATTATAAATGAAATTAATTATTAAGTTTAACACAAGAATTAAGACTTCTTGCTCATAGCCGTATAATTAAATAGGCTGTATTAAAGCAATGCTAATTTAAAGTTAAAGTCTTATAAATTACAGTGAGGACACTTCAATCATGAACACTTCTTCAAGCTTTTTTAACCTTTCTACTGCCTCAAGCACTCTAGAATGAATCAATGAATTCAAATACACCAAGAGATCAAAATGAGTTGTATGTCCAAGCCAGTGGCTCAAGGGATGCCTTTAAAACAGTGACAAAAAAACTCGAAGTGTTCACTGTTCGAGCAGTCCTCACTGTAAAAACATAAAGTTCATGAAAGGCTCTTCTGTCCTTACCGGGAATGTTTACTGAACATCAGATGCCTGAGTCCCCTTCATTCTGTGTGAAAGTAGTTCGTCTGAACTATAATGTTCCTTGTCTTGAAGAACAGTAGCCCTTGTCACATCTTCTAGGGCTTCTGTGCTCATTTCGTGGTCATCTAACAGCGCTAGCTTCGACCTTCACGCTGGCACTACTACTGCCCAGTTTACTTGTCTCTTTCTAGCCAGCAAGCTATTCCAGTAGTGTAGGATTTTCTTTTAACGCTTTCAGGATAGCTTCTTCGGTGTTCATTTCATAATAAAAGTAATACTACAGCTAAAAAGTAAAGTAAACCAACAACTAACTCAACGAGACCATGATGAGATCGTTAAAGTATCAAATTTGCGCGCCTTTCTTGGTTTGTTTACAAATGGTGTTCGTATTTCAGTGAACAATGGACTCATGACCATATTAGGAATGAGCACGTGCACAGCTCATGATGACCCATGATTCTTTGCTCCAACATTCATAACAGTGCCATTTGCTAAACAAAACGCTCGTTTCAAGGAAAAGTTAGCAAAATTGAAGTGCAATTCTAGCCGCATTTGTCTATGTACTGTGTGTAAAGGTAAAAGAATCAAATCTGGATAAGTAGTAGCAACGCCACTTGAAAATTTTTGGCAGCTACGATAGGAAGTTGCCAAGTTTTTTGTCTGATGAAGGAGCCGTCCCTCTCACACTTCGATAGATGATTCGTTTACTCACATGCAAGGAGCTACTAGCATCTCGTTCAGTAACTCATTTAAGCTGTAGTGACTCTTCCATAGACTCTGTGTTAGTAATGAAGAAGAGCATGAAACGACTTAATAGCCCGATTGCGAGTATTTTACATCCAAAGAATCATTGGTTGTGCCTAAAGTCTTTAAATAAAGCTTAATGCTGCAGGACCCTGAGTGCATTGCAAAGTTCTTGCCTGCTTGAGAGGTAAGCCCTAATCATGACTATTATTTAGGCAATAAAAACCGTCTTCCCTGTTTGGTAGCCTGAACAAAACAATCTTGATGTTTGGAGAATATGAGCAAGTGTACATGTTGACAGAGAGTGTTCTCCCAAAGGCTATTATTACCAAATAATGTGATGTAGAATTGCTACAGTTTTTAACCTCATTTAAGCTTATATAATAGCAAGAGCAACAAATTTTCAAAATATTTTTAAAAAGGTGACATGACTGAATTTATTTTCAGTTTGACTGGGTTCAGTTCATGAAGATGCCTAACTGCATTGAATTCAAACTTGAAACAAAAGTTCTGCAAAGAATGAACCTGGACAATCTCTTTTAAACAATGAGGAAGGGGCTACCTGCCAACTGATGATGAGAAAGACCATGTGAGCACTCAGTTACAAAGGTGTCAACTTCACAGAGTTAGACATCATCAAGGCACTATCCTATAAAACTAAGTGTAGTGAGACATTCCACTTTTTGACTTGGAAAGAAAGTAGCTGTGTTTGTACAGGTTGTATTTTTAAGAAGTCAGACATGACATTGAAGTGACATAATTTGCAATAAAAATTTTTATTCCAGATTATTAGATCTAAATGACACTCCTCTATATAACTAGCTTTCTAGCTCAACTCCATGTGGATTTGGATGTGAAATGGCTATGTAGATCAGACATACAATACTTTCACATGTTTTAGCTTTTCACATGCATGTGAAAATCATTGTTGTCTTGGTTGTAAAACATTGTTTCACATGTTTACGAATTTTCACATGTATTTTAACAGGCTTTTAAACAAGGTGAGAAATGTTTCACATGCATGTGAAAAAAAATAAATATTTTCACATGCATTTTCACATGGTTTTAACAGCGATAGGAATGTTTCACATGTATGTGAAATTGATGGAACATTTTCACATGCAGTTTCACATGGTATTGATTGCCCATTGAAAATTTCACGTGTATGTGAAATTTTTCAACTTTTTCACATGTATTTTTCACATACTTTTTCACATGTTTGTATTTTTCACATGTATTTCACATAGTATTGCCTAGTAGTGAAAAACTTCGCCTCTTCCCAATCCTGCGTTTCCAATGAATCCACAGGTGTTTCTTCTTGGTGGTCCTGTTGTACCATAGTAAGCTTTTGGTGGTTTGGGGCAACCACCTTAACAAAACAATCTTTAATCAATTTATCAAATATTGTTTCTTTCATCCCAAGTTTTTGAAGAACCTAAAAAAAGTAATAATATATTTAATTGTATACAAAAAATGATATCTCAACTGTTTGATTGTTATGATATATTATTTCGTATGTATGAAGCCAATCAGTTGGCTTCAAAGGGTTGCTGTCATATATTTTGACATCCTTTTCCCCGTTCAATTGCGTCAGACTACTAAACCAATCGACCTCCTATTGAAGATTTGTCAAAATTTGAAAACTTTTCAATATTTTCCATAGCCTTACATTGAGAAAACAATAACACTGTAAACAGGATTGATAAAAATGAAGCTATTATAGTCCTTCACTTCAACCAGAAGTCCAATCAAATGAGATAATGAGCATTTTCCTTTTATCCAGAAAAAAGACACGATTGAGGTGTAATGTTTACGCAATGGGGTGTCATGACTGATTTTGAAGGAGATCATGGCAGTCACAGGAGTGTCATGGAACATGAAAGATACAATGCACACATTGTTTGTTAAATAATGTAATTAATACTATTATGGGAAATAGAATTCACTCACATCAACTTACCTTTGCTGTAGAATAGAGGAGCAATGTATAGTTGTACATACTATGCATATCCATGACGACATCACTGGCCCCAATACATTCCAAAAAACGGTCTTTCCTCATGTTCTTGAAATCATTATGTAGCTCAAGGAGGATTCCCACACTCTTGATGCTTTTCTTTTCAAATTCTTTAAGCTCTTGCTGGATAGCCATTGAAAATTCAAGACTTTTGTTGGTTTTTGGTATTTTTGAGAACGGTATCACAGCAATTCTTGAAAACACCCTTCAGGTATAACAAAAGACAAAAATTAATTCATGCCATCTATGTCACACACTTTAAGAATTTGTTCATGTGCTCACTTTATGCCTTAAAAAATTATGTGTGTGCATCTTAAATCATTGATTGTGGGCTCACCTTGATAACTTCTCTGGATCATTCTTTGTGCTTTTTAAGCAAGAAGGATTCATGATGATGATCGGTACTGTTCTAGGCATTGCCTCATCTTTTTTTGATGTTGCTGTCTTCCTTTGGGACTATGAATAGCAAAAATAACATAACATATTTCTTTGACGAGAATTAATAATTAGTGTGTGAAAAAACTGTTAATTAGAAACAGTATAGACAAGAAGAAACATGGCTACATCCAATCAGCAAAGATGAAGACAAGTACAAGCATCCTGACCCGCCCCATCAACAAGCTTTGTTTGTTGGAAGGCGTGGTCTGTGCCACCAGCGACTAATGTGAACATTATGAACATTGTGGTATAAGTATCATTTGATTGTCGCATTTAGTAAGATTGGTGAAATGAGGCACTGAGGTACGCTCATTTGGTGCCGGGTATGTTCGCGACATGATTGACAGGACGTATGCTTTTCGTAATACGAGCGTGCTTTGAGTTGGATAGTTTAACATAAGAGGTACAGATCTTTTGAATCAAGATGTAACTGAAAATTTGAGCAACCAAAGGGACACAAATTCGGTAGGTTACTTGAAAGGATTTTGTTAATGTGGTAGAGTGATATTTAAGCTGTAATTCGTTTGCATTGTAGTGAACCTCTCACACATGACGCCATATGCCACACTGATGTTATGCGACAATGAAATATCTTAAATCACATGGAAAATATTTGAGTATGAAGAATAAATGATGTTGAGTTATTCAAGATCCGTATGTGTGTGTTCGCAACGTGTTCTAATTGGTTGGAATTAAAAGTGGAAGGCAGGCAGGCAGGCAGGCAGGCAAGCAGTTTTTAACTCGAATACAAAAGAAAGCCACTGGAACCAAGGTAGCTTTGGAAAAAAATATTTCAAAAACGAGTGCGAGTGTTTCATGAGGGTTCCAAACACGAGAAAACATTTGACAGCACGAAACTTGGATTTTTTGAAAACATTTCCTTCTAGACGCAATAACTATTTGGCAAAAATTTGTTCAACTTTACAGCAGTGCAACAAACTGCTGCAGTAGGCTGACATGTATTTCCAACAGATCTTTACTTACAGAATCATTCAAGGGCTATTCAAATGTCGTGTTTACTTCTGCAAATAATATCTTCAAGTCTCAAAGGCAGAGATTTTCCCGACATTTGATCGCAGCCCTTGAAGGCAAAGAAAATAAAAGTTGAAGTTTTACTTCAAAATCGCGGGAAGTTGGTGCGCAGATCTCCACTAGCCTCAAAGCAATCGAAGATGGGCCTTTCTCCCCCACTCTCCACCAGTGCTCCATTTTAAGGGCATTAACAGATTATTAAAGCTACACAGAAAGAACAGAAGTCGAAACAAGGATATGAAGTCACTGATGGGAATCAAAATCGGGACTCAACCTCTCGCACTGACCGACTGTGCAATCCTTGCTCCTAAAAGTCGTGGAAGCCTTGGAAAGTTGGGCGTGCATGCTATGTCGCTAGGGTCTACTGCTCTGAAAACTTCAAGAACTGCAGTTATGTGAAAAGATTTTTCTGCGCCCTCTTCAAACATGGCGAATGCCAACACAGTATTGAGGGAATCCCTTATATAAGAGGGCGGTGATGCTCGTCATACCTTTTAGGGGTCAAAATCAGCGTTTTGGTACCTTTTAGGGTGTTAATGAGCGATGCTCAAAAATCGGTACGTCTTTTGGTGGGAAAGTCCACAAAAACGTCAAACTTGATGGCAATTCATTAAAAACACTTTGAGGATTATATTAACAGAACAAAAAGCAGCGGAAATTTGACGAAATTCTGTCTATTTTTTCCGTTTTGGGGTGCCTTTTAGGGGTTCAAAATAGCTCACTTTGGTACTTTTTAGGGGTTATTTTCAAAATTTTCGACGAGCATTCCCGCCCTTTTTCATTCGGAGTACCCTAAGGGATCGAGAATACGGGTAATTAGTTTCTGATTTCTATACATAACAAAATCCTTGCAAATAAAGAAAACGCCTTGAGTCTGATTCCTCTTGGGTGCATGTTGCCAGTCCTATGAATTCCCTTTCTTGATCATACGCTAATTCTTGTCCAAAAGAAGAAATCAAATGTTTGTTTTCAGGCAACTTGATGATTTTAATTTGCTAAAAGCAAAAACATTCTCCAAACCTAAGGAATCCAGCCGGAATTCCCGTTTTACATTATACTCGCTAATGTTTGTCCAACAGAAGAAATCAAGTGTTTCTTTTCGTGCAATATGATGGATTTGCAAATTTCAGCTAGATAAGAAAAAAGCTTAAGGCCCTAAGACCTTTCCAGTTGCATGGCATAAGATTTTTTGGCTCTGCACGTCATGGTTGACCATGACCTTGTTTACTTCTAAATCTGGTCTGTGATTTGAGGGAATCAGTTCCACGATATTCATCCAAGATTAATTACATCAACCCTGGAGACATTCTGTATCAAACTGGGTCTTCAAACAAAAAAATATCATTTCTTTTCCCATTGCATAGCTGAGACCGAAATGGTGCGCGCATGCATGGGATGTCAATAATTATATTCGGATTTATTCATTTAAGCTGCAACCGATAAAAAGTGTTCTATTTCACAACGCTCTCACTTGCACTCATTGTTTTATCGAGGTATGGGAGCGTTGATCTCGCCGCTCCTTTGTTCTGCTTTCCACCCATGCACGGGTATGCACAAGCATTCTATCCCCAAAATGACCCCAAAACAAGACCCCAAACCTTAATCCCCAAAACTTAACTCCAAAACTCATTCCATCAAAACACCCTAGATCAATCAATGTTTTAATCGGCCTCATAGAGATCAAGATTCATTCAGGCATTTTCGTGAGCCATCAGCTGGGAATGCCGATACGAATTGCTTTAATTCGTTAAAATCTTCCCACTCCGACGTAACCGCCCTCAGATCAGCTTGCGCCAATCTAGCCGACACCCCAGAGGGATTAAGAACTTTAGCCAGTTACCAAAGGCATCGCCGTAAATAATCTTCTGGATTCTCTCCTTATCTGGGATTGTCACCCCTTCACTGGCCCCAATGGGGTTTCCCATCCAATCCACCCAATAGATACGTTGGAGTTGTGTCTCAACCACCGCTAAGAGATCTTCCTCAAAAGATGGATCGTACTCCCAGTCCCACGTCAAGGGGATAACCGTCTAAAAGGTGACATAAAAGTGATGATAGGTATTGACAAAGATTTCAATGAAAACACGCATAAAAGGTACTAGATAAAGGGAGGGGGAAACCCTGAGGCCAGCAGGGGTGACAATTGTGACCCAGTGTAAACTAGGAGAGTTGCTTGAGGTGCTCCGTTTTCGCAATTGTCACTACTGCCACGGAACGAGAAAAACAAAAGGGGAGTTGACAACAGTCAAGAGATGAACAACCACCGTCACAGCATAAGTTTATTTTAAATGACCTTGGAGCAAACTATTCTATGAGCATTTCATCGTTTATTAATCATAAAGGATCTCTATTTTAACTACTCTATGAACATTTCATAGTTTATTGACCATCAGTCATTAATTTATTTTTTCTTGTCGTGAAGTCCAGATGTGCCAGCATTGTTTGAGGATATGTCACCCTGGTCTTTCCTCCTTTTGTAAAATGTTGCTCTGGTGTGACCAAACTGCTGACAATAGAAAAAGGGGCTGGAGCAGCATCCCTTCATGACACGCTAGCATTCTTTCCTTGACGTCTCCGGTTGTTTTTCTCGACTTTCGCGACAATATCTAAGATTCGTTCCTGATCTTTATCGCCCAACAAGGGGAGAAAAAAGTCCCGGAACTGAGCATCCGAACTACCATGCCTATAAATAACTAAAATGTCTACATGTGTACTATTTAAAATGAGTACTGAACCTAAATGAAGCTGTTTTTAAGTGTGGCGAGTTAGATTTATCGTTGAATAGTAGAGCGCGCACAAAGTTTTATAGCGCACGCAAATCACGTTTTGTAAATCAAATCTTTGATGATGAATATTTACAGTTAGTTTTGAGTGTTAGTTCAAGAAGAAAACCTTACAGTCTCAATTATGTCTATTTAATAACTTCAAGTCAACGAAATTGATATGTAACATTTCTCATTAAACTAAGTACTACGTAGAAATCAGTTATAGTTGTAAATTTGCAAGAATTATACAAGAAAGAGAACAGAAAAAGCTGTAGATTTGCCGGTTTGCTTCATGCAACCAATCTCTATTTCAGTAGTTGTTGTTTACAAGTGATTCACTTCTACAGTAATCAGGTATAGGATTGTCTAATTAAGTTGTTGGTTTAGCATGAATCGCTAAGTAGTTTGAATAGTGTGTTTACACTAGTTATTTTAGATCGGTCACATATCGACCTGAAGTTTCTGCTAGTTTTGTTGTAGTTGACTTATGCATGTGTGATCAAGTAAACCAATCCAACACTTCACTTTGACTACGGTTTATTCCACTTCACAAACGTAAACCCAAACAAACGGTGAGAACTACGATAAGTAATCAATAATAACTAATTAATTACTATCCTACGTTGTTATACAAAGGTTAAGGATTTCATGCATAAGTCAACTACAACAAAACTAGCAGAAACTTCAGGTCGATATGTGACCAACCTAAAATAACTAGTGTAAACACACTATTCAAACTACTTAGCGATTCATGCTAAACCAACAACTTAATTAGACAATCCTATACCTGATTACTGTAGAAGTAAATCACTTGTAAACAACAACTACTGAAATAGAGATCGGTTGCATGAAGCAAACCGGCAAATCTACAGCTTTTTCCGTTCTCTTTCTTGTATAATTCTTGCGAATTTACAACTATCACTGATTTCTACGTAGTACTTAGTTTAATGAGAAATGTTACATATCAATTTCGTTGACTTGAAGTTATTAAATAGACATAATTGAGACTGTAAGGTTTTCTTCTTGAACTAACACTCAAAACTAACTGTAAATATTCATCATCAAAGATTTGATTTACAAAACGTGATTTGCGCGCGCTATAAAACTTTGTGCGCGCTCTACTATTCAACGATAAATCTAACTCGCCACACAATTCTAAACTAGTTATATAAATTAAACATAAGTAACGGTCGAAACTTCAACCAAGTTCATTAATGGGTGATAGGTTCTTTGTCTTGACACCAGTTGCTTGGACCTTCGAAGAGGTTGGACTGATGACGAATCTTGCGTTGAGTCCTCTAGCCTTGGATCTTTATAGGTCTTGTCTTGGATGCTGCTTGTCACCTTGGGTGGACGTTCTTGATTGTTGCCTGTCAACGTAGTTGCATGCTTAGCTATAGGTATCCGTCGCATACAGTAAAGCACACCGTTGTCGTTGTCATCGTCATCGTCTGTCCTCATTGGGAAGTCGTTAGCTGATCTCTTTTCAAGCACTGACTCCAATGCTGATTCTCTGGATGTAGGCTGCTCTTCACGATCAAACGTAGGGTGACACACTCTGAATGAGCTACGATGGGCTCGACATGATGTACTATCGTCCACTGACTTTAAAGTGTACACAGGATTTCCACTGCCTGGTACTTGCACAACCACATACAACTTGGGGTTCCAAGCATCCTGTATCTTGTTTCTTCCTAGAACTCTGTTTCTCGTGTTAACGTGGTCTCCAACGTTGACTTGAGGGTCGTGAACTTTTTTGTCAAGGTGTCTAGTGCGTTCTTCGCTACACTTCTTAAGATGTTTGGCTGCATTTTCATATACTGTCAACAGGCGTTCTCTGTGTGCGTTTAGCCATTCATCAGCACCCTGTGTAGTGTCGTACATTTCTTCCTCTCTCCTCCCCAGCAAAAAATCGAGTGGTATCACTGGATCTCTACCAAACAGCAGATGGTATGGGCTGTAGCCTGTGGAAGCATGAGGAGTGACGTTGTAGGAATAGAGTAATTCTGGAAGGAAGGCCGTCCATCTTTTCTTCTTCTCTGGTGGTAATGTTCTTAGCAGTTCATGCATCATTCTGTTGAAACGTTCACACTGTCCATTACCTTCTGGATGGTAAGGCGTTGCCCTGGTCTTTTTGATTCCGTTCATGTTGCACAGTTCCTTGATTACATTGCTTTCGAAGTTTCTTCCTTGATCTGAGTGTAGTTGCTTTGGGACACCGTACTTGAAGAACCATTCGATGAGTAGTAATTTCGCTGTAGTACTGGCTTTTTGGTCCTGTGTCGGTACAGCGATTGTGAATTTGGTGAAGACGTCCGTCATGACCAAGACGTTTTCTCTTCCATCCGATGACTTTTCGATCAGAGTAAAGTCAATATCAAGGATTCGCTTCTTTCTTGAGCTGTTGGCTTTCTTTGTTCACTGAAGTAGTGCAATAATCTCTTTATGCTTGGGTCTGATGACTGTAGCATCTGCAACTCTTCCTTTGAGTACGATGGAAACGAAGATGTTGGCATATTAACTTGGACTGAGGTTGATCTGCTCATCGCTTCTACTCTCATGGTACTCTGTAATTCAGTAGGTAACTTTGATGCATCAACTGATATGTCATTAGCGTCGTGTACTTCGTCTTCTGAGTCTTTATTATCCTCTGCTTCTGGTCCTCTGCATCTTGATAATGCGTCTGCTGCTTGATTCGATTTTCCAGTTCTGTATTTGATTTGAAAGTCGTACAGTGCCAGTTGAGATGCCCATCATTGTTCGACTGCACCCAACTTTGCTGTTCTCAGATGACTCAAGGGGTTGTTATCTGTGAGAATGGTAAAGGTCGATCCAAGCAAATAGTTCTTTTCAGAGAAAACCGGGCAGAGTCAAAAGATGGGGGTCGGCCGATTTAGCTGAAAATTATACCACTTATTAAGCATCAGATAGAAATAAGAATGGCCAAATATGAGCATCAACGGACTTATAGTTTTCGAGTTGACTACCCCCCTAGTTTTTGGCCCAAATTTGGCCAAAATACGACTTCACTTCTAGCCAACTTTGAGGTGATGTAAAATCAAAACCAAAAAACTTTTAAACTTCGTTTGAATTCCCTCGTATTATTTGATCTTTGATGAGACAAATTGCTGTGAACTACGTCGTTTATATCGATTTTCTTTGGTCACGCAATTTGTTTACTTTAGACGTCATGCAGTGATCGGTGCGACAACGAAATTATATGCATTTTAAAAATTCGTTTTCTCGGATTCGCGGCAGTTTATTTTCGATATTTTTGCACTACATAATAGTGCAAGGGCTCTTCTAAGGTCTCCAAGTAGTTTGAGCGTGGAACTAATTTTTGCCTTCATTTTGCAGGCCATTAAAAATAGCTAATTTTCCAGAAAAGTGACATAGTTTTATGCTAATGAGCTACCCGAAATCAACTTTTTCGCCATCAAAACTTGCTATAAGTGTGCTATAAATCATCTAGGGTCTTATAGTTTCCATTCTAAAAGGACTTTAGTATATTTTCTTGCTTTGGAGAGTTCTTGGAAAGACTTGATAAGAATACGAAATGGAAACTTAAGTCCGACATAATAAAAAAGCCAAAATACAACTTTCTTATTTCTCCATTTTATTATGACTTATGACTATTTACACAAATACCATATAATCCTCTATAAAGTTGGCAAATTACCATCAATTAGTCAGTTGGTATTATTTAGAAGGATTGAGAGTTGTTGAAAGTTGTGCAAATTTTGTTTAACGTCTTATAATTTGCACCAGAACAATACAATTATACTTGGATATTTGAATCGACTACATGCCCTGAATTATCATTCAATACAAATATGTTTCTAATTTGTACCAACAAAAATAAGTTGCGTTCAAATTGTCAACGATGCCGCACAATAAGAATAAAATTTGTTGCCGTTACTTACTATTAGCTTAAAAGATTTTTTGAAAAACATGGCAAATTGAGCAAAACCATTCCCAGAAACCCTTACATTCCGTTGTTATGGAGAGTAGCATATGGATTGTATAACGACGACAAGTGGAAAACATTACATATAGAGCTGACACACGAATGAGACTCTGGTGCAAATCAGAGATTTATCTTATCAATCAGAGCGTCATAGTAAAACGAAGAGAAAAGAAATTATCTACATTCACCCTCACCATCCATCCTCATCTTGAGGATCAACTACTGTGCAACCTGATGACAGCTACAGCTTTTAACAAGCCCTACCAAAGGACCAATGTAAGATTTTTTTCTTCTCTCACTGCCATCTATTTTAAGTTGAAGAAGTTCGCATAGAGATTTTAACTGAGTAAGCTTTAGGCCACCCAGTTCATCATCAAGTACCAACTGACAAATGTTCATCTCTTCCACCATGATTGGATGTTCAGGCTTCTCAATCTCGTTAGTAACAGCCAAATGCAAGTCCATACGATTTACCTCGGCCTCTAAAACATCAAAGTCTTCTTCTTCTAACTCTTCATCGATTCTACTAGCCCCTGCTCTTATCTTCCTTAACTTAGCGTTATGCCGCGAAAAGAAACTTTTAATTTGCTGGGCGGTTTTCCATTCTTCAGACTCAAAATATAGCTTTCCTTGATCATTTCACTTTGTCTTCATTTCCCTTGAAAGTGACAATGGATCCGCCTTGTTCCCACTTTTCTCTCCGGCCTCGAATCTCTCAATTAAAAAAAAAGCGGCCACTTTCTTTCCAAAGCGCTTCTTTTCTTTCACAACCTTGAGAGCCCATCCCATTGCAGGTGTACGATCCGATGTAGCATGAGAAGTTGGATCTGTGGATCTGGAAACAGTTAACCTTTCTTGGGCATCACTGTTGACACCAGTAACTCTCTCTGCCCATTTCATTTTAGCCGGGTCATACACCGAGATTGACTCCAGCTCATATGTATGCTTTCCCATGTCCATGTGATGTTGTGCATCAACTTCGGTCTTGAATGTTAGGACACATGCTGGCTCTTTGCAGCCAAACAGATGCTGATGGGTTTGAGTAGATCTGGATGAGTGAACAGTTCCCAGAACTCTGTTACGGGGCGAAAACGGTAAAACTTCTTTCAGCCCTTCAATAGTGAAGCCTCTGACAAAATTATGATATGGTACCAGTAATCCCTGACCAATGTTAAAGGCTTTCCACATTCGGAGACCATTATCTTCATAGCTAAAATTATAGAGAAGGCTGATTCCAGGAATTTTGTTGTCATCTGAAAGATCTTTGGAGCTATCCAGCTCTACCACAGCAACACGGCATCCCTTTAAGCCTCCATGAGATTCAATTGCCGTTTTCATATCTTCAGCTGTGGTAACATCATGTTTCTCGTTGACATAGCGTCGTAATGTGGGCTTTCATAGGAGCTGTTTTCCTGTCGCAGATGTCTTTTCCTGCTTGAGGATCAGAAAAGTCATATCGGAGAAGTGCAATGCCAGTGCGCAGTACTATATCTGACAGGTAAAGAATCAATGGACCATTATGGTAGCATCCAGCATTGTCTGATCTGAGGTATGCCTTCGTAATTGGCGGGTACTCTTTTCTAATGGTTTTAAAGAGATGATCAAGAATTGATGCCACAGAGTAATTATTTTGTGTACATGAATTAACAATGTGTACAAAGCATTCCACATCATATTTCTCGATGTTTCTTGTGACCACTGCGCTGATATGCCAACTCAAACCACGCTTCCCAAAG
The DNA here is from genome assembly GCA_029948255.1 of Telmatactis stephensoni. Taxonomy (NCBI): domain Eukaryota; kingdom Metazoa; phylum Cnidaria; class Anthozoa; order Actiniaria; family Isophelliidae; genus Telmatactis; species Telmatactis stephensoni. Next base: position 394,577 of record JALIZF010001759.1, on the reverse strand, counting down.
AACTCTGACATACTTTCTCGGTATTTGATAGGGAGAAACTTCATGGCCCAATCAATAACGACTAGACATGGCTCATCGTCAAGATTGGCCATAGCAGCTTGCTTAGCCTCCTCCTGAATCACTGTTCTCAACAAATGTGCTTTCCAAGCATGAATGGCTGCAGTGCATTGATTAAAATCAAATTTAAGACTACTTCTCAGTTCTTCATCTATTTGAATGTTGTCAATTTTCAACTTTAATTTGTGAAAACAGTCATCGACAGCCTCACAACGATCGCACGTGATGTCATGTTCGTGCAAGCATGGGCTTTGGCATTCATTCTTCTTGCCATCACTTAAAGCATAAGTGCAACAGTGGTCAGCACTGTTTGATTGTCGGTCGATGTGGGTCTTGAAATCAGTTTTTAGATATCGCTTGGCTTCCTTAAGTTGACTTTCCACCTCCTTTTGCCACGAGATACCAACTTCACTTTCAGGTAATGATTGTACAACTCCAATTAGAGTATCAATAGCTTCTGTACCCTCAGCTGTAACATTATCCAGACCCTGAAGAGATTTCTGCATCGATGCACTACATACATCTAATATACGGTAAAGTGACCGCTCACTGGCTGGCTGGAATTCTTCTTGTTGGCAATATGATAGGTACTGTTCAATAATTCGTGTTGGTATTATTGTTCTTACTACAGCTGGTATGGTTATGCGTTCACCCGAGTCAAGTTTCATAGACTTTGTACCAAAAGCAACATCTTGTAGGTATTCGGGTCGGGCCACGAAGTCTAGAAAGTGGTCAACTTTTTCATCGTCAATTCTAGTCCTGAAAATATGCTTTTCTTTGATTGGTTGTCCCCGTCCAGCCTTGGTGGCGTGATCACGAGCTTGATCAATCTGCCATTTTGACAAACCAGGCAATAGTCTCTGTAGTTCTGTTTGACTAAAGTCATTTGCAAACAGAGAAAGAATTTGCCGCTTTGACTGCCAAGACTGTGCTTCGTTGTGAGCTTTTATCAAACTGTTCATAAGTTCTGAGTCGATGTCAAATTGTTTCACTTTTGTTGATTCATCTACGTTTTCAGCTAAATGAGCATCTTTCCTTAGTGCTTTCCACATTTCGTCTTCCTGACCGGGACTAATAATGGTCAAAGTTGAATGAAATAGTTCCTTTGCTTTACGTAGGTAGTACTTTTGTTGTGTTACTGAAATGTCATCCCATTCTGTATTAAGAGTGGATTGGAGGGGACTGATACGCCCATCTGTCAAATTGCTGAATGCATTGTTTAAAGTATTTCTTTTCTTATTTTGCTCTTCTTTTTCGTCTAGCCAAATACTTATTTCTTGTTCTGGGAAACTTCCAGAGCTTTGTGAGGACTGAGACGACATTCCACCACTTTCATCATGTGAAAAACCTTGGGGGGCTGATCCGTTAGAGCTTGCAGTAGATGAAACTTCTGTGGTTTCGTAAGAGACCTGATAATTCCAGTGAAATTGATAATAAGTCCATAGCATATACATCAGATTTGCTTTTGTATTTGGACAGCCCGGCCCGATGTTAGCGGATATGTAGCTTATTTATGGCAAAGAGATACCTGTTCAGAAAAAGATACTTGAAGCGATCCTATGCCACTTGTGGAAGGAGTTTCCAGATCAGTTGATGTCGATTGAACGAGCTAAAATCAAGGCAACCAATATTATTAAAAAAGAAAATTTGACTAGAAAGCAAAAGACAGGACTGCCGAGTTAACTCTGGCAAATATGATATCAGACCAATGTACTGCAACTCTGAAACTATTCAATTTTGCCTTATGCAAAGATGCAAGGAGGCATGAGTCGCAAACCCCTCTCACCCGTTTGTACTGAACACCATTTTGGGGAAATAATGCAATGCATGTTGTAAGTATACCTGAGTGATTACTGAGGCTGTACCAGTATCTAAAGTTGAATTTGCTTCATTTGTCCAAGATGTAGCCTCCGAAACATTTGGGTTAGTTGATGACGACTGTAAAGAAACCATAGTTAATATGAATCACTGGTGTCACACATTTCTTTTGCTTCAAGAATAGTATCCATGTGGCGTGTTAGGTATATCCGAGGCAGAGAACGCCTTCAGTTTTCATGCATAATAATTCCTTATATAACCTTGGAACACGAATCGAAAGAAAATGATTAATTGATTAATATGTAGTGAGTGCAACAAAATCTTACAATATTATACATACCATAGTAACAACTCTAGAATCATCCGTTTCATCTGTTTTATAATACGATAGTCGACAGACATTGCAAATTGCTATAGAATATATTTACACACTGTTATGATAAAGCGCACAGACAAATTTGCTTTATAACAAAGTACGGATAAGAAAACTTTATTTATGTTTATTCTAAAGGCCAATCTAGACAATACAATTTTTGCAGCTACAACTTCCCTACAACTTGCTTACGTGGGAATTATCATACCAAATCTGGCGCCCCCATTGGTTGACATCGTATGCTAACTCTCACGTAAGAAAGTTCCAGGGAAGGTGTAGCCGCAAAAATTGCATCGTCTAGATAGGCCTTAACAAAATCATGTATGATATGGGGAATACAGCCTTTGAAAGAAATTTATGAGTCCTTAAATTAGTCAACATGAAATAAGTCATTTCAATGTGAATAAACTCAGATGTCATTAATACATTGATACATTATTGTCAAAATGTTTTACGTAGATGAGCTAAAACCATCAGAGATGCTTACCAGAACCAATTGGAACAGACACACCATGCCGTGTAAAGATCTGGGTTGACATGCCAGCATTAACTCTGCGAAAGCTTTTAAGTTGTTTGCGTTGCCCTTTATGATGTGGGTAGGCACAGGTTTTGCGTTTCCGTCCAGGCCACTCTAACGTAAGCTCCTCTCTGTGTTTAGGACATATTGTCATGTCTCCAAGCTGATTCTCTTGAACTCCAAACAGACCAGCACGGTTCAAAATAAGATCTTTCTCTGATATCGTTGTTTGATCTTCGAAACTTCGTTTTATACTAACCCCAAGCATACTTAAATAGTGCGTCATATCTCTATCACTTATAAGAGGTACGATAGTACTAAACTGCCTATAAGATGCGCAAAGCGAGTTAGGTTTTCCAAAAGAGCAATACATCGTCGGTTCTGTTGTACTCATGGCTATAAATGAAGGGATGTGTAAGATGAGACTGATATTTGAGTATCAGTGCTTGTAAAGAGTCATGCAGTATCATGTTACCGTCATTGGTTACATGTCAATTTCATTAACAAAAACAAAGATGTCGTGACAAAGCGAGTACACGAAACTACCGAGAAAATATTCAACAATATTGAATGAAGAATGTTAAGGCAAGGATCGAAATGGACTGATACTAATACACATATAAATGTACATAGACACTTCATAGAATTAAGTTATAACTCCAAAGTTGTATTTCGGCTGTTTTATTATGTCGGACTTAAGTTTCCGTTTCGTATTCTTATCAAGTCTTTCCAAGAACTCTCCAAAGCAAGAAAATATACTAAAGTCCTTTTAGAATGGAAACTATAAGACCCTAGATGATTTATAGCACACTTATAGCAAGTTTTGATGGCGAAAAAGTTGATTTCGGGTAGCTCATTAGCATAAAACTATGTCACTTTTCTGGAAAATTAGCTATTTTTAATGGCCTGCAAAATGAAGGCAAAAATTAGTTCCACGCTCAAACTACTTGGAGACCTTAGAAGAGCCCTTGCACTATTATGTAGTGCAAAAATATCGAAAATAAACTGCCGCGAATCCGAGAAAACGAATTTTTAAAATGCATATAATTTCGTTGTCGCACCGATCACTGCATGACGTCTAAAGTAAACAAATTGCGTGACCAAAGAAAATCGATATAAACGACGTAGTTCACAGCAATTTGTCTCATCAAAGATCAAATAATACGAGGGAATTCAAACGAAGTTTAAAAGTTTTTTGGTTTTGATTTTACATCACCTCAAAGTTGGCTAGAAGTGAAGTCGTAATAGGGTTTTCCGATTTAAGGGCTTAAAGGCCGATTTGGCACTAATAGTGCCAGCGATAGTGCCAGCCTGTCGTATATGATTGTAACTATTATTTTTCGAATTTCGAAGTATCATTGTGTCTATAAAAAAGCAACACATTTTACAAGTTAATGTTCGAATTGTAATAATTTGTTATAAATACAAGTCAAAACTATTGCCGAGAAATCATTTCGGATGAGCGTACATCACGTCACACATGATTAACCCTGAAATATTACATTATTTGGTGATGTTTAAGGTGGCTGGACCCTATTTCGCCAGTACGCGGGTAGTCGAATTGAAGCGGCTATTAATTGCGTTACAGAATGAAGTTGACCAAACTTTTTACGCACACCTACTACAAATGGACCAAATTTTATAATGATGCTAGTTTGGTTGAAATCGGAGCTTTTTTAACATCGAAATTGTTATACACTTGATTTGAAATTTTGGCAATTTTCTCAAAATCCTGACCTCGACGAGCAAAACGATTTATGGGACTTTGTAAATCAAATGTTTGTCTATAATGTGAGAGCGTTTCAAGAAATTCTATTAAACCGATTTTGAGTAAAAACGGAGCAATTATTTTACTTTGAAGAAATTTAAAACCGCGGGTGCTCTACTAAAGTAATTTTATAACAATAATTTTCCAAAGAAAAGTTGCAATATTTTTGGTTCTAAATAATACCAAGGCATGGTTCTTTATTTTGTGAATATGTCATCGTATTTGCTATTTTTGATCGCCGTTGTAGTCCAGGAAAATGGTGCAAAATTGTTCAAACTAGGGTAACAAGCATGAAATTTGGCACAGTGATAGGCCTCTGTGCTCTGAGGAATTCTGGATATGGGGCCACGCCAAATCACGAATACTTACGGATTTATAGTTTTGGAATTAATTATCTTTCAGAAAATAAAAAAGAGCAGTTCCTTCTAATGTAAAATGATGATACTAAGTATATAGATAGTACGAGGTACGCGTAAAAGATATTCACCAATAGCCACGCCCTTTTAGGGGTACTTACGGAATCAGAGCTACGGAATACATTATGCCTTAAATTGATATTTAGAGTTCGTCCTGCACTGTTGGTAATCTGAAAACTTGCACAACGATAAACGTTTATACTCTGAGTAATTCTGGATATGGGGCCACGCCCAACAACGAGTACTTACAGGATTATAGGAAAGGGATTTATTGTTTTCCGAAAAATAGAAAAGAGCAGTTCCTCTTAATGTAAAATGATGATATCAAGTATATAGATAGAGTAAGGTATGCGTAAAAGATATTCATCAGCAGCCACGCCCTTTTTGAGGTACTAACGGAATTAGAGCAACGGAATACATTATACCTTGAATGGACACTAAAAGCTCTTCCTACACTGTTGGTAATCTGAACACTTGCACAAAGATAAACATTGATACGCTGAGTAATTCCAGACATGGGACCACGCCCAACAACGAGTACTTACAGAGTTACAGAAAAGGAATTTTTATTGTTTCTTTTTTAATATCTAAAATGGAAATTGTATTATTATATTGTAAATCGTTGTAATAAATCGTAGTGCCATAGTGTAATAGTCAGTAATTAAGCGTTTTGCTGACAGCCTTCCCTATTAAATACTTGCAGAATAACATAGCGATAGAATGCATTTACAATTTGTAAAGTATATGTTATAAGATAATGTCATTTACAACGATTATTATGTAGCCATGGCTAGATATAATTTGTGTCGAAAATTATGATTCGCACCCTTCTTTAAATAACTTTCAAGCAGCCAGGTTTTTGCTATTGACATAAATACCTATCTATTTGAAATCTGCGCAACTTGAAACTTGATGCTAAGTGCGAAAAACAAAACATATTGGTGTTCATTAGGACAGCCTATATATTTTAACAATCTGGCAAAACTGCTTGTAAAAACAATAGCATTTTTTCAATTCAAATCTGTGGAAATATCAGCATCACTATACATTGATTTACACACAGTAAATGTGATGGAGTCATTGTGGCCCCACAATTGAGCCACATTTTTAACCCCCAGGTGGTCCCTTCTAATCGGGCAATTTAGCTACTATTTTGGGCCACTTTGGCCATTTTCGTGGGGCTATATTTTGACCCACAGGCGGCCCTTACTGATATTGCATATGGGACAAAGTTTGGCCCCCTTACATTTACCGTGCATATGCAGTAGTATAGTAAGACTGAAATATTAGTATTTGCACCCTTAATGACTTTCCTTCTATCAACTGATGTTTCATTAATTAACTTGGTTGTTTTTTTATATTTTTTGTATTCACTTGCCTCCCTAGTAATGATCTGGCTCTATTTCCTCTGGAATCGATATTTGGTAATAATTAGAAATCTACAAATTTCGTTAATTTACTTATCAACAATTAATTTGTAACTTTTGCGTTTCTTTTTGTTCTACTGGAATTGGTATAAGGATTGGTTTTGGACCACAATACGCTCGATGTCGATTTGCGTGATGGCTTTATAATATCTTCCTATTCACGTATACATTTTTTGAAAGCTTACACCCAATTTCAAAATTACGCAACCTAGTGGCGATGGCTTGTCTGGATTTTAAGCTTCTGTCAATCAAATTGTAACGACTAGAATTTGTAAAATTTTAGCTTTCTAAATTCAGAAACAAAACAAACTTGAATTTATTGGCAGAACATTTAGTATTTTCTGACTTTTGATGTAAATTTCAGCTTGCTTCAGGGAGAACGAAAAGTCGGAGCTTTGATTGACGGTAGTCAAAACACTAAAAAAGCCATTCAAGTGTCGTCTGCAACGTGTTTGACTATTCGTCGCGGGTCGCGGGTCGCGGGTTCGATGTCGCGGGTGCGGGTAGGATTGTCGCGGGTGCGAAATTCAAACAAAACAAAAAAAAGACAAAAAACTAAAAAAAGGGAAAAAATTGAAGTACAAAAAAAAAAAAAACACAACAACAACAACAAAAAAAAAACAGGATTCACGAAATTTAATATTTCCAAGTCATTCTGCACTGTAGTAACGCGATCCGCTTACTTATTCAGCCGTCAGACAAATAACAATGCTTCCTGCGGTCTGCAGCATCTAGGAAAACTGTTGTCAATCTGTCAATATTCATTTTGAGGGCTTCTTCTTGTGTTTGATGTTTATGTGATGACTCCGTGTTGTTTGACCCTACAGTATCTCTATGCCGTGACAACTTAAAAACTGACCTAGACATTTGCTCGTGTGTCGAATAAACCCGGATTCATTCTTGTTATTCATTTTTAGCAAACATATCTTAATTCCATAGGTTTGTGACGGTCTGTGATCGGCACAACTAAAAATTCTTTGATATGTGTAATAAACAAAACTGTCATCAAAATTGTGAAACATTTGTTACGCTTTAGTACCCTGGGCTCCAGGGGTTTATTACTCGCTTTCCTCAGAGAGTTGGCGAGCGCCGAAGGCGCGAGAAGCGAAAATAAACGTTTCTCGTCGTGTGACTGTCCTATCAAGTAAATAAACGTCGGAACGTGACGATAAACCCCTGGAACCCAGGGTAACGCTTTAGATACTGTGCATGACAAAGTCAAATCAGCTACATTGTTAGATGTACTGACATAACTGGTGCCCGAGGGACTGAGATATACTGAACCTTCAGGCATTTGAGCGATTAACTCATAGAGAAAACATTCAAGTACTGTAGGGTCAAACAACACGGAGTCATCACATAAACATCAAACACAAGAAGAAGCCCTCAAAATGAATATTGACAGATTGACAACAGTTTTCCTAGATGCTGCAGACCGCAGGAAGCATTGTTATTTGTCTGACGGCTGAATAAGTAAGCGGATCGCGTTACTACAGTGCAGAATGACTTGGAAATATTAAATTTCGTGAATCCTGTTTTTTTTGTTGTTGTTGTTGTGGTTTTTTTTGTACTTCGATTTTTTCCCTTTTTTTAGTTTTTTGTCTTTGTTTTTTTTGTTTTTTTGTTTTTTTGAATTTCGCACCCGCGACAATCCTACCCGCACCCGCGACCAACCACCCGCACCCGCGACATCGAACACGCAACCCGCGACCTGCGACAATTAGTCAAACTCGCCTGCAAAGGTCGCGTAATTTTGAAAATAGGTGTAATAAACATAGTTTTTAAACATAATTTTGATGCATCAAATTGCTACAAAGTTTTGGGCTAATCCATTGAAATCAAAGGAAGTTGTAGCATGCTTGTAAACGTGCAAATTTGCAATTCAGAAAAAAAGGGGAAAAAAATTGGAGAAAATATTTAAATAAATTCAGACTGTTAATTACTTGTCTTTTTCTGTGGATTTTTGAAACCTATGTTTAATGAGCTTTTAGAAAATGTATGCCTTTATAGCAATATATTATAAAATCTGCACATAATCTGATGATAGAGGTAGAATTGTGCTTAAAGCCAGTCCTGATTCCATAAATTTGTTTCTCGTAGTTTTTAAAGTGCAAAAAATTAATGTTGCCTCTTACACTCTCCCCCGCACTTGCACATTGCTGTACAGGGAAGTTTGGACTTCTTGCAGGAGCAACGCCCTTTGCAGCCCTTTTTAGGTTGGCATGAACATTTGATCAACACCTGGCACGCCTTTGATGCTTCAGACAGATGTGTCCATATTGGCTCCCACGTACCACCATCACATTGTTTCCATCCCCATGCAGATGGTAAAGGGATAGTTTGCCTCGCAGTGAGTGACTGCCCCCAACAATAAGCAACAATAAAAATTCCTTTTCTGTAACTCTGTAAGTACTCGTTGTTGGGTGTGGTCCCATGTCTGGAATTACTCAGCATATCAATGTTTATCTTTGTGCAAGTGTTCAGATTACCAACAGTGTAGGAAGAGCTTTTAGTGTTCATTCAAGGTATAATGTATTCCGTTGCTCTAATTCCGTTAGTACCCAAATAAGGGCGTGGCTGCTGATGAATATCTTTTACGCATACCTTACTCTATCTATATACTTGATATCATCATTTTACATTAAGAGGAACTGCTCTTTTCTATTTTTCGGAAAACAATAAATCCCTTTCCTATAATCCTGTAAGTACTGGTTGTTGGGCGTGGCCCCATATCCAGAATTACTCAGAGTATAAACGTTTATCGTTGTGCAAGTTTTCAGATTACCAACAGTGCAGGACGAACTCTAAATATCAATTTAAGGCATAATGTATTCCGTAGCTCTGATTCCGTAAGTACCCCTAAAAGGGCGTGGCTATTGGTGAATATCTTTTACGTGTACCTCGTACTATCTATATACTTAGTATCATCATTTTACATTAAAAGAAACTGCTCTTTTTTATTTTCTGAAAGATAATTAATTCCAAGACTATAAATCCGTAAGTATTCGTGATTTGGCGTGGCCCCATATCCAGAATTCCTCAGAGCACGGAGGCCTATCATTGTGCCAAATTTCATGCTTGTTACCCTAGTTTGAACAATTCAGCATAAAACCTGCACCATTTTCCTGCACTATTGAGACGACTGTACGTAAAGCACTAAATTCCTGCGTTTATCTCGGAATTTCGACATCCACGTTAATAATACTGGTTCTTGAAAACTAGTAGATGAAATTTTTTTTATTTCTCGATATTGAATATTCAATCCTTTACCAGTAAGGTGTGTAAATTACAAAGGCATTGAAGTTTTTTAAGACCATTAAATAATTTTTTAAACATTGCCATATGCGCATCTCTATTCTCCGAGTTGTTGCCGGTGTTTGATTATGCATGCCTGCATGCGTGTCGCTTTGGCACCTCGTGCAAAAAATGCAAATACATGGAAGTCTTCCAAGTTACCTGGACTGGTGAACTACTTTTCTTCGCCTTTTTAGCCTTTAATGTGTTTTCCAGCAATATTTCACTTCTCCGTTTTCTTTTTGTACAAGGAAATACCATAGTTCTAGAAACTGTAGTAAGGAACTGCTACGTACAGCGTTACTCTGGATATCACTGGCGTGACTTTCCATGTATATTTGCATTTTTTGCACGAGGCGCCAAAGCGACACGCATGCAGGCATGCATAATCAAACACCGACAACAACTCGGAGAATAGAGATGCACATATGGCAATGTTTAAAAAATTATTTAATGGTTTAAAAAAACTTCAATGCCTTTGTAATTTACACACCTTACTGGTAAAGGATTGAATATTCAATATCGAGAAATAAAAAAAAATTCATCTACTAGTTTTCAAGAACCAGTATTATTAACGTGGATGTCGAAATTCCGAGTTAAACGCGGCAATTTAGTGCTTTACGTACAGTCGTCTCAACGGCAATCAAAAACTGCAAAAACGATGACATATTCACAAAATAAAGAACCATGCCTTGGTATTATTTGGAACCAAAAATATTGCTAGTTTTCTTTGGGAAATTATGGTTATAAAATTACTTTAGTAGAGCACCCGCGGTTTTAAATTTCTTCAAAGTAAAATAATTGCTCCGTTTTTACTCAAAATCGGTTTAATAGAATTTCTTGAAACGCTCTCACATTATAGACAAACATTTGATTTACAAAGTCCCATAAATCGTTTTGCTCGTCGAGGTCAGGATTTTGAGAAAATTGCCAAAATTTCAAATCAAGTGTATAACAATTTCGATGTTAAAAAAGCTCCGATTTCAACCAAACTAGCATCATTATAAAATTTGGTCCATTTGTAGTAGGTGTGCGTAAAAAGTTTGGTCAACTTAATTCTGTAACGCAATTAATAGCCGCTTCAATTCGACTACCCGCGCACTGGCGAAATAGGGTCCAGCCACCTTAAACATAACATTTACTAGCCAGAAAAGCTTTTTTTCATTTTTATAAGCTTTCACAAACTTTACTATATATGAATAAATTGCTCTGAACATTTTTAGTGGCTAGAAACTACTAACTATTGGCTTTTGTACCGTACGTTTGGATGTACTGAATGAAATTAAAGGAAGTGATCATGACAATCACAAAGTTTATAACTGTTTGATTGCAATATTTCACTGCGGACTGTATCTCAGTTAGTGTCTTGCAAAGAGCAAAATAATTTATTTTCGAACTCAGCTCTTGGCTTTCTTGGAGCTCTTGTGCCTTGTGCGTGTATATTAATGTGAGCATCAAGGGCCGGCTATTTAAACAGTGTTTACTTCTTAAGGCGGTGTTACAAAAGACGGTTTTTAACGACGATTTTCAGCGCAACAGCGTTGCATAAAAATCTTTCTCGTGTAACATGACATTTGGAACAATTTTCCTTGCAATTTTCGCTTCGGCAACGCGTTGCGAGTTTTTGAATCCAAGTCAGAAACTCGCAACGCAAAATATTGCAAGTTGTTGCAACGTTGCGCGGAAAATCATCGTTAATAAAAATCGTCTCGTGTAACACCGCCTTCATCCTAGCAGGCGAACCAAGTTTACGTTTAGTTCACATGCCCGAAGCAAACTGAAGCAGCTTAATTGATGACTCATCTGAATCAGCCAATACATACAGTACATTATGCTATCCGAGTATCGAGCGATCTCTTATACATCCGTATACACCTATTTCAAAAAAGGTTGTCACCGCTAAGAGCGATAGGCAATAGGTAATAGGTCATTCCAAGACCGCAAAGCACTATTGATTTCTTAATTAAGCCATCCTAAATCTTTCTTTGCACTCTTCCATCAAATATTTGGCTATTCATATGTAAATTAATTGGAAATCAATAGTGCTTTGCGGTCTTGGAATGACCTATTACCTAACGCCTATCGCTCTTGGCGGTGACAAGCTTTTTTGAAATAGGTGTACATACTGCAGGCTCGAAAGCGTCGTTGTGCCGTTATGGACTGTCTGCTGCCCACAGAACATTTGTTATTTCTAGTTATTTGCTAAGGGCTGGATAAGTTTTTAGCTAATTTTGATGATTAAAAGATAAGCGAATTGCCCAAAAAGATTATTGACAAAAATTGGTTTTGCCTTTCGACGGTTTTGAATTGTATGGAAACGCATTGCTACGACAAGCCCTTCTCTCCCCAGAGCCTGTTCACAGGCTATCCGTCCACACTAAAACAGCCTATTTCTTTTGTCTAAAATAAGAAAGTGCTGTTTCAGTGTGGAAAAGAAAAATGATAAAAAATGTCATGTATATTCGGAGTGGATGGTTTTCTGATACGCGGTATAAGTGTTACGCACTATTGCACACACTACATATTTATTTATTTTATTTTATTTATTTCATTTAAACACGTATCGTCCAGGAGCTAGAAACTCGTTCAAAATACGAACGTGTGTGAACAACATAAATTAATTATAACTTGGAAACATAATATAGAAAAAAATGGTATGAAATTATCAATAGTTATAGAAAATAAATTGAACTGAAGAATCTAAAGAATGGCTTTCTTAAGGTTGCTTTTGAATTCAGTTAGACTCGCTGCATTATGAACTTTGTTGGGAAGACTATTCCAAACGTTAGCAGCCATATAGCTAAATGATTTTTTCTTCCATAATAAGTTAAACCTAGGTATAGCTAGCTTATATCCATCTCCCCTGAGATTATAATGTGTTTTTCTAAAGCTAAAAAGATTCTTTATATACTGAGGACCATCTCCATATAAACTCTTATAAAGTAATACCATTGACTGATAGATACGTCGTTTCTTGAGATTAGATAGTTCGACGGTACTTAATATCTGCTCATATGGAACAGTTTTACCATAGCCTAACACAGATCTAAGAATATAATAATTAGCGTTATCTAGTCGGTCGCTTTGAACTTTACCTAAACCTAGCATTAAAGGACCACAGTATTCTAGGTGTGGAAGAATAAACGCCTTGTATAGCATAATCATCTTATCGATGGGCAAAGATCTTCTAATTCGCCTCAAAGCAGCAGCCTTAGCATAAGCTTTCTTAAGTTGCTCAGAGATGTGAATCTTAAAATTAAGTTTACTATCCAGGGTTACCCCCAGGATCTTAACATTATTAGTAATGTCTATCTTAGTGCTGTCCAAATAAAGTCCATAGTCGTACTTGCATGGGCCAACGGAGAATGCCTGCTAATTAGTATGTGGCACTATTAGTGCCAAAGCCCGTAAATCGGAAAACTCTATTTTGGCCAAATTTGGGCCAAAAACTAGGGGGGGTAGTCAACTCGAAAACTATAAGTCCGTTGATGCTCATATTTGGCCATTCTTATTTCTATCTGATGCTTAATAAGTGGTATAATTTTCAGCTAAATCGGCCGACCCCCATCTTTTGACTCTGCCCGGTTTTCTCTGACAATGACTTTTAAACTTCTCTGTGACCGCCCACTTCAACGCTAACATCTCTAGCCTCATTGAGCTGTAGCTTCTTTCGTTCTTCTCTGTCGGTCGTAACCGTCGACTGGCATAACTGATTACAACTTTACCACTTTCTTGTTCCTGATAGAGGATGGCACCTAGCCCTGTAAGACTAGCATCTGTCTCAAGCACGAATGGCTTGCTGTAGTCGGGGTATCCTAGCAACGGTGGTGTGATCAGCTTTGTCTTCAGCGTATCAAACGCTTCTTGATGACGTGGAGTCCATCTTGCTTCTAATTGGAGATTTGAATGTCTCTGATGGTTTCATCTCGTGTAGGCAACTGTTAACCAGTTCGTGTAGAGGGCCAGCGATTTGCGCAAACTTGTTGATAAACTTTCTGTAATACGACGCGAATCCTAAGAATGAGCGCAGTTCTTTCAGTGTCTTAGGTACTTCCCAGTTTGCAACAGCGTCAATCTTGTCGGGATCAGGGGCAATGCCTTCAGCCGATACTTCATGGCCCAGGTATGTTACCTTTGTTTGCAGAAATTTGCACTTTGATGGCTTTAGCTTCAATCCATACTTCTCGACTCTTTCCAATACAGCTTCTAGTCTCTGGAGGTGTTCTTCGAACGTCTTCGAGTAGATGATAACATCATCGAGATGCTTTGCATCATGCGCTGGAACGTAGCGGGTGCGTTTGTTGATCCAAACGGCATTCTGTTGTACTCGTACAGACCAAAAGGTGTAGTGAAAGCAGTTTTGTGCTTATCTCTGTCATCCATTGCAATCTGATTGAATCCGCTTGCGAGGTCAACAAGCGAAAAGAATTTGGCTCCTTGAAGGACGTCCAAAGATTCTTCAATTCTTGGCAGTGGGTATGCGTCCCTCACGGTCTTAGCATTCAGCTGACGATAATCGACGCAAAGTCTTAACTCACCATTCTTCTTTCTTACCAGTACTATAGGCGATGCATATGGACTGTGGCTTTCACGGATGACGTCACGACTCAACAACTTCTGAATGTGTTCTTTAACTTCTGCTAGCTGACTGGGTGGTATGCGTCTGAAAGGAAGATTCACTGGAACATCATCATTAGTATATATTCTGTGTGTTACACTGTCCGTATATCCTATGTCATCGTCGTCTGCGGCAAATGCGCTTGCATATTTAACTAGTAGTGCTCTTAACTGTTCCTTTTGCAACAAACTGCACTCCAGATCATCTAGATCAACAGGACAAGTAGTTTTCTGACTCTTTTCTTCCACTCTAGCTACTTCTACACGATCTACATCTACTTGATTTAAGGAGATAGTCTCTTCAGGCACTTCTTCTACAATACCAACTCTAGTTCTTGGTTGAAGCCATACATCATCATCGTTTAGATTAGCTACTCTTACATACGCTCCTCCAGTCTTTACCTTTGCATATGTGTCAACAAGAACAATGCTACCTGGAAGTGAGGTAGATAATCTCTCAATAAGCACGTCGTCCGAGTTGCCAACTCGACCACAAGAGACTCTTAACACTGCAACTGAACCACTCGGTACTCTCACAGGCGTTTTACCGGCCACACGAGCAAATTCTTTCTTTGCTGCTTGAATTCTAAGAACACTGGCCCAGGGGCCTTTAATCTCTTCAGTCTCGGCTCTGTTTACGACGACTTTCTCTTTCAACTGGCTAATCACGTTCATTCCAATCAATGCTGGCAATCTTGTTTCACTCTCGTTATTTTGCACGCTGTCTTTGAGAACTAGAACTCCTCTTTGTGGAACTGTAACACCACAAGCTTCAATATCAAGCTCGATATAACGAACGTAAGGTATATCAAGACCACTGGCTGCCGTAAGGGTAAGCCAACCGTTCAAAGGCTTCAATGCCTTTCCAATAAAATGTTTATAAAAAAAACTTTCAGATAAGGTCGTAACTTGCGACCCCGTGTCTAAAATGCACGGTACAACAACACCATTCATAGTAACAACAGTCGTAGGGCAAGTCCCTACAGTTCTTTCAAAAACTTCATCTAAATTATCAAATGAAAATGAGTCTTTGACTGCCCCTCCCACAGCCTGACTCAATGCTGTGGGGGGTCCCTGTTTGACGGACCACTTGACTTGTCTCCTCCCGTCTGCGGTGGGTTTTGACTTCGACTCTTCTTTACTGGGCAATTCCTTGCGATGTGTCCTGCATGGTTCGTTACAGCTGTAGCACTTCCATTCTTTGGAGGCTTTGTTCTTTCCTTCAAGCGTCTTCACAGTTTTCACTAGATCTTCAATTAACTTTTGTTGGCGTGACAATACTCCTTGTATTTGTGTGTGTGTATTTGTACTCCTTGTATTTGTGTGTTTACACTAGTTATTTTAGATTGGTCACATATCGACCTGAAGTTTCTGCTAGTTTTGTTGTAGTTGACTTATGCATGAAATCCTTAACCTTTGTATAACAACGTAGGATAGTAATTAATTAGTTGTTATTGATTACTTATCGTAGTTCTCGCCGTTCGTTTGGGTTTACGATTGTGAAGTGGAATAAACCGTAGTCAAAGTGAAGTGTTGGAATGGTTTACTTGGTCACATAAGTTTTCATAAAACCAATCCAGTAACTACTGGTAATCAATAGTGCTGGACGAAAGAAAGAAAGAAATGGAAATAAATAAACTCATGTAGATCAATCCGAGGTTTATATTTTGCTCGAAATTCTCCACAACCCTAACAGAAACATATGAGTGCTGGCAGTTTAAAAGGAGTCTAGAATACTATGGCCCCTTTGGTGACATGCTTATACAATACCAGCAAGTTTCCACCAGAATTCCGCCTTTCTTAGACCCCTTTTAAGCTGTGATAACTCATCATATCCCCGTCAGATGCTACCTACCGCAAGAACAGAAAGAGACCGCTTGTCAGTGTCTGAAACTCAAGGTAGAATGCACTTCAAGAAAGTCTGCAAAGCACAACAAAGCGTTAGTGAATGGGTGCGCGCCAGTCGCTGAATGTCTTCTAAATAAACACAGAAAATACTGCGGAAAAGTCTGCAAGACTTCTAGTAGCTTCCATCATGAGTGCTGGCAGTTTAAAAGGAGTCTAGAATACTATGGCCCCTTTGGTGACATGCTTATACAATACCAGCAAGTTTCCACCAGAATTCCGCCTTTCTTAGACCCCTTTTAAGCTGTGATAACTCATCATATCCCCGTCAGATGCTACCTACCGCAAGAACAGAAAGAGACCGCTTGTCAGTGTCTGAAACTCAAGGTAGAATGCACTTCAAGAAAGTCTGCAAAGCACAACAAAGCGTTAGTGAATGGGTGCGCGCCAGTCGCTGAATGTCTTCTAAATAAACACAGAAAATACTGCGGAAAAGTCTGCAAGACTTCTAGTAGCTTCCATCATGAGTGCTGGCAGTTTAAAAGGAGTCTAGAATACTATGGCCCCTTTGGTGACATGCTTATACAATACCAGCAAGTTTCCACCAGAATTCCGCCTTTCTTAGACCCCTTTTAAGCTGTGATAACTCATATGCTTGTGAAGAAATTTATTGAATTCAAATTATCGAACTCAATGGTTGACCGTTACTTTCTCCAAGGTAGCATGAAGCTGCATGATCAGTAAACAGTGATTGATGACTCAGCATCATAAGGTTGTAGTTTTAAATGGGTTGTGTTTCATCTGAAACAAATGATGACAACAATTAATAAATATAGAATATTTGAGATATAACGCGCGCTCTGATTGGCTGGCTACCATGTTTATATCAGAGGACAGAGACATGGCTCGTTCAAAAAACGTCGAAAATATTTTATAAAAGCAATATAAAACGATCAATTATGTCCTTGTACTGTGATAGAAACACTCTGGAAGATGTAGAGCACTCGAAAAGCTAGAAAAACACTCGGCTATGCCTCGTGTTCCTAAGCTTCTTTTCTCTTGCTCTACATCTTCCATCGTGTTTATATCACAGTACAGAGACATGCGCGCGCGTTTTATATTCCTTAACTCAATTTATATAAAGCGTACGTTTTCAGCATACAAATATTTTTTAAATCTACCCCTCCTCCCTTCTCTTTTTTTCCAAAAAGTCAATTGAGGTTTAAATAAATGGTATTTTTTAGCATGAGGGTTGACGTTATTTCTCATTTCATATACACTCACTTCAGAAAGGTTTTCCAATACATTTTTGCAAATACAAATTACCAAATTCCTTGAGATAAATACTCATTTGTATTGGGTTATCTGGTATTGTCGTAGTTATTCATTTCTTTAGGTTCTACACCTTTTTATAGTGTTTTCTACACAAGTTTTTATATATCCTCTTTGAGAACCGTTTTGCAACTTTATATTATCTTCTAAAGTTTATAGGTTCGAAAAATGAAACAAGTTCTCAAAAAAGACAAAAACTGCGTAAAACAAGGTGTAGAACCTAAAGAAAGGAAGTTATTTATTCTCATATCTGAGTACGTACAACGCTACTAGCTCAGTAAATTGAGCAAATTTACTCAAATTACTGAGTAAATTAATTTGAGTAAATTTTTACTCGAATCTTTGAGTAAATAGCGATTTTACTCCCGTTTTGGGGTGATGAAAAGCGAGTAACCGCGTTTTACTCACATGAGTGAGTTTTACTTACGGAAATGAAGAGTTACTGTGCATGCATCGAATTACTAGTCAAGTTTGTGAGTAAATTTACTCGCGCGTTTTTGCAGTACGGTAATACGAGCAACATCGCTCTACAAACTTGCAACAAACAATGTTGCGCGACACGTTGCACGATTTTGTTGCTCGTATTACCGGGCCTTTAAGCCCCGGACACACGGTGCAACTTTTCCCGAAACATTTACTGAAACACCGCGCACAACACGGTTGCACAGTGTGTCCACCACTGAAACATTTCGTGCAATGTTGCGCGCAACCGTTCTGGACAGTTGCAGAAGTAGAACTCGATCCTACTTCTGCGGCTGTTGCGCGCAACGTTTCGCGAAACATTGGAATGGGTGGACACGCTGCAACATTGTGTTGAACGCGACATTTCAACGAATGTTTCAAGAGGGACGTGGAACTGCCGTTGTTACTCTTTGTAGCGCGTGCAATGTCACTCGTCGCGCGCATATTATTTCTTCTCGTGAGTGTTCAGTTGCAAGACACGATTTTACAACTGTAACCGCGATAATGACTTCTAAGTTCGGAAGTGCGGTCAGTGAAAGATGAAAAACAACGAGGATGACGTAGGAATAATAGTTTGAAAACGCAACGACTGATTGCAATTTCTTTCTGTAGGTTTTCTTTTTGAGGTAATTTCTTCTTTTTCTGATCTAGTCTATTTGAGAAAAGAGACATTTTGCGGCAGCAGTCACGATTCTTCTACCATTTTGATTTACAGAGAGACAATGTCGACCATTTTCCCATAATGTCGTCTCAAAATCAGCGTTCGTGATAGGTCCAAACATTGAGGACTGCATAGAAGTGGCTTTTTTCAAAATCACAAAAACCTACTGAGAAGGCTTTTTAGGGGGCTTCGAGGCGAAGTTTCCACCCTTGCCATATATTATTACTATGGAGGGATTTTTCAAAAATCGTTTTTTTAGATCAAGTACCATGTAAACACCCCCTAATATTGATCCCAAAATGCGTCTAGTATAGTGGCTACGCTGGGCCTCCTGTGCTCTCTAATTTGCATATAAATTTCTTTGTATCCAAGAAACCAGAAACGAACTTGCACATGAGTTCGGTAATGCACTTATTTGTAAGTTTGTGGCTTGATTATGGGCTCTGGGAGTTCGAAAGTGATCATAAAACGAGTGACCCCTGAAATACAAGAAAAACAGCAGACAGTGAAAGATGACTTCCAAAAACCTAACACTAACGAGCGAATTTGCTTACATAAACAACCTGCTGCTACTGGCGACAGACCACGATCGGCTACAGTCGAAGAAACCGATAATAATAATATCATATCTGAAACTTTACAAGACACGAAAGAGACATTGAAATCTCGGGGTTTTACTGATCCTATTTTGGTTTCGTATTGTGACGATACCCCTGAGTTATTAGATGTTCTTACTCAATTGTATGGCAACGTTCAAGCTATTACAGACAACATCGACCAAGACGATTTTATTTCTGCCGTTAATAAACCAGTACGATCTATTTCATCACTTTATCAGTGTCCTAAAAAGTCTTTCAGAGTAAAGAAGGGAAATTTGCTGGCCGATATTGGATATGGGGACGTCTTTAAATCATTATTAGATAAAGTACTGTCTGAGTATCCAACTATACTGTCTTATATACCAACAACTACTGCAGCAGTAAGTATAGTTTTATCTGATTTCTGGTGGAATCTAGCATGTTCATAAACATATTTGCTTTTACTCTCTCGACAAATGGGCATTATTTATGTTGCACTAGAGTGCAGTACAGTAAAAACCCGCATATAAGAACCAGTGGATTAAGAACCACTAGGCTAAAATTTGCTTTTTAAGCATCTCTTAAATAAGAACCACTTTAGCCTGAGAAATTAGACTGGTTCTTATATAAAAGGTTTCAACATTGATTTGGATTTATGTTCTTTTTTTTTGTTTTGTAAATGGTGAAAAAAATATAAGTTCAGGCTGAATGACCAAATTTTTACAAGATAAATGCTTTACAAATGTTTTAGGTGATGTATATACAATACAATATGTTATTATTTGTACTCAATAATAATAAGCAAATGATTTTTTTATACATATACAATACAAACATATAAATATACATATTGTTTTTGCCTCGTATATAAGATTCAACCAGTTAAGAACCACCTTAGCCTAAATTCTCACTAAATACCAATTACATAAGAACCATTTTAGCCTAACCTCGAAAAACAGTGGTTCTTATATGCGGGTTTTTACTGTATTGATATATAATTTGCATTTTATTTATCCACGGTCCCCCTGTTGAGGATCTGAAATTCCAAGGGATTATAAAGGGCTATATAAAACCCCTCTGGAATTCCATGGGGCCCCCTCAACTTCCGTTTGAAAATCAACTGGAAAATCCAGGGGAGTAGGGTCTCAAATTCATGAAAATGCATGGAAATCCAAGGGAGTATGATTTGAAATTCATCAAAATAAATGAAAATCCAAGGGAGTAGGGATTATTTTGGAAAACATGTCCTCAACAGGGGGAGTGCAGATATAAAATGCAATAGCCCATTATTCTTAGCCTAATTTACACCCTACTTGTCTTCATGTATGTTTATTTACTCTTGAAGAGGAGAATTAACAATTGTTCACTGGGACTGACTTGTTTTGTGGTCCCAAGACCACTCATGTTTCACAAGGCGAAGCCATTGATTGATTATCAATCATTTTCTCGGAATAAATTAATTCTGTTTATATTTGTCTTAATAGTTTGAAAATATGCACAAGTTTTGCCTTATGTCTGAATGAATCAATTTGCAAACATGCACTAACCCTAACCCTATAATCCAGCTTGTTAAGCAGGCGTCCATACCAGTTACCTAACATTTTTCTCTCTCTTTCAATGAAGGAAAATAATGATGAGCAGAACAAAGAATTGAAGAAGGCAAGTAGGCAAACATTAAGTCCACAGTGTACACTCCAAGACTGCAAAATATTTTGGTTGTTTTCTAGTAAATTATGTAATCATGTAGCATCTTATTATTGCATAAAACATGAATACAAAAGGCTCAATTGCTCAAAATGCTTGCTGGAATTGCTTAAAATGCTCACCAAGGAAACACCGCACAAGGAAAGATAATTTAAAGTGGATGGATTAATTAAAAGAAAAGCTGCCAAAATCCTTTGCTGTCTTAGAGTGTACACTGTGGACTTGTTGCGACAACATTTTTTGGATTAGGTGTATAATATTGGTAACCATACTGTGATTATTCAAGAACTGTGTTCAGTAATGGTAAACAAACATATTATAAGATGCCATTGAATTTTATGGGTGATATGATTGGCTTTAAATGTTTCAGTATTACATGTATAAAACAAATCGATTCTATTTTTTCTTGTACTCTTGACTAGTAGATGCACAGGTGAAAAAAATGCCACTTAATGAACTTCATCTTGTGATGTACATGTATGTTTTTGTTCTCATTGGATTGTGCTTCATGTACAACCAAAAAAATGGAATCTGTCAAATTACTATAGATAACTGTATTCTAGTTTCATGCATGTGTGCAATGAGAACATTTTCCTATTCTTGAATTGGCTTTGAATTCACTTGCATCATCAAAAAATTTCCAGAGCCCTGAGTGAAATCAAATGTCATTCGCTCAAAAGAGCACAAAAACTATGTAACTCTGCAAAATTTTGAATTGAAATGAGTTATTATTGCAAAGCTAGGTATTGACATTTTAACTGCTCATTCTTTAGTAAGAAATGTATGTCACTTTGTGTTTGGTGTCACTCTATGGGTCACCAAATATCAGCAGATTTCCATGTCCCTGAGTAAAATCAATGTATATCCTTGTAAAGATCAAGTGAAGCTCCATATGTCCAAGAAATTTTGAGCCTTTTTTTTTCAAAGATATTAATGATTTTACAAACTCATTCTTTAATTAGTAAGAATTGTAATTTGCGCATCAGTCTATCATTTTTTTCCTTCAGATCAATGCCAAATATAATTGTTTTAGGGGGAAAAAACAAAAATTGGTCATAATATTTGAAAATCCATTTGGACTGAAGGGTTTTTAAGCAGAATTCTGAGTGGCAAACTTTGTCGGCATGTTTGACGATGTTTGAAACTTCGGGTTTTACTTATTAATCATGAGTTCTTTTACCATTCCTGGATGTAAATTGGTTATTCAAACACAACTAAACACTCTTTCATCCAAGTAAATGGTTATATTTAAATTTTTGTTTTCAGGAATTTGAGCACGGGAGGTCAGGAATATGGTGTGAAACGAGTGTGTTTTCTTGAACTGACATTTCACACTCTACCTGTTTCGGTAGTAATTTTTTTGATGATGTCACGTGAAAGCCAAGAATATGAGCAATTTCATATTATCATTTACATGCCAATGAGCTCTGAATATTCTAATGAGCAATTAACAACCTTGTAAAAACTATAAATAGAAAATAACTGCAGAATTATGTCCAATAATGTCCAATCATTTTCAACTCACTGTTTTTCAATCAGATTTGAACAGGGCTAAGTTATTCTCATAGGATTTGACGCTATTTAATATTGATTGTGTGCAGTTTAGTTGAACTCATTATCATATTCACTAACTGTTGAAAACGTCTGGTTAAATAATACTATTAATAGCGTACATTTGTAATAAATTTATCATGAAACATAATCATGTTAAAAGCATGCTTGTCACTCAGGGAATGCTTAAATTTACTAAGTCTGCATGATTGTATGTAACGAGTTAAAACAATTGATGAAACCAAGGCTAGTTCTTTAATAAGATAGTTTGGGACTCATAGATTTTACGATAAACTTGTGTTCAAAATTCCTCCAAAGAAAGAGGTACATAGGCGGAAACAAAATGCGAAATAAAAGGGGGGTCACCAAAGTCACTCTTGAGATATGAGGGGGGAGATATGGAGTGTTTTTATAAAATATGGCCTTGTGACATTTGGTCAAAATATAATAATTTTGGAACAACCAAAAATATTTAAAAGGGAACAAAATGATACCATATGATGCAGAAAAACACTTGGAACTGAGTTGTCCAAACAATTTGCAAAGAAATAAAATATCTACAATAATGTGTGAAAAATAGCCATCCAGAATTCACGTTTTTGAAGGATCAAACAGGAAAAATACATTTACTCAAAATCCTAACGACAAAAGTGTAATTTTTTTTTCTTTATATGAAAAGTTTATAAAATTATTAGTTTAAGTCATTCGTAAAATCAGGGGGTCAACGGATTGTTTAAAGAGGTAGAGAAGAACAAAGGGTAAAGATTCTTCAAAAACAAACACCAAAAATCAGCCTTTTTGGAGTTGTTGTTGCCAGCTTTTTCAACCAATCATTTTTGCTAAATTTTAAAAATTGACCTTTTGCTCCTACTTAACACAGTGTACAATATTTGTTGATAGAAAAATTTGCAAAATTTGGTTGATAAAATGTTATTTTTGTCGCTAAGAGTAGAATTTCTTCACTTTTCAATCACTGACTCAGTAGTACCCAGACCTCCCACAGACAACAGAATGTTCTTTATAATAAAAGTGTGCCGCCCAAATGCACACGGAAGATGTGCAGGTCTCAAACTACCTGAAGGGCCTGTTCACTTGAGAGAGCTAGGTGCCCCTATGTTGGATAACTCTTGTTTTCTTTTCCCTGGGGGACACAAAACAAAAAGAGTTATCCCTGCTATATAGGGGCACATCCCTCTCTCATGTGAACAGGCCCTAAATGTTGTTTTTAAAACTATTTATCACTCTTCACTTATAAAATATAGGAAAATCAGGAAGAAAAGAACAAAGAACTTAAGAAGGTAAGCTGTATTAAAACAATTAACAAAAGCAAGGCTAGTTCTTTAAATCTTGTTTAACTATTTATCATCCTTCACTTTTAAAGGGAAATCAGGAAGAACAGAACAAAGAACTTAAGAAGGTAAACTGTATTTTAACAATTAACAAAAGCAAATATAGGCTACTGTTCTTTAAATCTTGTTTAACTATTTATCACTCTTCACTTTTAAAGGAAAATCAGGAAGAACAGAACAAAGAACTTAAGAAGGTAAACTGTATTAAAACAATTAACAAAACCAAAGCCAATTCTTAAATCTTGTTTAACTATTTATCATCCTTCACTTTGAAAGGAAAATCAAGAACAGAACAAAGAACTTAAGAAGGTAAGCTTATAGTTCTACATGTAGCTAGCAGCCATTGGCTGCTGAGTGACAATTGCAAATTTATTCTTGCTATAATCTCTAGAACCTTATTAAACTTTCACGATTATTTTTTTCTTGAAGGAAACTGAGGAAGATCAGACTTTAAAACAAATTAAAAAAGGACGGAGTTTTCTAGAAATATTGCTAAAGATAGCCATAAATTACACTGATTTGTGTGACGCCATAAGTGTTGCCTTCAGCCAAGCTGGTTTAGTACCTGTTTTAGTCGATATTATTGATAAACTAAAAGATTGTACAGCCTACCATATCAAGTTTATGGTAAGCAGGATTAACATTACTACATGTACACTGTGAGTTGGCAAGGAATTAACATTATTTTATACTTCAACAGGATTCAAGTGGGAAATTGTCAAAGAAGACTGCCAGAGGAATTTGTTTGTCTTTGTGCTTGGGTACCTTACATAACATGTCTAAACGTGTTCCAACAAGAGTTTCTTTCCATGCTTGTGATGCAGTTAAAATTATCCTGCCAATGATTCACGATCCCATTACATTCTTTGCAACCAAGGCTCTTTTAGTGCTAGCTTATCTGATTGATGAAGAAAACAATGAATTAATCATGGCAAATGAAGGTACATCTTATATTACATGGACGACAATATTAAACAATATGGCAATAGTGAACAATACGCACCGTACGGTAAGTGGTCGATAAGTGATCGTTAAGATAACGGCAGGTTGAGGTAAGGTGACACGGAAACATGTCAGGTTTACATACGTAACGTCCAAAATGTTCGCTGTATTAGGATGTAATTCCCATCATGAATTTAAAGAACAAAGAAATTCGACATAAAGTCAATAAACATTTCATGTCGCGAAACCCGGTGGTAGCAGTTGGGAATGATTACGCCTTGTTATTTGAACTTCCCGCGCAAAAATAGCCTCGTTGTTGTGTTGTTATTGAATATATGTCCCGCCATTCTGAGACATGCAGTAGGATCACGGTCAGTGGCAACGAAAAGTAACGTTTGAGGTTTGACTATGTTACGGACTGTTACCAGCATCAAGATGTCCGAAAACAGTAGAAGAAGGTCGACTATTCATTCCGCTTGAATTTACGCTAGACTGCAATGGAAGCATTACACTAAGTTTCGTTGTTAAGACCTGGACAAAGCCACACGTTCCGAACACCAAAGGATATTTCCAAATGTCACACGATGAAAGTTGATGTCTTGTGTAAACTGTCGCGACATGAATTAGCGGGTTTAATAATGCACCTATCGATGTAAGTACCGTGCTGGTTGGGGGGTAGGGGCGCTATTCAGGCAAGGAGTGGAGACTTTAAAAAATTCAAATGCCCCAGGGTGGGGAAATAAATTGTCAATCAAATAAGTCGAAATATAAAGTTTTTCTCATCTCCGTCTATAGCTCCATGCGGTCTGCTTAGTGACCTCCGTACTAGCTGCAGGAATCCAAAATGGGCGAACCTACGCAGCACACAGAATACATTACATGAACTGAGTGCCGAGTAGGTTTTCCCCACACAGGACAGAGTTTGTGATCAAACTCCCGACCCAGGGGCACACGTTTCCTATCAAATCCCCACCCCTTGCCAAATACCCCCAACGAGACTTATATTGCCGGATAAGTGCATAACAATCGAACAAAAACGCCGTGGCAAAATACCGATGTGCAAAATCCCACTTCAATGGCCTAGCAATTAGAAGAGACGCTTTAACGAACGAGTTTATTTCTATGAAACCAGAAATATTTTGAAACTTCCATTTGATACGATTTTTACAACGTTTTGTCATCAGCCGTTACAACCCGCGTACATGCAAGTCCAATTGATTGTGATAAGTGTAAAGGCAACCATCGATCATCACACCAAAGCCAAATAACTTTCTATCTCCAAACTGAAGCTACTTTTATAAATCAAAATGAATGTTCACCAATTCTTGATTATAGTTGATAACTGGTCAGTAAAGTAACGGTAAGTTACGCCGGTAAAGTAAAAGTAAGTTACGGTAAGGTAACGCTAAGGTGACGGTTTGATAACGGTAAGTGGTTGACGAACCGATTTACCGGCCACTTACCGTACGGTGCAGGTAGTTTACTATTACCGAACAATATATATGAACAAGGCTTTGGTAAAAAATTATTGCTGTAATATTTCAGTTAAAGTGAGCTATTGCCTTTGGTGCAAGGGCTTCCATAATCTTCCCCACCCACCCACTTTAAAAGTCTTTGTCTTGTACAAGGCAAGTATCTTTCTACTTATGCAGGAGTCCATTACTAGGAGTGTGAATGTTCTGTACTAGTACCAGCACAGTCAGATAAGAAGCTATTTTTGTGCGCTCGATCTAAAAATAGCTTCTTATCTGACTGTGCTGATGAGCGACCAAATTTAGAGATTCACACTCCCATGCAGTAATGGATTCCTGACTTATGATGATGATGATGATGATAATGGTAATAATAATGATGATGATTATGGAAATAATGATAATGATGATGATAATGGAAATAGCAAAAGAATGGAGGTGAACAAGAAAAATATTCCAAAGAATGGAAAAAGCTGACCAAGCTGGTCAGCTAAGAAAAAACATTAATCGCAAAAGCAGAGTTAGAGAGGTTGCAATCGAACAGAAAATCACCAAGAAAGAGAGTAGACGTCTACATGACTGTGGTACTATATCCACAGCAACACTGGTCAGTTATATGGAAGGGAAGAAAAGCGAACTAAGGATACTGAAAATATCAACTCTAAGAAGAAAGAAAGTCAAGGAATCGAGAGCTCTTAAGTGACCCTGGCGGGGTGTACTCAGCGTTGGATGAAATGATCGAACAGGACGGTGAAAACGAAAATCCCAAGTATGTGTCTGAGCACTAGTAGTTTCTGGAAAGACCGTACTTGTGGGAGACGCGTGACACTGGAAATACTAATTGGGAATGGTTAAAAGACATCGAAAGTGCACTGGACAATAGTATTCCTTCGCCAGATAACAACGAGAGGTGGAGACTACTAACAGCATGTTATAAAGAGAAAAAGGAATTGAAGTTCTCCTGGCTCGGACAGAATTGCCAATTACTGGTGGAAATATGCACGAGCTCTTCATGAAGAGGTGGTAAAGAGTTTCCTATCTATCTCAGTCACTGATGGATATCGGTTATGGTTCTCTGAAGGGAAGACAACACTCATCCCCAAACCAGGATAGTTCAGTAGTGCTAACCAGAGGCCGATTACCTGTATAAATATGATCTATAAGTGGTACACCACATGCTTAATGAATGACCATCTGGAAAGATATGACATCATGGAAAGGCAGCAGTGCCAAAGCTGAGTGGTTTTAGTGCTACTATGGATAACTCGTAGACCACTTTCAAAATTTAATTTGCTTGACAACGAGGTTAACATGACTAAACAAAATAGGCCAGTCAGCCATGACCAGCATTTCTTTTGTTTTATCCACTTTAGCCTCGGTATCAAGTAATTTTGAAACTGGTCTATTGACAGAATAGTACTTCAGTATTGTGTTAGAGGCAGACGCAATCTTAGTATGGCATGGATAGACGTCAAAAAAGCTTACGACTCAGTAGACCACAAGTGGCTGTTTAAAATACAACCCGAGGGGTTAGAAAAACGTTTGAACTTTTATGATATGTACAGTGCGGAGGTTTGATGAAAAAGCAGATGACCGAGGGCATCGTTCTTCGGGGAAAGACGCAGTAGCATATATACAGAAGAACTGGAACTGAAGCTGACTTTAAACCTGATCCCCGACCAGTCTGCACTGAGGTCGATGGCGAAGAAATCTCGAGTAAATAGATAAAAAGAGCGTTAAAATCATCCGAAGAAAATCAACTCATCCAAAAGGTAGAGAATCTGAAGTGGAAGAGGAAGCTGTTTGCAAGTAGATGGGAAGTTAAAATTACAAGCAACAAAACGAGCCTGTAATACAACATTGAAATAAATAACAGCTAACGTCAATTACTTTGGGTATGCCAGACCACCACCTCTTCCTCAGTTGTGGTGTGGGACCTTTTACGTCCCTCACATGCAGGATTAATTTGTAGTTTTCGAGAGACATGCAAGACATAGAGTTTGAAGTCCTTTTCCAAAAAGATGTGAAGCAATTTTTAGGATATGATAATTACAGATGCCGCCTCCCTTTCCTACTTGAATAAAACACGTGGGGTTTATTTGACGTTTGATAGCCTGCCAGCTGTTCACTGTATGTTAGTGCGTTGATTTAACTGAGATTTATGTGTTGGATATAGGGCCCATAAAGTTTCTAATATCGTTAATCGACAAGGCTTCCAAGATGACCAATCGACGATACATGGGATTATCATGTGGTGAACTTGCAGATGGTTTAGCACAAATAGCTATCAACGATACCAACAAGAAACTGGTGCGTTATAGTAAACCCTAACTCATTTGATTTCAAACATTTTCTTATAATGTAATGAGGTAGTAATGAGATATTAGAACATTATAGTGTCCGAGGAAATATCTATCATTAGTACCTTTTCGTCCATGGGAAATGTACGCATTCAACTTGTTATAATGAATGTTGTAATCATTGTTATCTTTTCGTCCATGGGAAGTGTACGCACTCAACTTGTTATAATGAATGTTGTAATCACTTTTATCTATTCGTCCATGGGAAGTGTACGCACTCAACTTGTTATAATGAGTGTTGTAATCATTGTTATCTATTCGTCCATGGGAAGTGTACGCACTCAACTTGTTATAATGAATGTTGTTGTCGTCTAGATCGTTGCAAATGAAGCCATTCCCGTCCTTATGAACATGATCAATAAAGTTAATGAAGAGGAAAAGATAGAAGGAGTTAAAGCATTATGGGTACTTTCTTTTGATGAAGACAACAGAACAAAGATGCGAGAAACAGAGGGTCTTCTAGAACTATTGAAGTCGTTAAAATTTGACAGCAGCAACCAGGAATTGAAGAATGCTGCCAGTGGTGCATTATGGGAAATCCAGGGAAAGCAAAGCCACTCAGAATCTGGTCCAGGTAAATGTTTTTGTTTATACAGAATATAAAAATATGGTTGTAGTGTGTGCTTGTGTGTGTGCGAGAGAGAGAGAATAAAACGACATAGATACAAATGCAAGCGCAAAAGAACGGAATGTATTGTTTATGAGAACCGGGCTCATTGATTTTAAAACAATATGACGTGTTTTATAGACGTACAAAACACTACAAAGAACCACGTGATGATAAGTTACCAATGGGATGTGCAAAAACTTATGATTCAAGTCAAGAACCGACTGCAGGCAGATGGGTTTAAAGTGTGGATGGACTTAGAACAAATGGGTGGATCTACTCTTGAAGCCATGGCAAAGGCAGTAGAGGACTCTGCTGTCATTCTTATATGTATATCTCAAAAGTATAAAGAAAGTGCTAACTGTAGATCAGGTAATTAAATGAATAGCCTGTGATCAGTTTTTGGGTAGGGGAAAAGGGGAGAGAGCATCTCCTTTTTCCCCTCCTCCAGCTCCTTTTCACTCCTTTCCCCCTCCCCCTTCCCCTCCCCCTCCCCCTCCCCCTCCCCCTCCCCTCCCCTCCCCCTCCCCTCCCCTCCCTCCCAAGAGATTTGCACTTGCATCAGTGAGATTTGTACTTGCACTTGGTCTAATGCTACCTATTGTTCTTATCTGTGTTCTCAATATCTCTGTCCAGAGGCAGAATATGCATTTCAGCTTAAGAAAGACATTATTCCGTTGATGATGGAAATTAGCTACAGGCCTGATGGATGGCTTGGAATGATTATGGGCTCAAAGCTGTGGATAGACCTCTCCCACGGACAAAGGAAGCTAGACGATAGTTTTAAAGATCTTGTGAGAGAACTCGCTGGCAGAGGAAAATTGGGTCACGGACTGGTCAATGGTAATAATAACAATTAGAATAACTTGGTATTTATATAGCGCATTTCACAGTGTCTCGATGCGCTTTACATTGTAGAAATCCTAATACTCTCACTATCACATTTCTTACTACGTTAAATAGCACGTGCACCCAACTCTCAACTCACCAGGTAAGCTCCTATACCAATTTTTAGTTGAAAGTCACTAAGGGAGTAGTCTCCTTTTCAAACTTCCCCCCTTTCCTACCTCTCAGGGAAAAGGTTCACAATTACACTAACCAAGCTTGTAGGGTAAAAGAGATTTTTCCTCTTAGGCTTTCATCTATTTCAAGCTTTTTGCCGCATATGATTTTAAGTTACGTTTCAGAGTCTGTTTGCGTTTTGTACGGTATGTCTTAGTGGAGGGTAGACAGACAGACAGACAGACAGATAGACAGACAGACAGACAGACAGACAGACAGACATATTATACTTACATGTAGAAACTCATTTGTTTTGTATAGCTACAAATGTTGACATCGTCGATGGTGCCCCGATAAAAAAGATCGATGTCAGTAACTGGTCAAATCAAGATGTTATGAAATGGATAAGTGGATTTGGTCTGGAGGTCAAAAAGTAAATAAATTGATGTTCTTATTGTTAGTTACGTTAGCCTGTTGTTTACATCACTGTAACTCACCAAGGTGAATGAGTAAAGTTTCTGTATGAGATGGAAAGCTATGTGAACGGCCAGTAAACCAAATTAGCATTAAATATTACTGCTTGAAGTCGAATGGATTCGAGTGCAGTTTAAAATCAATATTTTCAACTAAATTGCACGAGCCGGAAACATCAATGTTCACCACAATCGATCCGTTTCTCGCTTTGGAGAACTGTGGTAAATAAGAGTCCATACCAACGAGTCATGGTTTTGATATTGCGCTCACGCTCGAAGCTAGTTTGACGTGAAATTACTTTAAATTTGTTAAAAAACAAATTTACAATGAATTTTCGTGGTATGAACTCTTATTTACCAACATTTTACACCAACACACTAGTCAAAATAATTATGAACCAATTCGACCACGCCTTGTATGTCCGGCATAACATTTTGACCGTGTGTGATATAAAATTTTGGTAAATAAAAATCCATACCACGGAAAGTCATCGTAAATTTGTTACAATTTTACCACAGGTATCCCAATAATGGTTTTGAACTGAAATATGATAAATTTAAACAGACCTATGTCCAATGTTCTTTTCGTGTTCTCAAGACTGCAGTGGGATGGGTTTTAGCCCCCATCCCTTTTTGTCTTAATTGAAAAATATATTTTGATATAAAATCTCTTCTTAAATATAAATGTTTAGTAAGATTTTTACAATGTTAGACCCTGTTCTTTGACTGCACGACTACTGCCTGTGTCATGACGATTGATCTCGTGAAACGTTATACAATTGTGTGCAGAATAGTTGAGACACTAATCTCTAAAACTGACACAATGTGACTTAATTTCCACCATGTAGGAGTCTTGAAATGTGTATATATTTCGAATCCCCCTTCACCGACACAATGTTGGTTGGAATTACACCTAGAATAAATAATCTCCCAGGGCCACTCAACATTGAGAGAGGGGGAAGGGCGAGTCTAAAATGGGGGTGGCCAATTACGACCAGAATTGGGGCAGTGTCTCAACTAGTTTTGCACACCGTTGTAATTAGCTAAGTTGTCTTTCTTCTTCTTCTGTCAGGAAAAATACTTTAAAGAAGTTGACTGGTTCCATGTTAATACTACTTTATACTTTGAGAATTGAGGTAAGACATATATTATAGGCTAAAACGTATCATTACGAAAACATCATTCTGTTGATGCCTCTTTAAGGTGGTGTAACAACTCGTCAACACAGGCTATTATACGAAACGGTTTTCCTTGCGATACCAAAGTATATGACGCTCTGTTGGCACATTTTGTTTTTGTTTTTGTTTTCTTTTTTCTTTAAATATATATTTTTTTTTAGGGGGGGGGAGGGGGGATTTGAAGGCGATTCAAAAACCTGCAACATGTTGCCAACACAAAGGTTGCGTAGAAATTCGTCCTGAGAGCCAGGTTACACGATGACAACTTTCCACC